>JAVXUP010001790.1:0-191667 GCA_033070095.1 Escallonia herrerae | reverse complement strand
GCTAAAGGTAAAAACTTAATTAGACAGTTTTTCACGAATTTATAAAAAATAGCTAGAGCTAGATTTTGCCAAAGTGCAAACAAGAGACCCTAGTTATTTTTAAAAGATCTATATCAGGGAAAAATTTCAGATTTTTCCAAAGACTGGAAAGGGGTTAACTGATACGGGGAACCTTGTAACTTTGCAGTGTAATTTAAAATATCAAGCTAGCGCGATTTCGCGCAAAACTTTTATGAGAACCCTAGGATGTTGGGAAGTTCCATTCCCCAGGAATTCGGGCCATTCCGAAGTCGTTAGCTATTTTTTTGGCCGAACGGCTTTTAAGCGCTCTATCCGGACACCGGTTCGGGATTTTTGGGCGAAAAGTCCGTAGAATACTTTTTAGATCAAGAATGAATTCAGGAAGCTTAAAATAGCATTTCAAAGCACTTTTGAGATTGTTCTGATGCCAGGGGCATTTTGCCACCCCGAGAGGGGTATTTTGGTAATTTTACGGTGTTAAGTTTTTCAAAGGACTTTTTAGTCCAGAAATGTAAGTAAAACACCTGAAAGGTTGTTTTGAAGCTGGTTTGGGGCGTTAGGGTGATAATGAACCCCCGGGGGCATTTCGGTAATTTGCCGCTCATCGGGGGTATTTTGGTAATTGAACGTTGTAACACAACTGGAGGAAATAATTTTTATGTAAGACACCCGAAAAGTTATTTTAAAGTTGTTCTGAGATGTTTGTTGGGTCGATGGCTGCCAGGGGGTATTTTGCATAAGTTGGGGGTGTTTTGGTAACTCATCCCCTTTAAAATTTGATAAAGGAAATATTTGGTATATAATTGATGTAATACATTTAAAAAGTGGTTTTAAAGCGGTTTTGAGGTGTTGGGGCTGTAGCGGCCATCAGGGGGTATATTGCTAAATAACCACGTTGGCGCTAAATTTTAGGGAACTAGCGTAATTAAGCGTTCGGAGTGGTGAGAAGTGAGGAATTGTTTTAATACATTGAAATAATGAGATAATGACTATTGCTAATGCGTTGGTAAGCTAGGTTAAAGATCCATTTATAGTTTTGGAATGTAAATATTATGGATGCTAAGTTGGTTTACGATTATATTTTGTTCTTAGATATATGGATTTCAACGCCGGACCTCATGATACATCAATCCTATACGATGACGATGACCACGTCGCGAGGCACGTATTTGACGGTGTCGATAGGGGTGTTTTGGAAACAATTCAAAGCACAAGTCACCACGATGAGTGGGTACTAAACGAGGAACAAATACAACTATTACACCGTCAAAATTTATCTATGTTCACCGATCCCGGGATTTGGTCTCGACACGACGATTGCCTTATATCCGCTCTAGTTGAACGATGGAGGAGCGAGACGAACTCATTTCACTTCCGGTTTGGTGAAATGACTATTACATTAGAGGACGTCGGATTTATACTTGGAATCCCATGTCACGGCAAACCCATTACTTCGAGCAAAACGTCTGCATCCATAGCGAAGATGGCTAGGCAGTATTTCCCGGGAATTCCGAGGGAAGCTCTTACAACGAACGACATCAAACTTAAATGGCTGAGAGAGCAGTATGGCGTGCTACCGGATGAATACACTCCTCACGATTTCGTGACGTATACGAAAGCATTCCTTCTGTATATTATTGGAGCCATATTACTTCCGACGCATTCGAAAAACACGGTGCATCCGAAGTATATGGTGTTCTTGGAGGATCTTGAGGAGGTATACTCGTATTCGTGGGGTTCAGCTGTCCTTGCGCACCTATATCGAGCACTGCACAAAGCTACGAGAAAGAGTGCCAAGTCCATTGCCGCCTGCCTCACTCTATTACAGGTTTGAGCATTTATTTTCTTGGTTGACGTGTCAATATATTCGTGCATTAATTGCTAATTCCAGATAATGTTTGCATTCACAGGTTTGGTCTTACGAGAGGCTACCCACGGGTCGTCCACAACCGCGGGAATATTCCGATGAGACGTGGCCTAGGGTGTGGGCCTGGGGGCCTACGACCAACCGGAGGAGACGGGTAGACCCGCACCACCATCTAAAGTTCTATCGGGGGGAACTAGAGATACTCAATGCATCCCAGGTGACGTGGCAGCCATATAGCAAGGTGATGCATCGGTTGGATGAGTGGTGTTGGCAACTTCCGGTGTCGTACGTGCTGGCAGGTTTGGTTCGGGTGCCGCTTATTCACTTCGAAGTATGTGAGTTTCAGATGCCCGATCGAGCTATGAGGCAAGCTGGCTGTCTACAAGGGATACCAAAACCCGCTGTAGACATGCGGCCATACAGGAGTGGTCGAGGGCCGAACTTCGAGGTGCCTGATGCCTTGAATTTGTTGAGTGACGAGGTGCAACAGTGGAATACTTGGCAAGAAACATATGATAGCCTTGTATCGCTGAAGGCCGACAGCATCAGCATTGAGGAGTACCTTCAATGGTTTCTCAAGGTGACGCGCACGAGGGTGAATCGCCCTTCCCAGGCGAGGAAGACATCGTATGCGCCACGTGAGATCTATGACCAGTTCTGGGCATTGAACATTGTAAGTCATGCTAGTGTTGTTTCAATTTTTATTTGCGCACCTTATCTACCATGCCTGAAATGATTAGCCATATTTTGTATGCATGTTTTTTAGGTTGACCAGGGCACTGAGGTGTTCAAGCAGCTGGAGGGGTTTGACTGGTTTGTCGCGCAGGCTCCTGACAATCTCAAGAGGTCCATTGAGAGGTACAAGACTGAAGTTCAAAACTTTAGTCTTGCGTATCGGGCTTACCAAGGGGAGCCGTCAAGTCGCTTGCCTCCTGACGCGTACGACTATCAGCCCCAGAGTCAGGTGTGGGAGCCGTCTACTCGCTTGCCTCCTGACGCGTACGACTCTCAGCCCCAGATTCAGGTTACCCAAGTAGGAATCCAGGCATCGCGCCCAAGCATCCGGTCGGATAAAGGACAACCGACGAAGCCATTGAGTACGGCCAAAAAGGGATTGGATCGACCGGCACTACTTTGGGCATGAGCCAATCGCTACAGCAGACTTTCCTGTTGCTTCATTCCTAGCTCACTCTGATCTAAGACTGTTGGCGCCGAACACAGATATTTTGAATTTTCTCATTGACGCTTATATAGATCTGCTGCGTGTTAGAGAGCTAAATTATAACCCCTGCCAAACTTTGAAGCTCAACATGTATGCCTCTTTTGTTATCCCCTTCATGGTGAATAGCATGAAGGAGTTCACAGAATGGAGGAGGAAGCGAGGGACAAGCAAGGGTGAATGGCGACCATCTGCAAACGTGCTTTCCTACTTGAACGCGGACTATCAATGTCACGCAGCTGAGGCGAACCTAATCATGCTACCTGCTCTTCATGCAAGCCACTTCTTCCTATTAGTTCTCTTTCCAGAGAATAAAGTGGTCCACATATACGATAGCCTAAGGGAAGACGGACCTGGTCGGCAGCTGGCGCAGATGTACTCCACGTACATCAATGCGGTGGTTAGTTTATATCTTGACCTTCGCTCATAGTCTATTCTTCTTGTTACATAGGCTTGATAACTTTTTTTATGAATTGGATGCAGACTACTATCATTCCACTAGCGTGTCGACATTTTAAGGGGGAAGCCATCACGAGCAAAACAATGATAGATCCTTGGACGGTCGTGACGATAGAAAACCGACCAAAGCAATATAACAGTCATGATTGCGGGATTTACGTCCTCAAGTACATGGACTACATAGCTCGCTCAGATGTGCTCGAATATGATACGTGGTCTCGAAATGATGCCTTGACGTTTAGATATAGGATAGCTTGGGAGCTGAAAAAGGGTGTAGCTAGACGCCTTCCTTACCATTATCCTGAGATGTAGTAGGCGTTCGTATGTTTTATTATTACTATTGTTGGATTTTGGATATTAAGGTTTGAAATTGAATTAGCCTTATTATTACTATTGTTCGATTTTGGACAATGGGCTAACTAGCGTGCCTAAGGTGCAATGAGAAAAAAAAAGTGACAAAAAAAATTACGTAATTTTTCGGAAGTTATGAATTGGGCCCTAAAGTGTGCCCGAACAGGCCCTTCATAGGAGAACCCAAAAAATAATGTGTCTCTTTTTTTCCGAAATTGATACAAATGGGCTAACTAGCGTGCCTAAGGTGCAATGAGAAAAAAAAAGTGACAAAAAAAATTACGTAATTTTTCGGAAGTTATGAATTGGGCCCTAAAGTGTGCCCGAATAGGTCCTTCATAGGAGAACCCAAAAAATAATGTGTCTCGTTTTTTTTCTAAAAGTGATACAAATGGGCTAACTAGCGTGCCTAAGGTGCAATGAGAAAAAAAAAGTGACAAAAAAATTTACGTAATTTTTCGGAAGCTATGATTCCACAAACCAAATCACAAATTTAAACATTATAAAAGTTCAATTTATACAACTGAAACATTAACCCTAACACTCATCATCATCATCGTCCTCCTCGACCATACTGCCAGGTTCGATACCTAACACTTTATAATGGTTTCTCTTGTCATGATCAGTCATCTTATTACACAACGCACACTTTCGCAATTTTTTTTGACCCGTTGCTTCTTCAATCGGATTCTTCATGCGTATTGCTCATTTTCTCCCTTTTGTTTGAGAAATAATCGGATCAAAAATGTCGTCCTCCTCACCTTGCAGGCTAGTGCCGTCAATGACTGGCTGTGAAGCTCGATTGAATCTACCGGCTGGAGTCGTCCGACTAGTCGGAGTGTCCCGTCTTTCTGGTAATGCCATCCTAAACTGTGCAAGGTTAGCCTTATCCCGTGCGGCTGCTTCAACTTGATACCTGTACCCATCAAATGTTGACGCTGCATCCAATGATAAACCGTGCATGATGTTACAAAGGTGATTATATCGCAGCGTCTCAGATTGCTCGAAATCAACTGAAACATTGGGCACGTAAGGAATGTGACCGTGGACTCTATTGGCTTCCTTCGTCCACCGTTCCAAGATATACTGTGGAGGGATTTCACGAGCATTCTTGGCGCTAAAAACCCTCAACGCGTGTCGACAAAGTATACCTTTATGCTCAAACAGTTGACAGTTGCAATTAACCAACCCGGTGTCTATACAAACTGCTACGGTAAAATGTCTTCTGCTCCTCGGAGCCGACGAAGAGCACGGATTGGCGAAATTCGTCACATTTGTCAAAGCATAAACCTTGATCACTCTGGTGGAATACTCGTGCAACTTTGTCATGCTATATTGATTCGACTTTAGTAGTTCCTCTTGAAACTGTCTAAACATTTCCTTGGTATAGACTTGAGCCGCATGAGCCTCCAAAGGTGAAAAAACTACTATGGCTCTTTCTCTGTAAACTGTAGCCGCGTCGGCTTCTCTCTCAAGGAAAAATTGCTTGTCAAGGGCTTTCTGCATCTCTAGTACGAACTCTGTTATACTTGAAGAATGGCCTACGTACCCATCAAAGAATGCATTCATACCTTCGCTTCTCGAGGTCGTAGTCATTCCGGCTGCAAAAAACTTCTTGGTGTAGGCACCGACCCACTGTGTCTTGATCTCATACAACGATTGTAACCATTCATGATTGTGCAAATGGTAGTCATCCATTAACTTGGCCCACCTCTCCTCGAACACGTCTACCGTCAACGATTTCTTCACACATGTATTAAAGTCAGTCTTGAATGTCGGATGGTTTGCATATACATTGTGAAGCCGTTCGGGATATTTGTTGCTTATGTGCCATGTGCACAGGCCATGGTGAGTATCTGGAAGGACCTTAGCGATTGCATTTTTCATTGCCAGATCTTGGTCGGTGATGATGGTCTTTGGAGGAATATGATACATTGCTTTAAGCCACGTTTCAAATAACCACGTAAATGACTCCTCCGTCTCATCCCTAAGCAGGGCAAAGCCAAACAAGATTGACTGATAGTGGTGGTTCACCCCGGTGAACGGAGCAAAAGGCATAGAGTACTTATTTGTGCGGTATGTGGTGTCAAACGTCACAACATCCCCAAAATTTTGGTAAGCAGCTCTAGAACGGGCATCCGCCCAAAATATAGTACTAATGCGGTTCTCATCATCCAGTTGGAGACTATAGAAAAAGCCAGAATTCTCACTCTGAAGGTGCCTGAAGATATCAAGTGTAGCTTGAGAATCACTCTTACCGAAAGACTCTCTCCTCTGAGCACGAAGTTCATTTCGAAGGTCTACTTCGTTGAAACTCAACTTGTCAATCCCCCCAGCCTGGCTTGAGAAAACCCCCATCATTCTAGAAGGTGGAATTTTAGCCTCGGCCATTGTAAATATCAGTTGTCTGTGTGCCGCGCTTATTTCTCGGTGTTGATGAATTTGACCAATCTTACTAGGGGTCATCAACTGATGATTATGGCTCAACTCCACTCCCGTCACAACCCAATGGTTTTCATTTTTTCGGTGTACTGCATACACATGGGCCTTGCAGCCAGTACCCAGAAATGTGTCCCGTTTTCTTTGTCTTGATGGCCCTTCGTCACTGATCCGAACAACCGGGGGTACATACGGTGCTCCTCTATGACACTCAAATAGTCTTCCACAAATTTGATCTGTATTCGCCCGTTTTCTAGTCGTCTTAGTTCTAATACCGAAACCTATCATTTTCGAATATGCTCTATAGTATGCTTCAACTTCGTCCAGTGTTTGAAAAACTTGACCCAAGTAAGGTGGATCAGAATCTTCACAAAAAGTATTTCCTCCAGTTGCATCCATATTTATACTGAAATCTAAAAAATAAAAATTATATCATTCTCAACAAGTCATAGAATTAAATAAAATAAAAATAAAGACTCTTTCCTCCAGTTGCTCAAAATTTTACAATGTTCAATTACCAAAATACCCCCGATGAGCGGCAAATTACCGAAATGCCCCTGGGGGTTCATTATCACCCTAACGCCCCAAACCAGCTTCAAAACAACCTTTCAGGTGTTTTACTTACATTTCTGGACTAAAAAGTCCTTTGAAAAACTTAACACCGTAAAATTACCAAAATACCCCTCTCGGGGTGGCAAATTACCAAAATGCCCCTGGCATCAGAACAATCTCAAAAGTGCTTTGAAATGCTATTTTAAGCTTCCCGAATTCATTCTTGATCTAAAAAGTATTCTACGGACTTTTCGCCCAAAAATTTCGAACCGGTGTCCGGATCGAGCGCTTAAAAGCCCGTTCGGCCAAAAAAATAGCTAACGACTTCGGAATGGCCCGAATTCCTGGGGGATGGAACTTCCCAACATCCTAGGGTTCTCATAAAAGTTTCACGAGAAATCGCTGGCTTGATATTTTAAATTACACTGCAAAGTTACAAGGTTCCTCGTATCAGTTAACCCCTTTCAAGTTTTTGGAAAAATCTGAAATTTTTCTCTGATATAGATCTTTTAAAAATAACTAGGGTCTCTTTTTTGTACTTTGGCAAAATCTAGCTCTAGCTATTTTTTATAAATTCGTGAAAAACTGTCTAATTAAGTTTTCACCTTTAGCGACAATTACGTTTCGTATTCACATTAAACACACATAGTGTTACACCCTAGGAACACACATAGTGTTAAAAATTATTTCCTCCAGTTGTGTTACAATGTTCAATTACCAAAATACCCCCGATGAGCGGCAAATTACCGAAATGCCCCCGGGGGTTCATTATCACCCTAACGCCCCAAACCAGCTTCAAAACAACCTTTCAGGTGTTTTACTTACATTTCTGGACTAAAAAGTCCTTTGAAAAACTTAACACCGTAAAATTACCAAAATACCCCTCTCGGGGTGGCAAATTACCAAAATGCCCCTGGCATCAGAACAATCTCAAAAGTGCTTTGAAATGCTATTTTAAGCTTCCCAAATTCATTCTTGATCTAAAAAGTATTTACGGACTTTTCGCCCAAAAATCCCGAACCGGTGTCCGGATCGAGCGCTTAAAAGCCCGTTCGGCCAAAAAATAGCTAACGACTTCGGAATGGCCCGAATTCCTGGGGGATGGAACTTCCCAACATCCTAGGGTTCTCATAAAAGTTTCGCGCGAAATCGCGCTGGCTTGATATTTTAAATTACACTGCAAAGTTACAAGGTTCCCCATATCAGTTAACCCCTTTCCAGTCTTTGGAAAAATCTGAAATTTTTCCCTGATATAGATCTTTTAAAAATAACTAGGGTCTCTTTTTGTACTTTGGCAAAATCTAGCTCTAGCTATTTTTTATAAATTCGTGAAAAATCCTAATTTTGACGCCCTAAAAAATCGCTATTTTGGAATCTATAAATGTAATACCGCTCATCCGATCTCCGATTGATCTGATTTTTGTTTCCTTCAATTTGTATTTTTGTTATCTTTCATTTGAGTCTACAATGACTATTTTTGAACTTTGAAATTAACATTGAATTATAAGAAAATTCAAAATACTTACTTGTTTTGACTTGATATATTTAAAGAAAAATCCACCGATCTTCTAGCGTAAAATTTTTTTGTTTGTATTGTTGTGGAGACTATGTAGGTGAGATATGGAGTATGAAGACAGTTGGTAAAGATGATGGAGAGTGGAAGAAAGGGTTCGGGGAGGAGGGATTATAAAGAGAAAAAAGTGAAGGAGAGAGAAGAAAGAAGACAAAAAAAATCCGTGAGTGAGGGGGAAGGACATCACGTGGCATCATGGAGGGAGAAGGGGGGCCATGGGGAAGGGGGCCATCACGGGGGGGGGGGGACACCACGTGGGGGGGGGGGAAGGGGGGCCATCACGGGGGACCGCAACTCTTTATTGCGGTTGGCATGCCAACCGTAACAAAGTGTTACTGTTGGGCATGGAGGGGGGAGGGGGCACGGGCCACGTGGCGGGGGGGGACGGGGCCACGTGGCGGGAAGGGGGACATATTTGGCTGGGGAAGGGGGCCAACCGTAACTCTTTGTTGCGGCTGGGCATGGGGGGCATGGGGGAGGGGAGGACTGGGGGAAGGGGGCAATGGGGGAAGGCCACGTGGCAGGGGAGGGGAGGACTGGGGGAAGGGGGAAAGGCCAAGTGACGGGGAAGGGGGACACCACGTGGCGGGGGAAGGGGGCCAACCGCAACTCTTTGTTGCAGTTGGGCATGGGGGGGAGGACGGGGGAAGGGGGGCCATGGGGGAAGGGGGGTGGGAGGGGGCGCAACAGCAACAGAGAGTTGCGGTTGGCTTTTGAAACTCATGATGCCAACCGCAACTCTTAGTTGCGGTTGGGCTTTTTCTCAATTATTCCAACCGCAACAAAGTGTTGTGGTTGGGTTTTTGTGAGGAATAATTGTGACCGCTACAAAGAGTAGCGGTTTTGTGGAGAAATAAGTTTTTTCCCACCGGTAGACAGGGATCGGCTCCCATATATATATATATGGGAGCTGATCCGTTGAGAGCGCTAGCAAAATAGGAGATCTTGCTAGCGCGATCTGGCCGTCCATCCCGAAGGGATGGACGGCCCAGATCGCTTATTTTTGCGGCGCTGTCAGTCGTCCGCTACACAGTGTAGCGGACGGACCTTTTTACCATCTTGCCCCTGCTCCCCCGTCCGCTACACTGTGTAGCGGACGGCTTACTTGGCCCCACATTGACAGCCAAAAAGTCGTCCGCTACACTGTGTAGCGGACGACTGTTTCCGTCAAATCAGTTGTCAAATCAGTCCTATCGATGCACGACTGTTACTTTGTCCTTATCACACCGTCCGCTAGACAGTGTAGCGGACCGTTTTCACCTTTCATTACTTCGAAACCCTTATTCATTCCTTCTAAACTGCTATTCATTCCTTCTTCTCACAATTCTTCTAGCGGCGTTGGCAAGTAGATCGGCGCAATTTCTTCTCAAGAAATCCTTTAATCGACGAATCAATCACGTAAGTTCACAAACCAATCCTTTATTTGTTCATAATCTAGAGTTGTTATCGCGGCTTATGCATGATTTTGAATGTGTGCGCGGTGCATTGTGCTAGCGTTTGTCAATGTATCTATATATATATAGATTATATACACAACATGTGAACTTATGTGAGTATTATCTGATCACATGCTAGCGTTGACTGTGCTAGCGTTGTATGTTTGAGAATGTTTACGCTTCCAACCTTGCCGTTTTGCATAATTTCAGTTGCGAAAAATGGATTTCAACCCTGGACCAGAAGATCCGTCCGTATTATACGACCAAGCAAACCATATCAGTACGCTCATATGGGATGGTGGAGTAAGATACTTATTTTATCAACTTTGTTATTCTTGGGAACGTTGTATATCGTTTAATTTGCTTAAATTGTATTTATTAATTCGTAGGAAAGAGCACTTCTCAACACGGTAGAAGTATCCGATAATTTTAAAGCATGGAAATTGAACAGAACCCAGAAAAGATTACTGCGTGGGATTGGGTTTGGGATTTTCACGCATGGGCAGATCTTTCAACAACTTGACCGGCACTTAATAGGTGCCCTTGTTGAAAGGTGGAGAAGTGAAACGAATACGTTTCACTTCCCTCTCGGAGAGCTGACAATTACCCTAGAAGATGTAGGGTTCATCTTAGGGTTACCGGTGACGGGGCGGCCGGTAATAGCTCCTCCGTCGGAAGCAACGAATAAGAGGACCGCTAGGGACTTCTTTACTTGATACCCCAGGATCAATTTAGCACTGGTGGTATCAAGTTGAAATGGTTGGTAGATACCTACAAGGTTCTGCCGGATAACTACACGGATCAGATGCTTGTGCTGTACACACAAGCTTTCCTCTTGTGGGTGATGGGGGCAATTCTGTTCCCAACAACGTCGAAGAATACCGTCAGCGTCAAATATTTACCGTTGTTGGGTAACCTACTGGAGGTTGGGGATTATGCCTGGGGAGCCGCAACTCTTGCGTACCTATACCGAGCATTGCACAAGGCAACGAGGCCCGACTCCAAAGCGATATGTGCATGTCTCTCGCTATTGCAGGTATATCATACAATTCTTGATTATGTGCTCGTTTCTTTTTTTTTTGGGTTGAATTGACAATAAAATTTGACGATACTTTATTTAATTTGTCTTTGCTCTCAGGTGTGGTCTTATGAACACCTTGCTACCGGCGCACCCAGGCGTAGGGACGGAACCGATAATGTGTGGCCTCGGTTGTGCGCCTGGGAGTACAGCCGGAAGGATAGCCACTACCAGAGGAGAGACGATCCCCATCACAACATTACGTACTATCGGGGGGAGCTCGACTCGTTATCTCCTGGCCAGATGCGATGGGCACCGTACAAACATTTGGCGCGACGGGTGGGAGAGTCGTTCGTCTTCACGCTCTCCGGGTTGCAACGCACACCCCTGATCCACTTCGAGGTCGCAGAGTGGCAGCTGCCAGATCGTGCTATGCGCCATTTTGAGTGCCTGCAGGGGTTGCCAGCCGGCGCGCCGGATATGAGGCTTAACAGGAACCCACCGGGTGTCCCTCGGTTTGGCAAGGCAAATGCGCACGACTTGTGAGCACGAGAACTTGAGGTTTTGGATTCCTGGCAGGACACGCTGGCGGCCATTGTGTCAGAGCCTGACCCCGTGATCAGTATCGAACAGTACAATGGGTGGTACTACCGCATCACCCGGAGGAGAGTAGCTTCAGTAAGGTTTGAACGTGGGGAGAAGTACCACCCTAGGGGTCAGATCGATGAGCACATGGCATACAATCTGGTAAGTTGGCCAACCAGTGCCTTTAATTGAACTTGATGATTCTAACTGTGTATGAAGTTACTTATTTATTATCTCTCTGGATGTAGGTTAATGCCTTGTTCGCCTTCTTCCAGAAGTAGGGATGGCAAAAAAATCCGAACCCGCAGATTTCCGCCCCGCCCCGCCCCGATTGGAACGGGTTTTTTTGACTTTGACCGGGTCGTGGGGTGGGTATGGTATTTTTTTAAAAAACCCGCAGCGGGTTAGGGTCGGATATGGTATTTACCTATACCGCCCCGCGACCTGCCCCGCCCCACCCCGGTATACTTACCCTAATAGCTTACTTAATCCTAGCCGTCCATCTATACCATATATATATGTCTATTTTCCAGCATACCCTACTCAGATTTGTGCTTTCCTCTCCAATCTCGACAGCATGGCCGCTCTCCACCCACACGGCGCACGGCTCACGGCTCGGCCACTCTCCATCCACCTCACGAATTAGAGCCCACCGCACCTCACACTTCTCTCCACCGCAGTACCGCACGGCGACGGACCACCACTGCGACGAGCTTGTTCTTAGAGTTGGATCTACTGCCAGTACTGCGACGAACCACCACTGCGACGAGCTTGTTCTCAGAGTTGGATCTACTACGACGAACCACCATCGCAGCACCGCAAGGCGCACGGCTCTCAGAGTTGGATCTGCGGTGTCCAGGTACACACCCACCCGCTTGTTCTTGCTATAGATAGAGTAAATGTATTCTTAAAAATCAGAGTAAACCTGGTGAAATCCGATGGGTTTTGATCATGCAGGGGCCTCCACTAATAACACTACGATGGGTTTTCAGTATTTGGTTTGGTTTACGTTCCCTACGAGGAAACAAATTCTGGAAAATGAGTAAACAAGTTTTGTACATCAAACTTATGATTGAGAATGGTTATACGTAATACTTTGGGTGCATGATTTTTAACAGGATTTCATCTTTTTATATATGTGTATACCCATAAAACAAGAGAATGCATTCTGGTTTGTTTGTTTCCGTGTCTTCTGTTAATTATGTTCACTTTAAAACCCAAATGCTTTTTGGAAATTGGAAGTGGTGGTAGGCAACGTTGGATGCTGAATATGATGCCTTTTTGGCCTCAGCGTGTGGCTGCTTTGATTTACCTTTGAGAGTCGTATTAAAATGTACATCTATCTGAAATCTTGCTAAATCAGTACCGAAATGAGAAGCAGGCCGTGTTAAACAGCAACAGGTAAATGTCATTTACCTGTTGCTGTTTGGCGACTTGGTCTCTGAACTTGAAGGCTTGCTTCCTTAGAGCGTCCATTGCTGGGAACGGGGCGGGTTCGGGGTTCCTAAATCTACATAGGATCGGTTATGGTATTTAACATAAATAACCCGAACCGGGGCGGGGCGGGGCGGGGCAAAGTTCACTGAGTAGCGGGGTGGGTTTGGATTTTGTAAAATCCGCATCCGACCCTTCCCATTGCTATCCCTATCCAGAAGTTAAGCGAGCGGAAGGATTTGGTGGATGCAATGGGCGAGGAGCTTCGCCAACAGGCTGAAGAGTTGGTGTATGGCTGCGGGAATTTTTTGCGCCAAGCATCGGGCCAGCCTTCCGGCGTCAGCCCGGGAATGGGTTATCCAGGGTGGCAGCCCTCATATGTGAGCGAGGGATACACCGATCCCTCGGGACAGACTTCGGGAGTGAGCCAGGGATATGGTGGTCCCTCTGTACCGGGAATGGGTGGTGATTGGGGACCGCCAAGCACCATGGGCCAGGCTCAAGTGCCGTGGGAAGACTACAGTGCGCCCTCCTTCTCTTTGCTATTGGACTCGGAACCCCAACCCCTCTCTCAGAGTCAAGTCACGCAAGACTGGGGTTTCGGACACATCAGTCTGTCGGAGACACTGCCCATTGTCCCGTGGGCAGGACTATCTATTGCCGAAGGAGGGCAATATCCCCCAGTCGACCCCCCCGAAGGAGTGCAATATCCCCCCGTTGACCCCCGAGGGCAATATCGCAAAGGGCATCCAGTGAAGCCCCTAAAGCCGCATAAATGCCAAATAATCAGAGAGCGTTATTTTAGCGGCTTCCCCCGGGACAAAGCGTTGTATAGTGTGAATCATCCGGAGGGCATGGATTACACTTGCGAGTGGGGAGAAATGGCCTCCCTGGCTCCGGGGAGTTGGTTAGACAACGGTGTCATCTCCACATACGTGGAGATTCTGAAGGAAAGGGGTCGGGAGCGGCTGAACGGGTACCCGGCCGTATTTTTGGTGGATGCCTTTTTTCATAGCCTCCTAGTGTCTGAATGGCATGAGTGGGTCGAGCAAAGGCGGAAGAAAAAGTTGAGCCAGTGGAGACCGTCCGCTAACCTACGAGCGTATCTTACTAGGGATAGTCCAGTGAGCGCAAGTGTTGCCGACGTTTTTCTAATCCCATTTTTAGGGGAAAGCCACTGGTACTTGGTTTGCTATGAACCAGAAGAGAAAGTCGTATCGGTGATCGACAGTCTCCACGACGATACCACCCACATGCCTGTGCTGCAAATGTACAAAGCCCAGTTGGACTCAATGGTAATATTACGATTGTTGTTTAACAGTTATTGTAACTTGGCATAAATGTTAACTCGTGTCTTACGCCGTTTTGTGTTTCTCGCAGAATATATTTTGTGCAATGGTCAATGGTATCCGTGGTAACCCTGTACCGGCGCGGCCAAAGCTCGATTTGCGACTGAAGAAGAGGAGGCCCAAGCAACGTAACACTTCGGACTGCGGCGTCTTCCTTTGCATGTACATGGATTACATTTGTCGGTCCGAGAGCCTCAAGGCGGCCGTGTGGAGCCAAGCAGAAGTAGACACCTTTAGATATAGAATAGCTTGGCAAATTATGAAAGGCCGGCCTAGAGCGGTTAGGTTTATTGTAAATCCGGCTAATGCCAAGAATCCCCCCCAACATGATTCCCCCAGTTGACATTGTACCATTACAATGTCAAATTTTTTTAATAAACCATGATTATTTAGAAAGCTCTCTCTCTGATTTGTGTTGAAGATTATTGATTGATTTGTCTGATTTCCGTTAAAGATGATTTTGATTGATTTGAGTTGGTTTTTTGGCTCTCATTGAGAATGATTGAAAGGTGGAAAACAAAATGTGTAGCGGACAGTAGGGAAGTGCAAAAAATTTTATAAGTGTTGGGTTAAGAGTTACTGCTGGGCCCTCTGCTACACAATGTGGCGGACACTCGGGGAAGTAAGAATTTTCTAAGTGTTGGGGTTGAAAGTTTCTGCTGGGCCGTCTGCTACACAATGTGGCGGACAGTGGGGGAAGTGAGAATTTTTTAAGTGTTGGGGTTGAGAGTTTCTACTGGTCCGTCTGCTACACAATGTGGCGGACACTGGGGGAAGTGAGAATTTTCTAAGTGTTGGGGTTGAAAGTTTCTGCTGGGCCGTCCGCTACACAATGTGGCGGACAGTGGGGGAAGTGAGAATTTTCTAAGTGTTAGGGTTGAGAGTTTGTGCTGGTCCGTCCGCTACACAATGTGGCGGACACTGGGGGAAGTTAAAATTTTCAGTGTTGGAGTTAAGAATTTCTGCTGGTCCGTCCGCTATACAATGTGGCGGACACTGGGGGAAGTGAAAATTTTCTAAGTATTGGGGTTAAGAGTTTCTGCTGGAACGTCCGCTACACAATGTGGCGGACAGGGGGGAAGTGAGAATTTTCTAAGTGTTGGGGTTAAGAGTTTCTGCTGGAACATCCGCTACACAATGTGGCGGACGGTGGGGGAAGTTAAAATTTTCCAAGTGTTGGGTTAAGAGTTACTGCTGGGCCGTCCGCTACACAATGTGGCGGACACTCGGGTAAGTGAGAATTTTCTAAGTGTTGGGGTTGGAAGTTTCTGCTGGGCCGTCCGCTACACAATGCGGTGGACACTGGGGGAAGTTAAAATTTTCAAAGTGTTGGGGTTAAGAATTTTTGCTGGTCTGTCCACTATACAATGTGGCAGACACTGGGGGAAGTGAAAATTTTCTAAGTGTTGGGGTTAAGAGTTTCTGCTGGAACGTCCGCTACACAATGTGGCGGACAGTGGGGGAAGTGAAAATTTTCTAAGTATTGGGGTTAAGAGTTTCTACTGGGCCGTCCGCTATACAATGTGGCGGACGATGGGGGAAGTTAAAATTTTCCAATGGGCGACATTTTTTTTTAGTTGCTGGTATTTTTTAGCTGTTGGTTAGACTTTGTTCGAGTTAGTAGTTTCTGGCAATGGAATAAGTGCTTTAGCAGATGATTAAACAATCTCAACATTCTCAAGCGCATGATATTCCATCAAAAATTTGACACCCTCAAATCATCAATTGACCATCACAATTCTCAAATGAACAATTAAGAACCTAAAATTATCAGACACAAATTTATTAACACAAATTTAGGGTTCAACATTGGGGGAAAACTTTTTCACAGGTGCTTTGATCAAACACGGATACTTGAAACCTAAATAGCCCCTTGTGTTCAAAGATTACAAACTCCCCTTCATTGAGGTCATGCTGCTCGCAGAAATTACTCCAACCCTCTGCGAAATAAAGTTGCTCTTGGCCGCGCTTCTTCTTGATTTTAACAAGCCATGACCCCTTGCTGCTGGTTAAAGTTGCTTCGAGCCAAGTGGCTTCGTGCCAAAGTGTGGTAAGCAATCTGCAGAAGGCTACCGGTATGGCCTATCACATTCATTATAAGACAGATAAGTTTTTAAGCAAAGATAAAATTAACACACACGAAAACACAGAGTAAGAGGGATGCCTACAAGTTCGGTATGAAACCCAGGCACCATGACCTTGAAGAAGTGCCTGTTCACCGAAGCAGAAGCCATGGGGACGGTCGCCGTAGAGGGGGTCGCGGGTGGGTGAGACGTTGGAGGCAGAGAGAGAGAGAGAGAGAGAAACGGGTGGAAAAAAGAGAGGCCGTTCTGATTGGTAATTAATAGGAGTTTGACGTCCGCTACATTGTGTAGCGGACAGAAGGCATACCAACAGTTTTCTGTCCGCTATATTGTGACGCGGACACTTTACAATCCCAATAATGTTCGTCTTTGGTGCGCCGTCCGCTACATAGTGTAGCGGACGGGGCAAGCCAAATTTTTTTTTAAAGTTAATTTGTGAATGGGTCCATCAGAAATAACCTTCCAGTCTTCGGTAATAAGAACCTAATCTCATAAAATATTACGTATTATTACAAATGTCAAACAATCTTGATGGCTTATACAAAAAAACTAAAGGTCCACTGCAGCTGCTTCTTCCTCATCTTCTTCCTCGTCTTGCAAAACCCCTGGACTTATCCCCAGTGCCTTGTAATGGTTCCGCTTGTCATGGTCGGTCATTTTGTTGCACAATGCACACCTTCTCAGCTTTTTAGGTTGAGTTGCCTGTTCAATAGAGCTCTTCATCCGCGTAGATCTCTTGCGTCCTTTCGTCTGCGATATAATTGGGTCCAAAGGCCGGATATCATTGTCGTCTTCCTCCCCCGGCTCGTCATCTTCTGATCCCGTTGTAGGCTCAGTGTCAACCGCATTGCTGACTGAAGCTGCTTCCAACTGGTCGACGATGGGCTCTTGCTGCTGAGCTACCTCGAGGAGATGTTTATATCCGGACATTGTAGCAGCACCTTTTACGGACAAACGGGTGAACATTGTCACCAGATGATTATACCGCAACGTCTCTGATTCTTCAAAGTCAGTATACGGGTGCTCCGGAAAGGCAATGGTACCGTGCAACCTGTTTGCACCTTTCGTCCACCGTGGCAGGACATATTTATCGGGGATTGTCCTGATATTCTTCTGGGTGAAAAACCGCAGAATGTGTCTACACAGGATGCCATGGAACTCAAACTTCTTGCAAACACATGTCACCGAATCCGTCAATGTGTCATGGCTCACCGTATAAATTCTGCGCAGCTTCTCAGGGACGAGGTCATTCACGAGCGAATAAACCTTGTACTCACGCGTAGACATTTCTGCCACCTTGTTTATACTGTATCGTCCCGATTTTCGCAGCTCTACTTGGTATAGCAAGAAGATCTCCTTCGTATAGACTTTGGCACCGTTCAGCTCCAGCGGGGTCTCAAGCAACCTTCTCCTTTGTTTGTACGTTGTTGCAAAGTCGGCAGCCCTTTCTTTTACGAACAACGAAGCTACCGCTTTTTGTGCGGATGCACGAAAGTCTTCAAATTGGTAGCTGTACCCACATAACTATCGAACGTGGCATTCATAGATTCACTCCTGCCCGTCGTTTTCATGCCCGCTGAAAAATACCTCCTCGTGTAAACGCCAATCCATTGCTCTTTGAGCTCGTACAAGTGCTGGAGCCACTCGTTGTCTTGCAATGAGTAATCCCGAACAAGCTTTTCCCACCTCTCCTCGAATTCCTCAATCGTTAACGACTTGGTAACGCACTTGTCAAAATCCTGTTTAAAGTCTGGATACTTTGCGTACACGTGATGCAGACGTTTCGGGTATTTGTTGCTTATGTGCCAAGTGCACAAGTTGTGTCGGGTGTCTGGGAAGACGGTCGCAATAGCCTTCTTCATTGCCAAATCTTGATCGGTGATGATCACTTTGGGTGCTTTGAAGTTCATTGCTTCCAGCCACGTCCTAAACAACCATACAAAAGAACCCTCGCTCTCGTCCCTTAACAAGGCGAACCCGAACAGGATGGAGTGATAATGATGATTGACGCCGGTGAAAGGAGCGAACGGCATCGAGTACTTGTTGGTACGGTATGTGGTGTCGAAAGTCACGACATCCCCAAAATGCTTATAAGCTAGCCTCGAACGACCGTCGACCCAAAAAATTGTACTAACTCGATGCTCGTCGTCAAGTTTATAATCGAAGGTAAACTGCGGGTCCTCCATCTGCATCCGTTTCAATAGGCTCATTGTCGATTGCGCATCATTGAGGTCATACGCGGCTCGTCTATGGGTTCGGACCGCGTTACGAACGTCTGTCGTGTTAAAGTTTAAATTTTGAATTCCCCCAGCCTGTTCAGCAAGAACATTAACAATCTCAGTAGGTCCAATTCGCGCATTGCTCATTGTGTGAATTAGGCTCCTCGCGACCTTACCCATCTTCTTGTGTTGATGCATCTGACTCACCTTAGAAGGAGTTACTAACGGGTGATTGTGTGCCAGTTCCAGGCTGGTAATAAGCCAATGATCATGATTGGGTTTGTAGCTTACGAACATCTTGACCTGGCAATTTGTGCGCTCAAAGCAGTCCCGTCTTCTACGCGAATATCCTATTTCGTCATCACTGTCATCATTGCCTACGCGTGTCTCATTTTGCTGTGGATTTCTGCCCCTATGACACTCGTATAAGCGAGAGCATATCTTTTTTGTTACGTTGCTTGTTCTTGTAGTCTTTATTCTAATGCCAAAACCAACCCTCAATGAATACGCTCGAAAACATTCTTCAGCTTCTTCCAATGTTTGAAACGTTCGTCCTAGATACGGATCACTAGCATCTACGGGGACGTTGGAGCTCGACACGAAATCAGACATTGTGAAACAAGACCTGTGTAGAAATAGACTACGCTTAACAATCAAATGGCATTTCTAACTGAAAATATTACCTAAAAATTACCTTGGCGAATAGACCAATTTAGGATGACAAACATACCGTATGCATAACCCCTGAAAGTGTCTCCAAATTAACAATTATTAATTTATTGAACATAACAAATTAAAATTACTAAGATAAATAGACGAATTCATCATGCCAAAAAATCAAATTAAACTATAATGAATTTATTTAGAGTTAACAAATTACACCTTTTTTATGAACATCATGTCTAGAACATCACAAATTGATGAATACAGTGACAAATTTCTAGAACATAAAAAAAATCTATACTTTTTTGTCCAAACAAAATAAAATTATATTTTACCAGTCAATCCATAAAGAAAACTTCACCATTCGCAAACTTACCTTGCTTGAGTGAAGCTTGAAGCAAGTGTTACTCAAAGCTTGAAGGGAGCTGAAAATGGAAGCGAGTCCGAAGGAGAAGAAAATTGTAGCCGAAGGAGCTTGAGGAAGTTTTTGGGTATAGAAGTACTGTCCGCGATACTGTGTAGATCTCCTATTTCCGACAACATTGACGTGCGTAGAAATGAAGGTACAGACCCGTCAGTTGTGTCAGGGCTGTCAGTCGTCCGCTACACTGTCTAGCGGATGCCTTTTTCGCTGTCAATGTGGGGCCAAGTAAGCCGTCCGCTACACAGTGTAGCGGACGGGGGAGCAGGGGCAAGATGGTAAAAAGGTCCGTCCGCTACACTGTGTAGCGGACGACTGACAGCGCCGCAAAAATAAGCGATCTGGGCCGTCCATCCCTTCGGGATGGACGGCCAGATCGCGCTAGCAAGATCTCCTATTTTGCTAGCGCTCTCAACGGATCAGCTCCCTATATATATATAGTGCAAATGCACGGGTATATATGTAATTTGATCGGGTTGAGATACAATTTGATTTTCTAGTCAATCATATTTATATCATAGTCGATTTTGTTTTAAGTTAAAAAAATAACGAATAGAATGACTCTTACTGAAATCATGCATATATACATGATAAGACATGATATTTGAAATGACTCATGTATATAAATATCTTAAATAAATCAATCCACTACTTAAGACGATTAAAATCATATTGACGACAACTGTGTAAAATATTGAAACTGTGTTTCATTTTGGTGCATCACTATGCTAATACATATTATCAATATGTCTAGAACTACAGTCAAAGAAAAAATATCTAATTTTCACTAACATGATAATTTTTCAGTTCTTTATATCATCTTTTAATTGTTATGTATTAAAATCTAGTGAATATCATCTACATAGTTATATCAGGATCCCCTAATATGCTGTTGGTGAGGCAATTCAGAACCAAACGGGAAAAATAAAATTAATATGCATTTTAAAATACTATATATTACTATGTGATTTGATTAAAAGAAATGTCAAACGGAGAAATTTTTTTTGTTCATGCTTAACTTATCATACTTACACATGTACAAAAAACTTACAAAAACTAATATTTTATTTCTTATGAATTTTTAGTGGCTTTGAATTAAGACATGTGAAATATGGTAGGTGAGACGTAAGTAAAAAAATGTAGTTAAATCACATGTGCATAAGTAAAGTGCTTTTAAGAATTAAGTTATACTCGGTTTGATTTTTTTTTCAAATGTATTTAGTAGTGTATATGATTTCTAATTTAGAGTTTGAAGTTATTCGCTTAAAATTAGTTTCTTTAGTGAACTGCCATGTTGGTACTTCAAAGTATTTTTACGAATTAAGTCGTATTATTAATCTTTAACTTTTATACATGATTTTTTAGTTTACATTGCGTGACTTATTTTGTTTAATTTAAAAGTGCTTTTAAGGTATTATAGATGATTCTTTGTATTTTACTTTTGTGAGCCTTTATTTTTCTATCAGAAAGTAACTTTGAGATGTTAACGGTCAAAATTCACCTTATCAATATCTGAAATCAATGATGGACTTTTGATTTACTCAACTCTTCTATTTTGGATCTGAAACGAAGAAGAAGAAAGGAAGGAAAAAATAGAAATTACTAACTCGAGGCTTAATTAATATGTGTATATCTATATTAGATAGAGTTTTAGAATTGATTTTTTAGTTCAATAAGGTTTACAAAATTTGGACAAACTTATTTACAAAGTTTTAGTAACAAATTATACTAAATATTAATAAGTAATTGTAAAAAAGAAACACCAAAATAAATAGGATAATGTTTTGCATAACGAAAAGGGGTAAAAAAAGAAAAAGCTAAGAAAAGCTTTTCTTTTTATTTGTAAAGTATTAATCATTCATTTTCTTACATGATTTTCGTTGTTTATATCCACGAGATTTTATTTTGTTTTATTATAAGTGCTTTTTAGATGTTAATAGTCAAAATTGAACTCTAATATGTAAATCTATGGGTTATGAAGAGCAGGGGTTGATTTCGTACCAATACTACCTATAAAGTTTTTAACAATAGGATCATAATAAAGAGTTAGTAAGTAGGGGTTGATTTTGTACTTTATATTTTTGAGATTTTATATTGTTATTTCAAAGTGCTTTTGAGGTGTTCATAATCAAGGCTTATTATATAAGTATATTGATTAGGTAGAGTTCTAGAAGGTTTATAATTGGTTTCTTAATTTTACAAAGTTTACAAATATCGGGCAAATTGTACCTATGAATTTTCTAATTTTAAATTATAGCAAATAGTTAAGTAGGGTAGAAAAGGTAAAGGACACCAAACCAAATAATAAGATTCTTAAAGTATATATATCCAATTTAAAAAAGTTAAGACTCTTAATGAAGAGACCAATTAAGTTGAGACTATCTTATGTTGGACTCTTAATGAAGAGACCAATTAAGTTGGAACTACCATATTTTGTGTATTATAAGTGCTTTTAAGATGTTAATAGTCAAATTGAAGTCTAATATATAGATCAATGGGTTATGAAGAGTTTTAGAAGATGAAGAATTGGTTTCTCAGGTTTTAACATTTACGAAAATAGGGCCAATAATACCTACAAGGTTTTTAACAATAGAATCATAATAAAGAGTTAGCAAGTAGGGGATAATTTTGCAGTTTACATTTTTAAAATTTTATATTATTATTTCAAAGTATTTTTGAGGTGTTCATAATTAAAATTAAGGCATAATATATAAGTATATTGATCAGGTAGGATTTTAATAGGTTTATAATTGGTTTCTTAATTTTACAAAGTTTACAAATATTTGGCAAATTATAACTACAAATTTTCTAATATTAAATCATAGCAAATAGTTAGGTTGGGCAAAAAAGTAAAGGACACCAAAACAAATAGGATTTTTAAAGTATATATATCTAATTTAAAAAAGTTGGATTTTAAACGAAGAGACCAATTAAGTTGGGAGATTACTACATGCAAAGTTAAAGCTTATGTGGCAGAAGAAGAAAGTTCTTAAAAAATCATATGTGGCGCAAAGATAAGAGCTTTACAAATCCTACGTGTTGCTATTATAAGAGATTAAAAATCATATGTGTCGCGACTATAAGAGACTTCTTCAGCTTTTTATATAGATATAGATTTATTTATATTTGCGAGATTTTATTTTATTTGTTTTAAGTGTTTTTAAGAAGTTGGTAGTCCAAATTGAAGTCTTCTTAGATTATGATATGTAAAGCTTTAAAAGAAATAAATTTGTTTTTTTTTTAATTTTATAAGATTTATAAAAGTCGGGCCAATGATCATACTAAAGAATTAGTAAGTAGGGTATGATTTTCTTACATTACATTTTTGAGATTTTATATTATTATTTTAAAATACCTTTGAGGTTTTAATAATTAAAATTAAGGCCTAATGTATACGTATATTGATTAGGTAGAGTTTTAGAAGGTATATAATTAGTTTCTTAGTTTAAAAATATTGGATAAATTATACCTACGAGTTTTTTTGATAATAGATTATAGTAAAGAGTTAAATAGAGTAGAAAAGGAAAAGAATACCAAAATAAATAGGATCCTTGAATTTTATATATCTAATTCAAAAGAGTTGGACTCTAAATAAAGAGATCAATTAAGTTAGGGGACTACCACATGAAAAGTTGAAACTTACATGACAGAAGAAGAAGGTTCTTAAAAGGTCTTACTTGTCGTAAAGGAAGATAAAGTTTCAAAAATCCTACATTTTGCAATTCTAAGCGAATGTTTCAGCTTTATATATAGATTTCATCAGCACACCAAACCCACTCATTTCTTCTAACATTAGTTATGTGATTGCACTCTTCCACCGCGTGTTACGATCACCATCTTTAATGCATTGTGCATATCACGCTCATGACACGAAGACGGACATTCACATACAATTTCAAAATACTCCTACAAGAAATATAATCACCAAAACTATTATTAAAAAATATAACCTTAAGCACAAGCTCAATAGCAAAGATGACACACACACACACACACACACACACCTACAAAGTACATCGTAGGTATTCAATAACATATAATCGAGTGAACGAAGCATAAAAAATCAAAAGTGCAAAGATAACAAATAATTTTAGCACGACAAATATACTCATTTGGGATATTGATCCAGCAAAGCTTAAACCAAAGTCAAAGGAATTCAAAAAATTAAACTAATAATAAAGTATGACACAACCACATAATACATGGTGGTAAAACGCGTTAACCTATGTACACGAAGGTTTGAAATTTAAAATTTGCATACTGGTAACAATTGCTCGGGCTGGCCCGACCCTAAATAGGCCCTGGCCTCGTAGGGCCTTGGGCTAGGCCAGGCCTATTTTTTTCCCAAATTTATCTAGGCCTGGCCCGGCACTAAAAAGCCCGGGTTAGGCTCTAAAAAACGAGCTGGCCCACAATTGGCCCGTTTTTAGGCCCTGGTCCGGGTTTTTAGGGCTGGCCCGACCTGGCCCTTTCTTGGCCTGAAATTGGCCCCATTTTCAGCCCTAATTTTTGTTATACCCCAATTTTTTTTGTTGTTGTGTGAAATTAATATTTTTGAATAGATAAGTTTGTGGTCTTTTGTTAATATTAAAAAAATAGTTTGGGATTGTTTCTGAAATTTTTGTCGAATGAAAGTGGTTTAATTCGAATCAAAACTATTTGATGTTAAAGTTTTGGAGTTTTGAAAGATTCGGTCGAATGAAAGTATTTTTGCTTCGATTTAAAATGGGTTTACTTCGAATAAAAAGATTTTGCTTCGAATGAAAAGTATTTAAATCGTGAAAAGTGAGTACTGAAGTTTCATTCAAATGAAAAATATTCATTCGAATGAAAACCGTTTTTGGTCGAATGAAAAAAAACAAAAGTTTTCATTCGAATTTAAGAGTTTTCATTCGAATTAAAAGTTTTAAATCGAATGAAAACATGTTTTCAGTCAAATTGAAAAAAATTCAGAAGCATTTTTACCTCTTTCGGATTCAGTGGAATGAAAACTATATTTTAGGTAGAATGAAATTTTAAGAATTTTGTCCCATATAAATAATTGTCTTATTTTCTTTCCCACCTTTTGGTTCTTGGTTTCCCTTTTTCCTTTGCGAGAAAGAAAGAGGGAGAGAGGAGAAGACTTGGGAAGTTCGTGAGTTCTAAAGTGGAACTTAAGGACTTGTGTTTCTTAAAAGCTTGGTTAAGGTAAGGGTTTACTTTTGAAATTCGAATCAACGATTGGACCAATCGTTTATGTAAGTACTTAGTTCTTTTTGAAAACTGAAATTCTTCGAATTGAGCTAAGTGATTCTTCTTCTCCCTTTTTGCTTTGAACTTTGTTATGAATAACTTCTTTTCAATTTTATGACTTGTGGAAATCAAATTCCGTCAAATTTATTTGACATCAGAATTTGCCATATTGATTTTGTTCGTTTCAGTAAATAATGATTATCGATATTTTGTAAACTTTGTATATTGTTTGATATGTCCGATATTTGATAACGGTTAATTTGAGATTTTTGTTTTAGTAACTCTATGAGTCATGTCACAGTGTATGTGACTTCTTTCCGACTTACCCAGGTGGATTGAAACGTGGGCTAGCTCAGGGGAGTTGAGCTAGAGATCACGATCTTACTTTCTGAACCGGTGTCATATGTCAGTAATGACACATGTAACATCCCGGAATTTTCCGGAACGTTAACACTCAATCAATCGTTTACACTAAGACAACAGGACCCTCAACTCAACCAATTATAGAACCATCAGTCCGTCAGAGCAACTAAACCATTGAGTATAATAATACTCTTAGCGTACAATTATACTTGAAACATCAAATCGAAGCTACCAATTCTAAATAACAATAATGGCCCACGCAGGGGTTTTAACGGCTAATACTGAAACTTAAGTTCTCTTTCGCTCGGCTCAGATCTAGTCCACACCCAATGCGATCTATTGTTGGTTATCACCTGCAGAAAGGAAGTCAAAGGGGAATGAGCTTTTGAGAGCTCAGTAAGGTCGCTCAAACGAAGAAGTTACGAAAGAATTTACAAATGCAATTCATCAGGATTTTCAAAAAAGAATCATAACTAGTTCGATCAGACATCAATACGATTTTCAGATACGATACAAATGATCACGAATACAATAACATGAGCAATTGCAAAGCCACACAGGCAGTGCAGGGTAATCACTTAGCAAAGCCACAAAGGCAGTGCTCACCACTTTCCACCGGCTAGTCCATCAAGGTACTAGCCCACACCAATACACCGGCTAGTCCGTCAAGGAACTGGCCCACACCAAGAAACCGGCTAGTCCGTTAAGGTACTAGCCCACACCAATATCCTCCAACATATACACCAACTCCCGCCAAACACACCAATGCAGAAACTCATGTCAATTAACAAAATGACAACAATCGATAATGCAACAATTAAATCGATACACAACGAGAAATAAACACAGAGCATCGAATATGATTTCCAATAAACGCTTAAGGCTCAAGAAAAAGGTATTTAAGGCAAATAACGCATTCTCATAACAAATACAATAGAGTCCAAAGAAGTTCGATATCAATTTTGAAAAAAATATACGAGGACAAATTGATGAGTTGGGTTTCGGATAGGAATCCATTACCTCAGTCCAAGCTATGCACTGCTCAAAGACCTCGATCCAAAATCCTTTGAATTAACTTAGGTCAGGCAAATTGTTTATCAGAACACTATCCACATTGATGTATTATAAACCTAATTTAACTACCCACAACATACTCATTTCTCTACCCAGAACGACGAAATTCAAAGCAGTTTCCCACTCGGTCAACCTAACCCGACACTCGTCACACTCCACGAGGCTCTGAAATATCCCAAAAATATTCTTATCATTCATTAAGCATTGTTTATAGCTTAATAGAGCATATGGGATAAAAATATAATTTTTGATTATTTTTGAATTAAAAATAATTTCCTTAAATACACTAAAAATCAACAAATTTCCATAATTGCTTCTACCTGGAAATAAGTACTCATAATTTTTACACAATCCTTAATATATATGTATAAAAATTATAGAAATGAAAATCAGGATTTAAAAGGCGATAAAATTATTTCTTTATTTTTCATTTTGCTAAATTCAATGCGATACGGAAAATGATCCCAAATCAACTCCAAAATTATCAAACTTTTACTGAGTCTTTCTTAAAGTATATAAACATTACTATAATTTTTCCAAAACATTTTTATGGGTTAAAAGGCTCCAAAAGATTTTTATACGTATGAATTTGCAGAAAATATAATAAATACATACAATATCAGAACAATATGAAATTTTCACAGAAATTATAATATTGTACTAAGAACCATCCTGTAAATTTTCAGAATTTTTGGACAAGTGTACAATACCAACAGCCACGTGGTACAACTGTGCAAGCACAGTGTACCACTCCACTGCACAGACCCATTACTGTTCACCTGTCTTCTTCCTTTCTTCCACTCCGCACAGCCTTCTTCCTAGAAACAAACTCACTCGCATGCCTGGTTCGTTCATTTCACACACACACACACACACACACACACACACACACACACACACATCTATACTACTTTCACTCATTCACACACACACAACAAAGCACACACTCATATTTCTCCCCGCACACTCATATTTCTCCACACCCACGGCAGTGGGTCTTCCCTGCTCATTCACCTTTTAATTTGGTTCCACACACTCACAAGCACCACTTCACTCACACAGGCATATATATATACACCCACATATACCCACTATACACACACTAATTCACAACACCCATACATCTACACAACACCTTACAACTGCTCTTACCGATGCACTTCCTTCACTCATTCACATAAATTCCTCCCAATGAAACACACCCAAACTCACACAGGCTGTGCACTAAAGATTGACACGCACACACACATACACCACAAACTCACACACTGCACTCACCTTTTACTCCCCATAATACACACACTAAAACAAATCCATACTCTCCTGGGTCAAGACCATAAGATTCAAAATGTGTCCCTATGTCGCCTAGTAAATTAATGGGTTACTACTGCTGGCAGCCAAGCCACTTTGCTTCGTACGCATGATATACATCAGCATTGACAAACACCTTCTTTTCAGGACTATGTGCTGTCAACAAGTCTTTTTGTGTGAAGATTGCCTCTGTTCTAACTAAAGACCTCTGTCCAAACCTTCTCTCCAAACCCAGAACCCACTCACACACGCCACGTCTGCACTAACGGACATACACATACGATACCCATATGCAGTATTACACACCAATACATTGAATCACTGCAAGAGAGCTTACCGGAGGTTGGACTGTCTTCGCCGAAGTTCACAGACGGCCTTCTTTGTCTCTTTTTGTGTAAGTTCTTCCTCTGCGAAACTATCTCCCTCTCTCACGAACCCACACATAAACTGTTTCTCTCTTTCTCTCTCTGCCGATCTCTTATAAAATCGGGAATGGGAAATAGCTAGAGACGGCTACCCCATAGTATAAGCAGGTATATATATAAACCCTAATTGATGAATCACAAAGAGAACCCCTTGCACTCACATTAGTCACTAAAATTTTACCGGACTTTTTATTTTCGCGAAATGGTCCAAAACATAAAATTTTTATGATAAAATATATGTTAGAAAAATTATTAATGGCTGTTGCGCTAACCCTCTTCACTATTTGTCACTAAAAGTAGTTACATAAAAATATCTACGCTGATTAAAAGAAAATTCATCACCAAAAGTTTATAAAAATATCATTAAGCTAATCGTCACTAAGTTCATCAATGAATGTCTCTTGTAATTGCCACCTTTAATTAAAACTTACGGTTTCTAAAAAAAATTTCGCTAAGGTTGTAAAAAAATATTTTTGCTAAAAGTTACCAGCAAAATTTCATTCATGGCAATCGACGATAAAAGTCGCCAATATAATATCAATGCTAAAGATAAAGTACAAAGTTGTCGCTAAAAGTTGTTAAAAAAATATCGACACTAAGAAAAATATATTCGCTACTAAAAATTTTAAATAATTTCAAAAAAGTATCGGGGTGTTACAACGCATGTGACCACTTTTTGATTAACTCTCTAGTATATGTCTCCATACTCAGATATATTTTGGCATTTGATATTTGGTCTGACCTCTCTTCCGTCGAATCTGGTGTGCCTTTGAAATCTTGTCTTTCAGATATATTTTGACATTCGAAAATTTGTTTTGATGTCCGTTCCATTGAAAGTTTTGTGTTTGTCTTTGTATTCATATATAGTTTAACATTTGAAATTTGGTTTGATGTCCGTTCCGTTGAAATTTTTGTGCTTCCGAAATTTTGCTTTTCATATATTTTTGCTTTTGTTTGATTGGTTCTTTGAGTGACCTTACTGGGGTATTTGACTCATTCCCTTATTATTTTTCCTTTCAGGTAATCAGTAGGTGGGACTTTGGATTTGAAGGGATAGCTGTGTGACCAAGAGTTAGCTGTCTTACTTCAGAGTTAATATTGACATTTAAGTGCAACAACTGAGACAAGTTGATATCACTTAGGTTTTAAATTTTGAAACTCCTCGTCGGAGAATTTGGATGTATAAAAGCTTTGAGCCACTATGTCAGCTATTGATGTATATTTTTGGAATTTATTAGTGTATGCTCTAATTTGCTATTTGGGAGATTTCTGATAATTTTAAGATTTTCTCTTATTTCTGTCTTTTCGGCACTAACGTACGCTCCAAAAATAATAAATTTGGGGTGTTACGATTTTGGCCTTACAATAGGTCCTATTTCTGGCCCTACAGTGGGCTGGCCCCTATTTTCAAACATTTTGATTCCCCCCCCCCCTTCCCCCAACGGCTAGATTCCTCATTTTTTGTCAAAATTCACTTTTACACCCCTCAACAGTTATATAACGGCTAGTTTGGGGAGTGTTTTCATCTAACTAATTTTTAACAATTTTTTTTAAGGTTTTTTACACTCTTACCCTCTCAGGAACTATAAACTACTAGTTTTAAGGGGCATTTTGGTCTTTATGGACTTAAAAAAATCTATAAATTCACACCGTTTCTTTCATATTTTTCATACCAATCTTCTTAGTTTCTCTTGTCTAAAAATTCTACATTTCTACAAGCTACCATTTTCCTCTCCAATTTTCAATTACAAGTATTAGTTAATTGTTACTAACTACTGCTCTTATTCATTTGTTACTTCTAATTCTTTAGTTACTAATTAGTAATTAGTGAATTCTTATTAATTACTGTTACTATTTTTTTAATTACTAACTCTCTCAAATTTTGAGTTACAAGTATATTAGTTAACTGTTATTTCTAATTTCTAATTACTGCTCTTATTCCTTTGCATTTAGTCACTCTTACTAGTTTTATTTTTCATTATAGTAAAAAAATTTAGCGTCAAATATGTCTGGATTTTTGAAAAAAATGAAATGTGGATCATCATCACGAAGAACACTTCCACCACTACTGTAAGCACCACCACCACGGCCATCACAAGCACAAATCCAAGCACCACAACAACCATTCGTTCCTACACGAATGAGTACAGGCTGTATGATAGATATACAAGCCAATTGGGAGTTCAATCAAAACATTTCAGATCTTGAATACACACCTTCACAAGATACCCCGTATTATAGTTGTAACATCTCGGAATTTCTCGGAATGTTAGACACTCGATGGATCAATCACTGAACAATATTATCCTCAAAACTGAACCAAATAATAACTAAAACTTTCAGAGCAACTAAACCATTAATCAAAGTATTTTCTCTCAATGTACAATTATATCTAGAAACTAATTTCAACCTGAATAAATAAACTATCAAAGTCACCCACACAGGGGTTCTAACAAATAATACCAAAAATTTAAATTCATTTTCTTTCGCTCGCTCTAATCCATGTTCAGGTAACCTACGGAAAGGAAATCAAGGAAGAGTGAACTTTCGAGAGCTCAGTAAGGTCGATCAAAGATTTAAAAACAATAAAAATGATCCAGGCCATTTTACATTTAAACCAAATAACAACTTTTAAACGGAGAACAGAACAATTAAAAATGATTTTTCTATATATAATCAAACGACAATTTTAAAAGGGTTTTCAAAGAAACCCATAGCATTTCAATGTAAACATAGGGAGGAGTATCAACTCATTTCCCTTAAATAAATAACCATTTTTAAAACACTTAAAGTGCAATAAAGACAAATAGGAAACGTTGAACATGAGCAGTATAGAAGCAAAGCCACTCTGGCAGTGCTCAATATGCTTACATATGCATATGTACACTGACTAGTCCATCTAGGTACTAGTTAAACCCATCCAACAGACCATCCTTGTAACGTCAGCAATACAGACCATCCTTATGGCTCCCAAGTTACTAACTCATGTCAACATTGAGAAGTAATAAATAGAATTCAAAATTTCTTACGATGAGCAATCAATAAACATATCAAATGAACAATAAATTCCAAGATAAGATGAAACAGAATTTCAAACGATCGCTATAAGGCTCAATTTAGGGTTTCATGGGTAATTTAAAAAAAATATTTTTATATCAATCAATAAAAATCAACATTCGATCTAGTTTGTAAAGCTGTTGTAATAAGCATTTGAAATCAGAATAATGAAATAGGGTTCAGATAGAATTCCTTACCTCAGTCCAAGCTAAGCGATGCTACCAATCCTCGATCAATATTTTTCTGAATAACCTAGATTGACAATCCATTTGTCAGAACATAATCTATGCTACAATACTACAACCCTAATATCATATACCCCTACGTGCTCACTTCTAACTCCAAAATCGCTCAACTCAAAACGAGCCTCGCACGCGGCCACCTTAACCAAGAACCCTGTATGATCCTTAACGCATGTTGATATTCCAAAATTTAAATTAAAATAAAATACTTTTATAGCTTAAAACATTATAAAAAGTCAAAATAGTAAATTTCTGAAAATTTTGAATATTTTCGAATTAAAATAATTTCCTTAAATGCAATAAAACCCTTAAATTGTCAAAATTACTTCCAGCTGGAAAATAAGTCCTATAATTTTTATAAAAACTTTAAAAAATATATAAAATTCATAGAAATTGAAATCAAAATTTTAAAGGCACTAAAACTATTTCTTTATTTTTTGTTTTGCTAAATTCAATTCGATACTGAAAATGATAACAAATCGACTCCAAACATCATCAAATTTATACTGAGTTTTTATTATACAATATAAACTCTACTCTAATTTTCCCCAGAACATTTTTAAGGTTTAAAGGTTCCTAAAGAATTTTCCAAATCTGAAATTATAGAAAATACTAAAAATTCATACAATCTCAGAAAATTATAAATGTCTTTCAAGAATTCTAATATGGTCTAACGTATTATAATATAAATTTTCACATGTTAATAATAAGCGTGCTTTAACATATGCATGTGTCGATCTAACGCTAACCCAAATTTACCCGTTTCCTACTTTTCTTCTTCTTCTTCTTATTCTTAATCTCTAAATCAAAGACTCATATCAACACAAGCCTCACTAAAACCGACTCACCAACCTGTAACTCACCTTATTTACCAGTGCGCGGGCGCGCACGCGCGCGCGCGCGCGCGCGCGCACACACACACACACACACACACACATATATATATATATATATATATATATATATATATATATATATATATATTCACAGACAACATACATATGAACACATGCATGCACAAATCAGTTGCACCCACTGCCTCACGGCAGTGGTGCCTTCCTGTGTTCACATAATCACAAATAAAGCATACAACTCACAACTATCTTCCCCTCTTTTCACCCACTTTCGTGGCTGCCTTGCAGCCCCTTTTTCTTTTTCCACCTTCTCACACATCCAGCACAAAGAAAATAATGCCAACTCCTTTTATGCCCATCAACCAACAGCCCTTACGTACTGGCTTACTCCCTCTTTCTCACGTTTCCTTGCAATTCCACAAAATTCATGACACACACATGCATACACAGAACACATACATACACACACCCCTAAATAAAAGCACCACACACAAACACACTCACACATGGCAGTGGGTTTTCTTCTTCCTCCTCTTTTCACACAACCACCTCACACACAGCACTCACAAACACATCACTACCGCTGTCATTACAGCAACCCCGCATTCCCTTCGGCATGTACCCCAAAAACTCTCCATACTCCCACATGAAAATAGCATAGCAACAGCCCCTTTTCATGCACAACGCAGCAACCCCCTCACCCTCACCTTCTCACAGCAGCCATGGCCTGGCCATAGCCCACGACACTCACAGCAAATCTGGGTTTCCTTCCCCATCGCAGCAACCATCTTCCCATGCCCACAAATCTGTATTGTTACACTCGTCATGGCCACAAACCCACAACACTTTACTGATTAACCCAAAACCTATATACTACTTTCACTTAGCCACAGAACCATGTCAAACCCATATTCCCGTTCCAACCAACAGTCCACATTCTCATAGCAAAATTCGTGAATTACTATTAAAAGAAAAAGGTTATAGGAATCTTACCGAGGAATCAAGGTCGATTGCCGGGAAAAATCTTCTTGATCTTTTCCCTTGTCTCTCTCTCTCAGAATCTCTGTATGACTTCTCTCTAATTGTTTGTGGCGGCCTAAAGGCTAGCTGCCCAACAATGCTTTATCTATAAATATATACATGTTAATAGAAACCCTAATTGGTAAAAATAATACCCTACATCTCCATTTGTTGCTAAAACTTCTTTCCCGAACTTATTATCACAAAAAATGGTCCAAAAATAATTGTTTATACTAAATTTATATATTAGGAAAAATTAATAGTCGTTACGTAACCCCGCTTCACTAATCGTCACTAAAGGTCGCTACTGAAACTATCGGTGCTAACTAAACATTTCATCTCTAAAATTTTCAAATAAAATATTGATGCTAAAAAATTATTCGCTGTTTTAATTAATTAAAAAAAATGTCGGGGTGTTACAATAGTTAAGGACGTAGCCCGTGGCATAATGTTAACCCGATGAGTGGTCATGATGGAGAAGGGCCGAGCAATCCTCCCGGTAGTGAGCCAGAAGTCTAAAAGGCAAACAAAAAAAAAGTCGAGTGGTGGAATCATTTTGATGAAATTATGGTGAACGACGTCCAAGAAGCTCGATGTAAGTACTGTGCTAAATTATTTTCGTCTGGTAGTGGTAATGGACATCATAATAGGCATTACCCTCAGTGTGCACCGCGACAAGGCCACGTCGAACCTAGCCAAACACAGTTGTCTTTTGATGGTAAGATATTTGTTTATAATCAACGAGAGCAAAGAGACGGTCTCGCTGAACTTATTATTTCGATGAACAAGCCTTTAGTTTTGCCGATAATGCTAAACACTCTAGATATATGAACGCCTACGTGCAACCTTTGTTCAAAAAGGTTCATAAAAACACCTCTAGATCTGATGCACTCCGGCAATATAATGCTGATAAAGCACGCTTGATTGATTATTTCGATCATTTTGACGATAGAGTTAGTCTTACTTATGATATTTGGCAATCTTCGTTTACTTTCATTAGTTATGCTTGTGTGACGGCCCATTGGATTGATGTTAATTGGACTATGAACAAGAGAATCATCAATTTCAAACTTTTTCCTTTTTCGCATGATGCAATTAATGTTGTTACTATTATAATTAATGCATGTACCATGTTTAAATTTAAGAATATGATTATGAGTATTAGTTTTGATAATGCTACTAACAATAAAGCTGATGTTGCAACTTTAAAGGAAAGCATTCAACCTGTATTTGTTGGTGAATTATTTCTTCTTCTCAGTGTTTGTCATATAATTAATTTAATTGTTCAAGATGGTTTACCTGCTGTAGGAGATATTCTTCTCAAAATCAAGGGTATGACAATGTTTATTAAAAGTTCAATTTAAAGCATTATGTGCTCAATATAATATGCCTCGCAAGAGACCACTTACTGATGTGGTCCATATGTGGAACTCTACATATCATATGCTTTTACATATTCTGGATACAAAAAAGTGTATATGCATTTCCTACTAACCACGTTCCCAGACGGCTTGCCAACTTCCACAGATTGGCAGATGGCTACACACCTATCTGAATTTTTGGAGGTATTTTACACGTCTACCAATATATTGTCTGGTATGTACTATCCCACCTCTCCAATTACTGTAACAGAAATTCTCAAGATGGCTACAATGTTAACAAAATGGAGTTATGAAGGACCCTTTCAGGAAATAGTAAAGAAATGGACAAAAAAATTAATATATACTGGAAGAAACTGCCTATTATTTTTACTGTGGCTACTTGTTTGGATCATAGGTTAAAGTTACATGGTGTGAACGTCTCAATACAAGAGATTGCAAGACTAATGACCTGCATAGAAGCGGACACAACCAGACTTACAGCGAAAGTGAGCAAGACATTTGAGGGTCTGTTCAACCTGTATTATAATTCCACTGACGTGCATAGGCGAGCTTCATCATCAAGTGGTGAAATGTATTATGCGACATACCTTAAGGGCCTTGAACATCTAGTAGCAAGACAACTACCAGCTGAAGGTACTTCTGATTCGGTAGGTTCGCCTACTTTTTTCTCTTTTAATGAGATTGGTTTATATGCCAATTCTAATTATTGTTCTGCTTTATCAATACAAGAACATGTTAATTTTAATTTGTTAACTTTTTGGAAACAAAATCAAAACATGTATAAACTTTATCCCAAATTGCAAGGGATGTACTGCCGGTACCAGCTTCCACGGTTACTTCAGAGTCGGCATTTTCAACGAGCGGGAGGGATTTGGATGACATGAGGAGTCGTCTTAATCTCGAGTCGCTCGAGTTATGTGTATGTTGGAAGGATTATCTTGATGCAAAATATCATAGTAAGATAATCGATTGATGATAAGAGGAGCAGCGACTCGGATGTTGAAATACTTCCGGATGATTAGGTAATTTCTTTTTATTTTCCTTTTCTCCAGTTTTTAGAATAAAAATTTTCACAAAATATAGATATTTTTTAACACGCACACGCACACACACACACACACACACACACACACACACACACACACATATATATATATATATATATATATATATATATATATATATATATGGGGGCCGATCCACACCCACCGGTGGAGAAATTGTTATTTCTCCACCGAACCGCTGCAAAGAGCAGCGGTTGCAGTGAAAGGGAAAAAACCCAACCGCAACAAAGTGTTGCAGTTGGGAATTATTTGCCAAAAAAACCAACCGCAACACTTTGTTGCGGTTGTTGCATTTTTTTCAAAAAAAAAAGGACATATATATTATAATAATAATAAAAAGGACATAGATATATATTATAATAATAATAATAAAAAGGACATGAAAGGACAATGGAGAAAACCCAACCGCCACACTTAGTGGCGGTTGGTATCATTGCAAAATTATATTTTTTTTGTCGCTAAAGGTGAAAACTTAATTAGCAATTTTTCACGAATTTATAAAAAATAGCTAGAGCTAGATTTTACCAAATTGTAAAAAAGAGACCATAGTTATTTTTAAAAGATCTATATCAGGGAAACATTTCAGATTTTTCCAAAAACTGGAAAGGGGTTAACTGAAATGGGGAACCTTGTAACTTTGTAGTATAATTTAAAATATCAAGCTAGCGCGATTTCGTGCGAAACTTTTATGAGAAGTCTAGGATGTTGGGAAGTTCCATTTTCCAGGATTTTGGGCCATTCTGAAATTGTTAGCTAATTTTTTGGCAATACTTTGTTGCGGTTGTTGCATTTTTTTCAAAAAAAAGGACATATATATTATAATAATAATAATAAAAAGGACATGAAAGGACAATGGAAGGACATGGAGAAAACCCAACCGCCACACTTAGTGGCGGTTGGTATCATTGCAAAATGTTTTTTTTCTGTCGCTAAAGGTGAAAACTTAATTAGCAGTTTTTCACGAATTTATAAAAAATAACTAGAGCTAGATTTTGCCAAATTACGAAAAAGAGACCGTAGTTATTTTTAAAAGATCTATATCAGGGAAAAATTTCAGATTTTTCCAAAAACTGGAAAGGGATTAACTGAAACGGGAAACCTTGTAACTTTGCAGTATAATTTAAAATATCAAGCTAGCGCGATTTCGTGCAAAACTTTTATGAGAACCTTAAGATGTTGGGAAGTTCCATTTTCCAGGATTTTGGGCCATTCTGAAATTGTTAGCTAATTTTTTGGCCGAACAGTGAAATTTTTTGGGAAATGGACCTAAAAAAATTAGCCCGTTCGGCCAAACAATTAGCTAACGACTTCGGAATGGCTCGAAGTCCTGGAAAATGGAACTTTCTAACATCCTAGGGTTCTCATAAAAGTTTTGCACGAAATCGCGCTAGCTTGATATTTTAAATTATACTGCAAAGTTACAAGGTTCCCCGTTTCAGTTAACCCATTTCCAGTTTTTAGAAAAATCTGAAATTGTTCCTTGATATAGATCTTTTAAAAATAACTATGGTCTCTTTTTTGTAATTTGGCAAAATCTAGCTCTAGCTATTTTTTATAAATTTGTGAAAAACTGCTAATTAAGTTTTCACCTTTAGCGACATAATTTTTTTTTTTTTGCAATGATACCAACCGCCACTAAGTGTGGCGGTTGGGTTTTCTCCATGTCCTTCAATTGTCCTTTCATGTCCTTTTTATTATTATTATAATATATATGTCCTTTTTTTAAAAAAAATGTAACAACCGCAACAAAGTATTGCCAAAAAATTAGCTAACAATTTCAGAATGGCCCAAAATCCTGGAAAATGGAACTTCCTAACATCCTAGGATTCTCATAAAAGTTTCGCACGAAATTGCGCTAGCTTGATATTTTAAATTATACTGCAAAGTTACAAGGTTCCCCGTTTTAGTTAACCCCTTTCCAGTTTTTGGAAAAATCTGAAATTTTTCCCTAATATAGATCTTTTAAAAATAACTACGGTCTCTTTTTTACAATTTGGTAAAATCTAGCTCTAGCTATTTTTTATAAATTCGTGAAAAACTGCTAATTAAGTTTTCACCTTTAGCGACAAATTTTTTTTTTTTGCAATGATACCAACCGCCACTAAGTGTGGCGGTTGGGTTTTCTCCATTGTCCTTTCGTGTCCTTTTTATTATTATTATAATATATATGTATGTCCTTTTTATTATTATTATAATATATATGTCCTTTTTTTTTGAAAAAAATGCAACAACCGCAACAAAGTGTTGCGGTTGGTTTTTTTGGCAAATAATTCCCAACCACAACACTTTGTTGCGGTTGGGTTTTTTGCCTTTCACTGCAACCGCTGCTCTTTGCAGCGGTTCGGTGGAGAAATAACAATTTCTCCACCGGTGGGTGTGGATCGGCCCCTATATATATATATATATATATATATATATATATATATATATATATATATATATATATATATATATATATATATATAAAGAAGCAAATTTGGTTTTGTCAAAAAATAAGTTCCTTCTTGAGAGAATGAATGACTTGTTCTGAGGAGGATTGCTAAATTTGAAACAGATGTCTTGGCCCATGATATTGGAGTAAATACTGTAACATCCCGGGATTCCGGAATGTTAACGCTCACTCAATCATATACATTAAGGCAATAAAACCCTCAAACTCAACCAAAATAAATACTACCAATTTGTCAGAGCAACTAACCATCAATTAATGTATTACTCTGAGTACACAATCATGACCAATAAACTAAATTTAAACCTGGTAATGAGCTAGCTGAGTTCACCCACGCAAGGGTTCTAAAGACCAATACAACAACTAAATACTAACATTCACACTTGGCTCTAAACCAAATCCCGAGCAATCTACTGATGATCATTACCTGCGGAAAGGAAGTCAAAGGGGAGTGAGCTTTTGAGAGCTCAGTATGGTCGTTCAAATGATAGAATTACGAAAAACGTTACAAATAAAAAATGATGATAGTTGTTCACAGATACAACACGATCGTGATTTTCAGAATTTTCACATTGATTATAACTAGTTCAATCAGATATTAATATGACTTTTGAACACGATGCAAGAATCACAATACTATTGAACATGAGCAATTGCAAAGTCACAAAGGCGATGCTCACTAACACTTTACACCTGCTAGTCCATCAAGGCACTAGCCACACCAATACACCGACTAGTCCGTCAAGACACTAGTCCACACAAGTACACCGGCTAGTCAGTCAAGGCACTAGCTCGCACCAGTACACCGGCTAGTCGATCAAGGTACTAGCTCACACGAACTAGCCCGCACCAATACACTGGCTAGTCCGTCAAGGTACTAGCCCGCACCAATATCCTCCAACATACACCAACTCCGCCAAAACACACCAATGTCAAATCTCATGTCAATGTACAGAAGGAAATAATCGATAACACAATGAATAAATCGATACTCAATGAGTGAAAAATACTGAGCATCGAATGGAATGTCCAATAAACGTGTAAGGCTCAAAACATGGTATTGAAAAGTCAAATGATGCGTACTCAAAACAATTATAACAGATGCCGAAGAAAATTTGATAACAATTCAGAAAAAAAAACATATACGAAGACAATTTGATGAGTTGGTGTTTCGGATAAAAATCCCTTACCTGAATCTAAGCTTTGCACTGCTAAATAGCCTCGATCCAAAATCATTTGAATTAACCTAGGCCGGGCAAATTATTTATCAGAATAAACTCTAATCCCAAAGTACTATGAACCCAATGCTAATTTCTTAAATGTTACTTGCCCCGACACTCTTAAAATAACTCAAATCGAAAGGGATCCCACGTACGTCCAAACCTAGCTAGGAACCACACACACTCCTTAAGGCATTATAATACCTCCAAATTCATAATAAATATTTATCAAGTACTTTCAGAGCTTAAAACAATATAAGAAGTTAAAATATGAAATTTTAAATTTTGAATACTTTTGAATTAAAAATATTTTTTAAATACTAGAAAAGCCTAAAAATAGCCATTAATACTTCTATGTAAAAAAAATTCCATAATTTTCATTATGGCCTTAAAATATGTAATTAAAATAGAAACTGATATCAGGCCAAAAACAACATTAAAACTATTATTAAATAGTTCATTTTGCCCAAACTAATGAGATACAAAAATCTCATCAAATCACCTCCAAAAATTCTGAAATTTGAACTGGAACATCTTAGAATCACATAAACAGTACCCAAAAAGTTTTAGAATTAAATAATCATTTTAAGTAGGTAAAAAGGATTTAGAAGTTTCAAACTTGCCTAAAATATAAAAAATTCAAACGCTATCAGAAAAATCTGAAAATTTCTCAGAAATTCTAAAATAAAAGTAGCATCACGACTGTAAGAAAAATGTGGCCAGAAAAGTCATCGGAGGCCACCCCACACTCCACAATGGGATACTGTTCATCGTCCGTCTTCTTCAGCGTGAACAGTAACTAGAAAAACACAGCAACCCTAATTTTTAATTTTCTCCATTTTTGCTTAATTTTTTCTCGTTTTCCTTTCTTTAATTCGTTCCTCTAACACCCTAATACATTCTATAACATCACTATACGATCCGTGATCAAAGCTAAATAAAACATGTATATAAAAGTATATATATATATATATATATATATATATATATATATATATATATATATATATATATATATATATATATATATATATATATATATATATATATATATATATATATAGGGAGCCGATCCACACCCACCGGTGGAGAAATAAAATTTCTCCACCAAACCGCTACAAAGAGTAGCGGTTGGTATTTTTATTGTAAATACACAACCGCAACAAAGTGTTGCGGTTGCGCCCCCATGGACCCCCTTCCCCCCATGGCCACCCCTCCCCCTTCCCCCCGTCTCCCCCCACCCCCCTGCCCAACCGCAACAAAGAGTTGCGGTTGGCCCCCCTTCACTCACGTGGTGTCCCCCTCGACAGCCACGTGGCCTTCCCCCCTCCCCCATGGCCTCCCTTCCCCCGTCCTCCCTTCGGACGCCACGTGGCCTCCCCTTCCCCCCATGGCCCCCCCGTCCTCCCCTCCCCCATGTTCCCCCCCATGCCCCCAACCGCAACAAGTGTTGCGGTTGGCCCCTTCCCCCCCTCCGGTCCCCCCTCCCCTTCCCCCGCCACGTGTCCCGTCCCCCTCTTCCCCCACCACGTGGCATCCCCTCCCCCCGCCATGTGGCCCCGTCCCCCCACCATGCCCAACCGCAACACTTTGTTGCGGTTGGCATGCCAACCGTAACAATGTGTTGCGGTCCCCCCACCCCCACGTGGTGTCCCCCCCCCCCCCCCGTGATGCCCCTCCATGGCCCCCTTCCCCCGTGATGCCCCCTTCCCCATGGCCCCCCCTGTCCTCCCCTCCCCCATGGCCCCCCCATGCCCCCAACCATAACAAAGTGTTGCGGTTGGCCCCTTCCACCGGTCCCCCTTCCCCTTCCCCCGCCACGTGTCCCATCCCCCTCTTCCCCCACCACGTGGCATCCCCTCCCCCCGCCACGTGGCCCCGTCCCCCCCACCATGCCCAACCGCAACACTTTGTTGCGATTGGCATGCCAACCGCAACAATGTGTTGCGGTCCCCCCACCCCCACCCCACGTGGTGTCCCCCCCGTGATGCCCCCCCATGGCCCCCCCCTTCCCCCCGTGATGCCCCCTTCCCCATGGCCCCCCTTCCCCCTCCCGTGATGCCACGTGGTCACCCACGAATTTTTTTTTTCTGTCTTCCTTCTTATCTTTCCTTCGCTTTTTTCTCTTTATAAACTCTCCTCCTCGAACCCTTTCTTCCACTCTCCATCATCTTTACCAACTATCTTCGTACTCCATATCTCACCTACAACAATACAAACAAAAAAAATTTACGCTAGAAGCTCGGTGGATAACTTCTTTTTTAAATATATCAAGTCAAAACAAGTAAGTATTTTTTGGGTTTTCTTGTAATTCAATTCAATGTTAATTTCAAAGTTCAAAAATAGTCATTGTAGACTCAAATCGAAGATAACAAAAAATATAAATTGAAGGAAACAAAAATCAGATCAATCTGAGATCGAATGAGCGGTATTACATTTATAGATTCCAAAATAGCGATTTTTTAGGGCGTCTAAATTAGGATTTTTCACGAATTTATAAAAAATAGCTAGAGCTAGATTTTGCCAAAGTACGAAAAAGAGACCCTAGTTATTTTTAAAAGATCTATATCAGGAAACAAAATTAGATTTTTTCAAATACTGAAAAGGGGTTAACTGATACGGGGAACCTTGAAACTTTGCATTGTAATTTAAAATATCAAGCCAGCACGATTTCATGCAAAACTTTCATGAGAACCCTAGGATGTTGGGAAGTTCCATCCCCCAGGATTTTGGGCCATTCCGAAGTCGTTAGCTATTTTTTTGGCCAAACGAGCTTTTAAGCGCTCGATCCGGACACCGGTTCGGGATTTTTGGGCGAAAAGGTCGTAGAATACTTTTTAGATCAAGAATGAATTCGGAAAGCTTAAAATAGCATTTCAATGCACTTTTGAGATCGTTCTGATGCCAGGGGCATTTTGGTAATTTGCCACCCTGAGAGGGGTATTTTGGTAATTTTACGGTGTTAAGTTTTTTAAAGGACTTTCTAGTCCAGAAATATAAGTAAAACACCTGAAAGGTTGTTTTGAAGCCATCCCCCAGGATTTCGGGCAATTCCGAAGTCGTTAGCTATTTTTTGGCCGAACGAGCTTTTAAGCGCTCGATCCGGACACCGGTTCGGAATTTTTGGGCGAAAAGTCCGTAGAATACTTTTTAAATCAAGAATGAATTCAGGAAGCTTAAAATAGCATTTTAATGCACTTTTGAGATTATTCTGATGCCAGGGGCATTTTGGTAATTTGCCACCCCGTGAGGGGTATTTTGGTAATTTTACGGTGTTAAGTTTTTCAAAGGACTTTCTTGTCCAGAAATGTAAGTAAAACACCTGAAAAGTTGTTTTGAAGCCATCCCCCAGGATTTCGGGCCATTCCGAAGTCGTTAGCTATTTTTTGGCCGAACGGGCTTTTAAGCGCTCGATCCGGACACCGGTTCGAAATTTTTGGGCCAAAAGTCCGTAGAATATTTTTTAGATCAAGAATGAAGTCAGGACTGACAATCTGGCTCTGGTGATGTCACTAGGGTTGGGGGTGTCACAGGTTGGTATCAGAGCCTAAGCATGTGATCCTGTAGAACTAGACATAAATATTAAGTGTGCACGGGGGCAGAAAGGTGTTGAAGTTACTTGTACCGTGTTGTAAGTCTGATGTGAGTTCATATGCCTTGCAGGAGATTATGGCTGGAGCTGGATGGATTGATGAGCACGTCATGGCCGGGGACGAGGAGGAGGAAGATCCCGAGGAGGACCCCTGGCCAAATGATGAGGAGCTCGAGGAAATAGATTTGTCCGGACCAGAGGATGGGGAGGAGGAACAGGAAGAGACTGAACCTGAGGTGCCGGTGGGATTTGTGAAGGTTGGTAACACGTATACCGGACACATCATGTGGAGAACTTTTGGAAACGAAGGTATATTGAGGTAGTGAGGGAAAGGGATCACCTGGTGTATCAGGCGAAGGAGATGCGAGCCATGGAGGGGCAGGAGGTAGAAAAGTTAGAGCGGCGTCGTCGTGAGGGGTTGGCACGAGCGAATAAAAGGGAAGAGTATACCTTTGATGCGGGGAGAAGGGTGGTTCGGATGATGCAGGATGGGTTACGAGAAACTCATCCGGCGAGGCCGATGCCGAGGGATCGCCGCGAAATGCTCCTCGATGAGGAGTATTGGTACATGGCACTCGCTCAAAAACGGAATAGATTTTCTCCAGATTAGAGCGAGAAGGAAACGGAGGGAAGGGTAATGTGTAAAAATGTATAAAGTTGACTACTGATGTGTAGGAATGGATAGCGTTGACTGTTGATGTATATCTTTGTATAACGTTAACTTTATGCTATAACTGTTGTCTGTACCAAATGTTAATTGTGTTTATGTCAGGAATGGCTCGTCAATTGCGGAACCGGATGATACCCCTAGTGGAAGAGGCTCCTAATTTAAGAAGGCCACCTACGGAAGGATCTTCGGCATGTGCCGGGGGCGAGAATGAGGAATATGCGGAAGCTGAAGTTGAATATGATAATAGAGAGGACTTAAGAAGAGAACTGGTAGGACTGTTACGGGAAATTGTAGGAACTCCTGCTGCACAGCCAGCATCGGTATTTGATGAAAAATATTTTCCTTAGCGATTTTTAGGGCGTCTAAATTAGGATTTTTCACGAATTTATAAAAAAATAGCTAGAGCTAGATTTTGCCAAAGTGCGAAAAAGAGACCCTAATTATTTTTAAAAGATCTATATCAGGAAAATTTTCAGATGTTTTCAAATTCTGGAAAGGGGTTAACTGATACGGGAAACCTTGAAACTTTGCACTGTAATTTAAAATATCAAGCCAACGCGATTTAGCGCAAACTTTTATGAGAACCCTAGGATGTTGGGAAGTTCCATCCCCCAGGAATTTGGGTCATTCCGAAGTCGTTAGCTATTTTTTGGCCGAACGGGCTTTTAAGCGCTCAATCCGGACACCGGTTCAGGATTTTTGGGCGAAAAGTCCATAGAATACTTTTTAGATCAAGAATAAATTCGGGAAGCTTAAAATAGCATTTCAATGCACGTTTGAGATTGTTCTGATGCCAGTGGGCATTTTGGTAATTTGCCACCTGAGAGGGGTATTTTGGTAATTTTATGGTGTTAAGTTTTTCAAAGGACTTTTCTAATCCAAAAATGTAAGTAAAACACCTGAATTTTAGGGAACTAGCGTAATTAAGCGTTCGGAGTTGTGAGAAGTGAGGAATTATTTTAACACATTGAAATAATGAGATACTTACTATTGCTAATGCGTTGGTAAGCTAGGTTAAAGATCCATTTATAGTTTTGGAATGTAAATATTATGGATACTAAGTTGGTTTACGATTATATTTTGTTCTTAGATATATGGATTTCAACGCCGGACCTCATGATACATCAATCCTATACGATGACGATGACCACGTCGCGAGGCACGTATTTGACGGTGTCGATAGGGGTGTTTTGGAAACAATTCAAAGCACAAGTCACCACGATGAGTGGGTACTAAACGAGGAACAAATACAACTATTACACCGTCAAAATCTATCTATGTTCACCGATCCCGGGATTTGGTCTCGACACGACGATTGCCTTATATCCGCTCTAGTTGAACGATGGAGGAGCGAGACGAACTCATTTCACTTCCGGTTTGGTGAAATGACTATTACATTAGAGGACGTCGGATTTATACTTGGAATCCCATGTCACGGCAAACCCATTACTTCGAGCAAAACGTCTGCATCCATAGCGAAGATGGCTAGGCAGTATTTCCCGGGAATTCCGAGGGAAGCTCTTACAACGAACGGCATCAAACTTAAATGGCTAAGAGAGCAGTATGGCGTGCTACCAGATGAATACACTCCTCACGATTTCGTGACGTATACGAAAGCATTCCTTCTGTATATTATTGGAGCCATATTACTTCCGACGCATTCGAAAAACACGGTGCATCCGAAGTATATGGTGTTCTTGGAGGATCTTGAGGAGGTATACTCGTATTCGTGGGGTTCAGCTGTCCTTGCGCACCTATATCGAGCACTGCACAAAGCTACGAGAAAGGGTGCCAAGTCCATTGCCGCCTGCCTCACTCTATTACAGGTTTGAGCATTTATTTTCTTGGTTGACGTGTCAATATATTCTAGCATTAATGTGCTAATTCCAGATAATGTTTGCATTCACAGGTTTGGTCTTACGAGAGGCTACCCACGGGTCGTCCACAACCGCGGGAATATTCCGATGAGACGTGGCCTAGGGTGTGGGCCTGGGGGCCTACGACCAACCGGAGGAGACGGGTAGACCCGCACCACCATCTAAAGTTCTATCGGGGGGAACTAGAGATACTCAATGCATCCCAGGTGACGTGGCAGCCATATAGCAAGGTGATGCATCGGTTGGATGAGTGGTGTTGGCAACTTCCGGTGTCGTACGTGCTGGCAGGTTTGGTTCGGGTGCCGCTTATTCACTTCGAAGTATGTGAGTTTCAGATGCCCGATCGAGCTATGAGGCAAGCTGGCTGTCTACAAGGGATACCAAAACCCGCTGTAGACATGCGGTCGTACAGGAGTGGTCGAGGGCCGAACTTCGAGGTGCCTGATGCCTTGAATTTGTTGAGCGACGAGGTGCAACAGTGGAATACCTGGCAAGAAACATATGATAGCCTTGTATCGCTGAAGGCCGACAGCATCAGCATTGAGGAGTACCTGCAATGGTTTCTCAAGGTGACGCGCACGAGGGTGAATCGCCCTTCCCAGGCGAGGAAGACATCGTATGCGCCACGTGAGATCTATGACCAGTTCTGGGCATTGAACATTGTAAGTCATGCTAGTGTTGTTTCAATTTTTATTTGCGCACCTTATCTACCATGCCTGAAATGATTAGCCATATTTTGTATGCATGTTTTTTAGGTTGACCAGGGCACTGAGGTGTTCAAGCAGCTGGAGGGGTTTGACTGGTTTGTCGCGCAGGCTCCTGACAATCTCAAGAGGTCCATTGAGAGGTACAAGACTGAAGTTCAAAACTTTAGTCTTGCGTACCGGGGTTACCAAGGGGAGCCGTCTAGTCGCTTGCCTCCTGACGCGTACGACTATCAGCCCCAGAGTCAGGTGTGGGAGCCGTCTACTCGCTTGCCTCCTGCCGCGTATGACTCTCAGTCCCAAAGTCAGGTGGGGAGCCGTCTACTCGCTTCCCTCCTGACGCGTACGACCATCAGCCCCATAGTCAGGTGTGGGAGCCATCTACTCACTTCCCTCCTGACGCGTACGACCATCAGCCCCATAGTCAGGTGTGGGAGCCGTCTACTCACTTCCCTCCTGACGCGTACGACCATCAGCCCCAGAGTCAGGTGTGGAAGCCATCTACTCGCTTGCCTCCTGACGCGTACGACCATCAGCCCCAGAGTCAGGTGACCCAAGTAGGAATCCAGGCATCGCGCCCAAGCATCCGGTCGGATAAAGGACAACCGACGAAGCCATTGAGTCAGGACAAACGGGATTGGATCGACCGGCACTACTTTGGGCATGAGCCAATCGCTACAGCAGACTTTCCAGTTTCAGGATTCCTAGCTCACTCTGATCTAAGACTGTTGGCGCCAAGTACAGATATTTCAAATTTTCTTATTGACGCGTATATAGATCTGCTCCGTGTTAGAGAGCTAAATTATAACACCTGCCAAACTTTGAAGCTCAACATGTATGCCTCTTTTGTTATCCCCTTCAAGGTGAATAGCATGAAGGAGTTCACAGAATGGAGGAGGACGCGAGGGACAAGCAAGGGTGAATGGAGACCATCTGCAAACGTGTTTTCCTACTTGAACGCGGACTATCAATGTCACGCAGCTGAGGCGAACCTAATCATGCTACCTGCTCTTCATGCAAGCCACTTCTTCCTATTAGTTCTTTTTCCAGAGAATAAAGTGGTCCACATATACGATAGCCTAAGGGAAGACGGACCTGGTCGGCAGCTGGCGCAGGTGTACTCCACGTACATCAATGCGGTGGTTAGTTTATATTTTTTGACCTTCGCTCATTGTTTATTCTTCTTGTTATATAGGCTTGATATCCTTTTTTATTGTTGGATGCAGACTACTATCATTCCACTAGCGTGCCGACATTTTAAGGGGGAAGCCATCACGAGCAAAACAATGATTGATCCTTGGACGGTCGTGACAATACAAAACCGACCAAAGCAATATAACAGTCATGATTGCGGGATTTACGTCCTCAAGTACATGGACTACATAGCTCGCTCGGATGTGCTCGAATATGATACGTGGTCTCGAAACGATGCCCTGACGTTTAGATATAGGATAGCCTGGGAGCTGAAAAAGGGTGTAGCTAGACGCCTTCCTTACCATTATCCTGATATGTAATAGACGTTCGTATGGATTATTATTACTATTGTTGGATTTTGGATATTAAGCTTTGAAAATTGAATTAGCCTTATTATTACTATTGGTGCATTTTGGACAATGGGCTAACTAGCGTGCCTAAGATGCAATGAGCAAAAAAAAAGTGACAAATAAAATTATGCAATTTTTCGGAAGCTATGAATTGGGCCCTAATGTGTGCCCGAATAGGCCTTTGAAAGGAAACCACAAAAAATAATGTATCTCATTTTTTGCCGAAATTCATACAAATGGGCTAACTAGCGTGCCTAAGATGCAATGAGCAAAAAAAAAGTGACAAAAAAAATTACGTAAATTTTCGGAAGTTATGAATTGGGCCCTAAAGTGTGCCCGAACAGGGCCTTCGTAGGAAAACCCAAAAAATAATGTGTCTCATTTTTTCCCGAAATTGATACGAATGGGCTAACTAGCGTGTCCAAGGTGCAATGAGCAAAAAAAAAGTGACAAAAAAACTACGTAAATTTTCGGAAGTTATGAATTGGGCCCTAAAGTGTGCCCGAACAGGGCCTTCGTAGGAAAATCCAAAAAATAATGCGTCTCGTTTTTTTTCCGAAAATTGATACAAATGGGCTACCTAGCGTGCCCAAGGTGCAATGAGCAAAAAAAAAGTGACAAAAAAAACTACGTAATTTTTCGGAAGTTATGAATTGGGCCCTAAAGTGTGCCCGAACAGGGCCTTCGTAGGAAAACCCAAAAAATAATGTGTCTCGTTTTTTTCCCGAAATTGATACGAATGGGCTAACTAGCGTGCCCAATGTGCAATGAGCAAAAAAAAAGTGACAAAAAAAACTACGTAATTTTTCGGAAGTTATGAATTGGGCCCTAAAGTGTGTCCGAACAGGACCTTCGTAAGAAAACCCAAAAAATAATGTGTCTCGTTTTTTCCCGAAATTGATACGAATGGGCTAACTAGCGTGCCCAAGGTGCAATGAGCAAAAAAAAAGTGACAAAAAAAACTACGTAATTTTTCGGAAGTTATGAATTGGGCCCTAAAGTGTGCCCGAACAGGGCCTTCGTAGGAAAACCCAAAAAATAATGTGTCTCGTTTTTTCCCGAAATTGATACGAATGGGCTAACTAGCGTGCCCAAGGTGCAATGAGCAAAAAAAAAGTGACAAAAGAAACTACGTAATTTTTCGGAAGTTATGATTCCACAAACCAAATCACAAATTTAAACATTATAAAAGTTCAATTTATACAACTGAAACATTAACCCTAACACTCATCATCATCATCGTCCTCTTCGACCATACTGCCAGGTTCGATACCTAACACTTTATAATGGTTTCTCTTGTCATGATCAGTCATCTTATTACACAACGCACACTTTCTCAATTTTTTTTGACCCGTTGCTTCTTCAATCGGATTCTTCATGCGTATTGCTCGTTTTCGCCCTTTTGTTTGAGAAATAATCGGATCAAAAATGTCGTCCTCCTCACCTTGCAGGCTAGTGCCGTCAATGACTGGCTGTGAAGCTCGATTGAGCGGTCTGTCTCTTTTTTCTGGTAATGCCGCCCTAAACTGTGCAAGGTTAGCCTTATCCCGTGCGGCTGCTTCAACTTGATACCTGTACCCATCGAATGTTGACGCTGCATCCAATGATAAACCGTGCATGATGTTACAAAGGTGATTATATCGCAGCGTCTCAGATTGCTCGAAATCAACTGAAACATTGGGCACGTAAGGAATGTGACCGTGGACTCTATTGGCTTCCTTCGTCCACCGTTCCAAGATATACTGTGGAGGGATTTCATGAGCATTCTTGGCGCTAAAAACCCTCAACGCGTGTCGACAAAGTATACCTTTATGCTCAAACAGTTGACAGTTGCAATTAACCAACCCGGTGTCCTTACAAACTGCAACGGTAAAATGTCTTCTGCTCCTCGGAGCCGACGAAGAGCACGGATTGGCGAAATTCGTCACATTTGTCAACGCATAAACCTTGAGATCTCTGGTGGAATACTCATGCAACTTTGTCATGCTATATTGATTCGACTTTAGCAGTTCCTCTTGAAACTGTCTAAACATTTCCTTCGTATAGACTTGAGCCGCATGAGCCTCCAAAGGTGAAAAGACTACTATGGCTCTTTCTTTGTAAACTGTAGCCGCGTCGGCTTCTCTCTCAAGGAAAAATTGCCTGTCAAGAGCTTTCTGCATCTCTAGTACGAACTCTTGTATACTAGAAGAATGGCCTACGTACCCATCAAAGAATGCATTCATACCTTCGCTTCTCGAGGTCGTAGTCATTCCGGCTGCAAAAAACTGCTTGGTGTAGGCACCGACCCACTGTGTCTTGATCTCATACAACGATTGTAACCATTCATGATTGTGCAAATAGTAGTCATCCATTAACTTGGCCCACCTCTCCTCGAACACGTCTACCGTCAATGATTTCTTCACACATGTATTAAAGTCAGTCTTGAATGTCGGATGGTTTGCATATACATTGTGAAGCCGTTCAGGATTTGTTGCTTATGTGCCATGTGCACAGGCCATGGTGAGTATCTGGAAGGACCTTAGCGATTGCATTTTTCATTGCCAGATCTTGGTCGGTGATGATGGTCTTTGGAGGAACATGATACATTGCTTTAAGCCACGTTTCAAATAACCACGTAAATGACTCCTCCGTCTCATCCCTAAGCAGGGCAAAGCCAAACAAGATTGACTGATAGTGGTGGTTCACCCCGGTGAACGGAGCAAAAGGCATAGAGTACTTATTTGTGCGGTATGTGGTGTCAAACGTCACAACATCCCCAAAATTTTGGTAAGCAGCTCTAGAACGGGCATCCGCCCAAAATATAGTACTAATGCGGTTCTCATCATCCAGTTGGAGACTATAGAAAAAGCCAGAATTCTCACTCTGAAGGTGCCTAAAGATATCAAGTGTAGCTTGAGAATCACTCTTACCGAAAGACTCTCTCCTCTGAACACGAAGTTCATTTCGAAGGTCTACTTCGTTGAAACTCAACTTGTCAATCCCCCCAACCTGGCTTGAGAAAACCCCCATCATTCTAGAAGGTGGAATTTTAGCCTCGGCCATTGTAAATATCAGTTGTCTGTGTGCCGCGCTTATTTCTCGGTGTTGATGAATTTGACTAATCTTACTAGGGGTCATCAACTGATGATTATGGCTCAACTCCACTCCCGTCACAACCCAATGGCTTTTCATTTCTCCGGTGTACTGCATACACATGGGCCTTGCAGCCGGTACCCGGAAATGTGTCCCGTTTTCTTTGTCTTGTTGGCCCTTCGTCACTGACCTGAACAACCGGGGGTACATACGGTGCTCCTCTATGACACTCAAATAGTCTTCCACAAATTTGATCTGTATTCGCCCGTTTTCTACTCGTCTTAATTCTAATACCGAAACCTATCGTTTTCGAATATGCTCTATAGTATGCTTCAACTTCGTCCAGTGTTTGAAAAACTTGACCCAAGTAAGGTGGATCAGAACCTTCACAAAAAGTATTTCCTCCAGTTGCATCCATATTGATACTGAAATCTAAAAAATAAAAATGTATATCATTCTCAACAAGTCATAGAATTAAATAAAATAAAAATAAAAATTATTTCCTCCAGTTGTGTTACAATGTTCAATCACCAAAATACCCCCGGTGAGCGACAAATTATCGAAATGCCCCCGGGGGTTCATTATCACCCTAACGCCCCAAATCAGCTTCAAAACAACCTTTCAGGTGTTTTACTTACACTTCTGGACTAAAAAGTCCTTTGAAAAACTTAACACCGTAAAATTACCAAAATACCCCTCTCGGGTTGACAAATTACCAAAATGCCCCTGGCATCAGAACGATCTCAAAAGTGCTTTGAAATACTATTTTAAGCTTCCCGAATTCATTCTTGATCTAAAAAGTATTTTACGGACTTTTCGCCAAAAAATCCCGAACCAATGTCCGGATCGAGCGCGTAAAAGCCCGTTCGGCCAAAAAATTAGCCAACGACTTCGGAATGGCCGAATTCCTGGGAAATGGAACTCCCCAACATCCTAGGGTTCTCATAAAAGTTTCGCGCTAAATCGCTCTAGCTTGATATTTTAAATTACACTACAAAATTACAAGGTTCCCCGTATCAGTTAGCCCATTTCCAGTCTTTGGAAAAATCTAAAATTTTTCCCTGATATAGATATTTTAAAAATAACTAGGGTCTCTTTTTTGTACTTTGGCAAAATCTAGCTCTAGTTATTTTTTATAAATTCGTGAAAAACTGTCTAATTAAGTTTTCACCTTTAGCGACAATTACGTTTCGTATTCACATTAAACAAACATAGTGTTACACCTTAGGAACACACATGGCGTTAAAAATTATTTCCTTCATTGACCGTAAAATTTTACAATGTTCAATTACCAAAATACCCCCGGTGAGCGGCAAATTACCAAAATACCCCCGGGGGTTCATTATTGCCCTAACGCCCCAAACCAGCTTCAAAACAACCTTTCAGGTGTTTTACTTACACTTCTGGACTAAAAAGTCCTTTGAAAACCTTAATACCGTAAAATTACCAAAATACCCCTCTCGGGGTGGCAATTTACCAAAATGCCCCTGGCATCAGAAAATCTCAAAAGTGCTTTGAAATGCTATTTTAGCTTCCCGAATTTATTCTTGATCTAAAAAGTATTTTACGGACTTTTTGCCAAAAAATCTCGACCCGGTGTCCGGATCGAGCGCGTAAAAGCTTTCGGCCAAAAAATAGCCAACGACTTCGGAATGGCCCGAATTCCTAGGAAATGGAACTTCCCAACATCCTAGGGTTCTCATAAAAGTTTCGCGCGAAATCGCTCTAGTTTGATATTTTAAATTACACTGCAAAATTACAAGGTTCCCTGTATCAGTTAACCCCTTTCCAGTCTTTGGAAAAATCTGAAATTTTTCTCTGATATAGATATTTTAAAAATAACTAGGGTCTCTTTTTTACACTTTGGCAAAATGTAACATTGAATTTTAGACCATGGTAAGAATAATTTAAGCCTAACACAATTTAAACAATCCATTGGTAAGAACAATTTGAAATTAACATTGAATTATAAGAAAATTCAAATTACTTACTTGTTTTGACTTGATATATTTAAAGAAAAATCCACCGATCTTCTAGCGGAAAAATCCACCGATCTTCTAGCGTAAAATTTTTTATTTGTATTGTTGTGGAGATTATGTAGGTGAGATATGGAATTAGAAGACAGTCGGTAAAGATGATGGAGAGTGGAAGAAAGGGTTCGGGGAGAAGGGATTATAATGAGAGAAAAGTGAGGGAGAGAGATGAAAGAAGACAGAGAAAAAAAAAGTCCGTGAGTGAGCAGTAGTCAAAGGCTGTGAAAAAAAAAATGGCAGAAGACTTTGCGTCCAAAGCTTTAGGGGGGAGGACACCACGTGGCAGGAGGGGGAAGGGGTGGGGCCATGGGGGGAGGGGGCACCACGTGGGGGGAGGGGGGAAGGATAAGAGGCCAACCGCAACTAAGAGTTGCGGTTGGGGGGGGGGGGAGGGGGGATGGGGGGAAGGACATGAGGGGGGGTGGGGGGCGGGGGGAAGGACATGAGGGGGGGTGGGGGAAATGATTAGCAACCGCAACAATTTGTTGCGGTTGGGTGGATAATATCCACTAGTGGGTGTGGATCGGCTCCCATATATATATATATATATATATATATATATATATATATATATATATATATATATATATATATATATATATATATATATATATATATACACACAATACATACACTAAATGGAATGATTTTATGGGGTGCTTCCCTAATGAAATTCTCCTCTGAAACACAATCTTCAATTCTCCAACTCTAATTACGATCCAAATCTCTTTCTCTTCTCTCTCTCTTTTTCCACTTTCTCTCTCTACTCTCTCTCATCTCTTTGCCGATTTTCAGAAGAGTATGGAGAAAATAATTAGGGCGGGCTGCTCTATACTATTTTATAAATATAAAAACCCAAAAATAAAAATTACCAAAATATCCCCTAGAATTTAGGTAATTTTCAAAGTTTACACAAAACTTTCCAACATTACGAAAAGGCCCAAAGTACCATTTACAATAAATTAATGTACTAGAATAATTTAACGGGTTGTTACATAACCCCGCTTCACTAATCGTCAGTAAAAGATTGTCCAAAAAAATTTGGTCACGCTAATTGTCACTAAACATTTCAATCAATATCACTTATAACTGTTAACGTTAGATTGTAACTTATGGTTTCTAAAATAAACTTTGTCGCTAGGGGTTATAAACTATAACACTCAGCTCCACTAATCTCCAACATTTCATTTAAAAATGTCGTTAAAGCTGACAAAAAATATTGTTGCTCACCAAATTTTTCGCTAAAGGTCTAGAAAAATAATTAGCTGGGGTTTTTACAATAAACAAACCTCAGATTTTGGGGTGTTACAAATACCATTATCATTGATGGTCATGGGATTGAGAAGCAAAAGAAAAGGTGTTCCTAGAATAATAGATTGACTGAGACCACGAACAATGATAAAATGGGCTTTTAGGCAAATGCCATTATTGCAAACCCAAGAATCGGAGATTTTGTAACTTATTTTCTTCCTGCTAGAATCAACAATGGTGAGGGCTTGTTTAGTAGTTTCGCAATGTTTTGTTGGAACAATGCCTTCATAGATACAATTAAGATCAGCTCCTGAATCAATAAGGGCTATACCCTCAAAGATGAAGTCATGATTGATAACAATTTTGATACCAACATACAATTTCTAAAAGGTGTCCTTTTCAAGATTGAGAATTTCTTGGGTGGAACCATCAACATGTTTTGGAGAGCTGGTTCCTGGATCAGGAACAGAATTGGGATTTGGCTTTAGATATTATTCTCCTTTGCTGAAAACTTCTTCATGATTGCGAGATTCAAGGAGAGAAATACGATTAGCAAGACTTTTCATATCTCTTTTGAGGATAATGATTTCACCCTGGAGGTCTTGAATGATAGGATCTTTTTGTTCCACCATATGAATCTATTCATAACTTTAGAAAAATTGAAAGTATTACCTATGGTAGGTAATTATTGTGATTGACTAGGTGCAGAGGGATTTTGAGCACTATGAATATATTTGAAGATGACCTATTTCTTTTTGTCAGGATCATCAATCTTGTCTAGAGGATCAATGATTATGGATTCTTCAGAAATGATGACATTAATATTTAAGCCATTCATTTCAAGAATTTCTTTGTAGTAATCAATTTTACTACTACATTCATGACACTCAGCTTTTTGATCAGAACAATGGCCCAGTTCATTGGAGCTGCTGGTGCTTTGGACATCCTCATCAATGATATTTAATTCATTTGTTGAATCAGTTTCAGAATCAGAAGGATTTAGGATGATAGCACTTAATTGTCTTTTGAGTCCTTCATCGATTACTAGTTTATTAATTTTATTTTTGGTATATCATTTATTAACATAATGACCCGGTTTGCCACATTTGTGGCAGATGACTTTAGCTTTGGAGAATTTTTATGTTGGGGATATTTTTGTTTTTTTGGAAGGTTTTGAAGATTCCTCTCTCCTATAATTTTTAGAGAACTTAGATCTCCTAAAAGGTTTCCTAGACTTGGGAAGATTTTTCTTTCTTCCCGTAATTGGGAACAGAGAGGTTATCATAACCGAATTGGTAACAGAACTATCTTAGCTCTGTTCTCCCTGTCTCGTGTTCTTTCTTAAGCTGATTTTTGAGCTTGATACCATTACACAAGACTAGTCCTTCAGCGTAAATTTTGCTAATTAATTCCCCAAAAGTATAAAGGGAGAAAGGCAAAGCACCATTGTGTTTGTCTCTGATACGGGTTCTAACACGCTCACTAAATAAAAAGACTAGGAAGACCTACTATAAAGCATTCCTTCTAGAAGTCTTGTTGAGCATCATACTCCTTTGGTAAAGTTTGGTTAGGAAAACATCCTTGTACCATCTAAAATGAATGAGTGTGGGACATCTAAGGTTGATCAAGAGTTCTCTTCCTATTTCAAGGATGGTATTAGCATTGCCCACAAAATGCTTGGTTATTGCTGTAACTAAAGTGGTGATTGAATCTGACTAGGTTTGACCATTGACTTGGATAGGAGTGCCATTAGGCTCAACTTTGATGAAATTAAGGATACTATTTTGGTCAGTAGGAGTAAGATAATGATCCCACCATCTGTGGAGTTAGCCAGTAAAATCGGCTATTAAGTATTTAGCTATAGATGCTTCATTTTATTTGGGATTTCGGTTGCGAGCACTGTTGGCTGCCATAAGCATATGTTGAAAAAAGGTTATAATTTGATAGTCAGCCATACACCATCAAGATTCCACTCATAGATGGAGGATCCATTGAAGGAAGATGGGGTAGTAAAATTCTTTTCTTCAAGTTGCATATCAACATGAGTAGGCCTGGGATAATTATTTCTCAAAGGTGGCCTTGGGTTAGAAGTTTCTATGGTTGTAACAAATTGTTGTTCTAGGTCATCAGGATCAACTTTAGATTCGGTAATTGAATGATCGATTACTCCTATAGTGTTAATATTTTTAGGAGAAAGCTGAGAAGATTCAACCTTGGGGTACCTTTCTCCGAGACTTTTGATTTGTCTCAATTTGGACATTAATTCCATAAGGAATTCATTGCTTGGTTCACTTGGACCTAACTTGAACTTACTTTCTAAATCAATACAGGGTTTTACTAAAGGTTGCTCAATATTTTCAGGAAGAAAAAAACTGGTGGAAGCCAAGCTAAAACCAGAGGAAGTATTGAAGACATTCTCATTAATGCCCTTGGGTGGTTGTATCTAGCTATAGAAATAAAAAAACAATGTCTTTGACACGATGAATGGTGTCTTCAATTCTGGTGGTCTGTTCACCTATTTGTATTCAAAATGATTTTTGAATAATTTGATTACTCAGCAATTGACTGGAATTCATATCACCCTTCATGGCAAATTTGTTAAAAGGAGGATGAATACTTTCTTGTTTTATATGTGAAGGTTATATTAACCATTCACGGGTTATCTTTTGAAAAGTATTGACTTATTTTTGAAAATTGATGTACTCAAGAATTTCAATATTATTTTCCAAACAATAAGAATAGAACCATCCAAAGAATGAAAAATAATTTTTATGAGCTTTCAGAGTGTGGAAAAATAATTCCCTATAATGGGACCTTTGTTCCTTTGAAAAATTGAGACGGTACCAGGCACGATTTCTGATATTGTAAGAAGAATAATATTCTTTATTAATATTTTCATAATTAATTTGAAAATAATCAATGACGAGGACATTTGGTTTATCATAATCAAAATCATGCAGAGAAGGATCATAAGTATTTCAATTTTGATTTGAAGAAGAGGCAGTTTCAGTATAGGAGGAGTTTCCACTGTATAAATTGTTTTCGGGACTGAAAAATTATTGTTTCGGATACCTTGAAAAATAATTTTTGGTTCCTTGTATGAAGGAACAGAACTCACACCAGGAGGATGTGAATGAAATGCACTAGACTGACAAGAATGAAATCTCTAGTACTGGGAATTGATGAGTAGGAATGTCTTGCATGTTGCTCAGAGTTAATGGAATGAAGAGTTTTATAACTCTGATAAGATGTTTCTAGATGGCAAAAACTGTTTTTGACATCTCCTTCAGGAATTTCAATAATATGATCAATTTTTGTTGTCTGGGGATTGACTTGACGATGATAAGCTTTGTTTTCAATCACCCAATCTTTCAGCGGAGTAAGTTCATTGAACTTGATTCTATGAGGTAACATGACATTTGTTTTGTCAGGATTGGACTGAAATAAAATCACGGATTTGCCTGAATCAACAATTTGCTTGAAGGCTGGACAAATAGTTGTCATAGCTTTATAATAAATGCTATAAATAAGCACCAAAATTTGAGCTTGTGGTCTCATATTGTACCATTGTGTCTTGACATCCAAAGTTAGCACATCCATTATGTGTGGATCTGATAAAGAGACTGAGAAATTGGGGTAGCAATTGAAATACATGGGGCCATTACATAAGCTTGTTTCTACCATACCAAGAAGAGAGTCATTAAAATTAAGATGGCGATCATCACGCAAAGCAGCCCACATATGAGTATTAAGTCTTTCGTTAATTAAAGAAGTAATACCAATTTGAACAAGTCCAATATGCACATAACGATATTTCTTTCTATGCTTTTCCAAAGCAGATTTAGAAAACAATTGAAAAGACTAATTATCTTTTGCGATATCCACAGTTTGTTCAATAGTTTTGATAGAGTAAGTTTGTTTTAATTTAAACTGTTTGACATACAGGGAAGACGGATTAACCTTTGGGATAGACCAATTATTTATGTCCTTTTCAATATTTTCAATGTTCAATTCATGAACATTTTTTCTCAGAACTAGTTTGGCTCTTTGACACATTAGTGGATAGAGATTTAAGGAATCCAGCCATTATATCAATATAAAGTGCTCGACTGTCAACCAAATAGTTAAAAGTTGTCAAGAACGCTCTAAGGTAGAAGATCGAGAACCATCTTAAAGGCGACTTGAGTGTCGACCCACACTTCAGATTAACAAATGGACAGCTAATTAAATCTCAAAGCCACGTAATACGGCTTTGATACCAGGAATTGACCCAGGTTAAATATTAATGAATTATTGGAAAGGATTATTGAAATGGAAATTATAAAGTTGCACAGATAAATATTGAAATAGAAATTGATGGAGCAAGAGACAGATATGAGAAAAGAGAAATATTATTATTAAAGCATAAAACTTACAGAAAGACAGAAGCACACTTGAAGATGAAGTAAACTTGATTATAGAGAAGCACATGAGAAGGAAAGGGGAGAGCTTTTACAAGGGAATCTTTATGAAATTTCCTAAACTGTCTAATGCCTGCCTACAAGATTGGGGAACAACCATTATATAGGCATACAACAACCATGGTAGAATTAGGAATTGTGGTTGCTTTTGGAAAAGTAATCATAGTTAAATGATGATGACGATTGCGTGTCCTGGATATGTGGTGGAGTCAATCAGACCAGTATCATCATCTTTTCTACCTTTTTGCTTTTCATAAAACATTCTTCACTTTCTTTTATAAAGCATTAGAGCACCTATATATATATATATGTGTGTGTGTGTGTGTGTAGGTAACTTCGTCTGCTTGTTTACAAGAAACCGGTCCCAAGCTCGGATAAAAGGAGGAGGGCCTATGAACAAAATTATCTTCATTTTAACTCCATCAATTATTATCACCTTCTTCTCACTCCACCACCCCACCATACCACTGAGGTTCGGCCTCCTGGCCAAAACTGCTATTCAATTGGTTGATCCTATCCCCTTTGAGGTCAAAGAGTTTGGTTTAATGGTTGTCCCCTGAACTACTGTAAATAATGTACATTGCGTATTGTTCTTTAGTATATAAATGACATTTCAACAAAAAAGAAAGAGTTTGGTGTAATTCTTTAATGTTAACTTGATAAAAAGAATTGGACATATATATATTTTAAACCAAAAAGGGATTAAACAATACGACATTTTAGGTCCTAGCATTAGTAAACCAATTAAGATTTTTTTCAATATTTGAATGCTAGAAATATTATTGTCTACACACATATTACTGCATATATATGTGCGTGTCTAGGCATTTTTAGTTGCTTGTATATACATATATTACTACATGTACAAATCTTATACTCCATTACATAATCTTAGTTATAGTACTATACTACAATTTTCTTACACAATAGTAAATCATAATTCAAGTTTTTTACTTTGAATAACAAGAATTTTTGAAAAAAAAAAGTTGGGCCTAGCTCAAGCCCGACCTTAAATATTGGGCCTAGGGCCAAGGCTTGGACTGGGCCTATATACCCCCTCATCGGGCCCGGTCGGGTCGGACCCGATTTCTAACCCATTTGGCCCGGCCCTGGCCCGTTTTCACGTCTGGCCTGCTGGGCCCTACTGGGCCGGCCCATTGACACCTCAATCATATCATATCATTGCATCACATTAGTCTAGGCACGTGTAGGTTCTAAATGATACTTTAATTCAAAAAGGATCCAATGGATATCAAAGTATCACAAAAATATTATAATCACACACAACAAGGTACCAAAACTTTATAAGTAATTGAAATAGAATAAAATGAATATTTCAAACTACTTCAAAGTATGCTGCGTATTGGGCAAGAAAAGTAAGAGGAGGAATATATGAATCCAGTGCAAGTTGAATCATCAAAAATTGATTTCATATGTCCTGGTTATAAGCAAATAGACCTTTGAAACAAACAACGATAAACAATGGAGAAGAGGAAGCACATGTGTCGTGCCACATAAGCAAAAATCGCCACAGGTTGAATCATTACAAACAGCATTACAATGCTTTTGTAACAAAACAGTACAACCCCACAAGACAATGGACAAAGGTCAATCCAATGATTGGTAGCTGATTCTCTTTATTGTAAAGGTTAGTAATGAAAAGCAACTATTTAGCACATGGATGAAGAATGAAAAATTTTGGCTATCCCGGTCGGAGGAATCTTCCTCCTACCCCCTATATAGCGATAATCAATCATCTCTAATGGTCCATTTGGAACCAATTCTTTTAGGATTTGGATTTCAGATTTGGAATTGTATTTGGAATTCAATACACTTTTTTTTTGTTTGGAACGAAAGGAAATTTAAATCACGGAATTCCAATTTTATGTTTGGAGAACAGAGGAAATGAAAAGGCAATAAATTTTTAGAAAACTATATCCTTGACTTACTATGAAAAATAAATTACAGTAAGTGATTTCAAGTGTGCTAGTACCACCACATGGTCATGGTGGTGGTGGCAACATCACTGCATGGGGTAGCAAAATCGACAATAGAAGTGGTGGGGTGGTCAAGTGATGGTAAAGATGGTAGTGCTGGTATTGAGGTGTAACATGTGGTCGTCAATTAATTCCAATAGTGATGCTGGTGGCAGTAGTGGTGGCGGCGACAGTAGTCGTGGTGGCAGAGGCGGTAGCGGTATTAGTGGCAATGGTGATGGTGATGGTGGTGGTGACAGTAGTATTGGCGACAATGGTGGTGGTGGTGGTGGTGGTGGTGGCATTAGTGGATATGTTGGTGACAGTGGTGGCATTGATGGATATGGTGGCGATAGTGGTGGCATTGATGGATATGGTGGCGACAGTGGTGGTGGTGGTTATGGTGGCAGTAGTTGGGGTGGTGGCGACGGTGGTGGTGGCAATAGTGATAGCAATGGTGGTGACAGTGATGGTGGCGACGGTGGTAGTTGTGATAGTAGTGGAGGTGGTGGCAGTGGCAGTGGTGCTGACAGTAGTGGTGACGATGGCAGTAGTGATGGCAGCGGCAGTAGTGGTGGTGGTGGCAGTAGTGGTAGTGACAGTGATAGTTGTGTCACTACTGGCAGTGTTGGCGGTGTCGGTAGTGGTGGCGATAGTTTTAATGGTGGTTGTGGCGGCAGTGACAGTGGTAATTATGGCGGCGTGGTGGTGGCAGTGGTGGTAGTGTTGGTGGCAACGACGGTGGTAGCAGTGATAATAGTGGTTGCGGCAGTAGTGGTGGCGGTAGTGTTAGTGGTGGTTGTGGCAACAGCGACAGTAGTAATGGTGGCAGCGTGGTGGTGGCAACGATGATAATGGTGGCGACAATAGTGGTGGTGGTGGTGACAGTAGTGGTGGTAGTAGTGGTGCCGGTGGCGGCGGCGGCAGTAATGGTGCTGGTGGTGATAGTAAAAGTGGTGTGGTGGTAGTGGCAATGAAGATGGTGGTGGTTGGTTCATTGTTGGAGAGATCTAGAAAAAAAGGATAAGATAGGTAAATAGTTACTTTCAATTCAAGTAAATCGAAATCCAATGAAATCCGACCATTTTTCATTGGATTTCACACTATAGAAACAAATCTAGTCAGATCCCATGAAATCTAATTTCAATTCCTTTTTTTAATGTTCCAAACAACAAAATTTAAGGATTTGAAATGAAATTCCATCAATTCCATGGTTCCAAACACAATCTAAATGTTTTAGTGGTTTTTATTTAGTGACGCTAAAAAAGTACTGCTAATAATTGTCGCTAATAGTATTAGAAGAAAAGTCACTTGAAATATTTAGCGACTGTTAATTGTCACTATACATAAGATTGGAAGAAGATTCCTACAACTCAAGTAGGAACCAAAGTTTGTTCGATGAAAAAATTGGATAATTGTCCAAAAGAAATCCTATACCAAGCGAAGCCTAAAGTAAAAAACAGTGACTTGGTGGATAGAAACCAAAGGACCGCTAAACGAACAAGCAACTTCACGATGAATTGAATATGATACAAAGATAACAAATTAGCCAAAAAAGTGTTAACATTTAGAGATAAATAATTTGGGTCAAAATTTGAACAGGTATAATGGGTTTCCTTACCTTAATTTTTCAATAACCTTCGCAAAGTGGTGTAAGCCTGCGGCAAATTGAAAACATTGAGAATCAAATCATCCCACTTAAATTATAATCTTATAAATTGATTCAAACCCTCTTCATAATCAAATTGAATTTTAGATTACTTACCAGTCATGTGTAGAAAATTAAAATGCTCAACGCCCAAGGTATCCCCTTCTTTTATCTATTTGTTAGTTAAAACTGAAAGCATTGATAAACAGAAATTGACTAGCCTTTATTTCTCTAAGTTTGGTAAATAGCCAAAAGTCCCCTAAAAATAACTCAAGCAAAAGTACCATAAAAGATAACTACAAATTACGATGATAACCTAAAACATCAAAATAATCAATGATAGATTACTTGGGGTCTTAAATCCTCCTTTACTTATAAATATTGCTTATTTGAAATTTACGTACTTCAAGTCATCAAATAGGAATGTATACTTCTCTCCCATAGATTTGTTTTACATCCTTCTCTACTTATAAATATTTCATCTTTGACATTAATATTTGGAGGCTACTTGAGTCTTACATTCTCCTTTACTTATAAATATTTTATCCTCGAAATATATATTTCATCCTCAACAATGTGGTTGCTCCAAAGAACTTTCACTGAAGGTATCGTCTTCGCACACCAAACCTGATTTTGCCAGTCCAAAATCTCGATGGTTGTTCATCCACTTATAGGCTCTTGTGAATAAGTGAAGGCTCATATGACACAACATAGGATGGATCGTGCACATACTTCCTTAAAACGGAAACATGAAGAGCATTGTGCAGACGAGACATATCTGGTGGTAAAGCAACACGCTCGGCAATAAGATCAACTCTCTCTAAAACCTCATAAGGCCCAGTGTATCTAAGGCTCAACTTTTCCTTCTTTCTAAACCTCATCAAGTCTTTCATAATGAAGCTCACAAGAAAACATGATCACCAACCTCGAACTGTAAGCCATGACGAAGGTAATCGGCATAGCATGTGTTTGATCATGAATTAGTCAAATCTTATCTGAAGCATCCGGAACAACCTCAACTCATGATAAACTCTGCTTACAAACCTAGTACCAACATGTAGGTGATTGACATCTACGCATATAGCACTAAAAGAAAAAATGCCTTTTAGCGACGGAATTTAGCGATGGAATTTGTTCCGTCGCTAAAAGCCACCTTTGCCGACGGAATTAGGCGATGGGATTAGGTTCCGTCACTAAAAACGCTGGAAGGAAAAAAATGCGCAGGAAAGAAAAATAGGCGACGGAATTTTTTGTCACAAATGATTTAGCGACGGAATTTAGTGACGGATTTCACCGACGGAAGTTTTTGCATCGGTAAAGGTATTATTTTAATTTTTTATAAGAGAAAAATATTTCTACTCATTATTGAAAATAGAAAAATAACATATAATAAACATAAAAAACAAAACAAAAGAACATTATCCAAGGTTTCATCGGCCAAAAGAACAGAACATGAGAGCGGCGCCACCGTCCCGCCCACCCCCGTCGTCGTTGTGGAGCAACCCTTCGCGTGCGCCGCCGTCACTCCCACTCTGAAGGTTTGTGCGAAGCCTCCTTCCAGTTGATAGAAGTTTTCTGTATGTTTGGGTCACTAACTGTTACGGTTTGATTTTTGGTATAATCAAATTAGGGTTCTTATTTCAATATATTTGGGTCTTCAATCTTCCGATCTTCCTCTGAGTCTCATCTTCTTGCCAGGTAATTTCTTCCTCTCACTCTCACGTCTCATCAGATTGCGTTTGTATTTAATAGATTCTAATAGACACAAAACCTAACTACCCTAATTGTTGTGTGGAAGATAAACTAAATCAGGAAAATCCTCTATGAATAGGCATCTATTGTTGGTCGTTGGTCGTCTGCATGTGTAGTTTATAATTGGTTAAGAGATGACAGTGGAAGTGCATGTGTAAACCTAACCACCCTAATTGCTGTGTGGAGGGTAAACTGAATCAGAAAACTCCTTTATGATGGTGATGGAGTCGGTTCCTTTGCCAATGTGAGTTTCCTACTATTGATTCCTTGTTTTACTGCATTTTCTTTTTGACATGTTTTCCGTAGATCTGATGGCTTGAGTTTAGACAGTTTGTTTCTGTGACATGCTTGTTTACTTGTGCTGTTTTTCTGGGTTCTGTATGTTTAAGGGGGGTTGAAATATGAAGGTGTCGTCGATGTAGGTTTGAGTATACATTATTGTTTTGTTGCGTTAGGAAGTTAACAGAAGTGTGGTCTAATGCTTGGTAATGTTATTGTGGTTAATTGGTGAATTATTACGTCAACATCGTTGTATCACCTGTCTGTGGATAGACTAGAGTTCAAGTTTATTGTTGGGAGTCCCTGGAATCCTGTAGTTTGTCATATTTATTGATAGCCTGGAGAAGGACTCGTGTTCGTGCTGAATTTGGTCAGTCATAACAATAGATAAAGACATACTATACAGTTTGAGGGTTATTTGAGTTTAAGTATTGTTGGAAATCTGTGGAAGCATGTGCTTTGGCATGTAGCCTGAAAGACCAGAAAAAAGGTTTTTCTGGTGCTAACAGTAGGTCAAGGCAGGACAGATTTTCTTAGTGAGAACTTGCTGCATATATTTTTAGGATTGACTTAGATAGTTGCTGTACGTCTTCCAGAATCCAGGGTCAAGTGTTGGCATTCAGAACTTAGCCAGGTCTGCGTATTTGAGTTATGTATCAAAATTACGTGAAAAATTTGATATGGAGAGTGCATTGTCAAATGCATCTGTTAGGGACTTTCTTTTGCTTCAACTTTGATCTTCCTGACTCTTTCTTGCTTTTTTCTATGCACTATTCATTTGTGTTTTGCACAATAGAAATATTTCATACTCACAACTTTGCAAGATGCACGGACCATTATCCGATGTTTATACCAGTTGATTTTAAGATCACTAGTTACATCAATGGAAAGATGGACTTCAGTAGATAAAGAGAGGAAAAGAAAGACCCTTATATCTTTTATTAAGTTCATTGAGTGCATTGGTTAAGATTTCTGCACATGTCTCTTGGAGCACACTTCTAAGCTTAAGATTTTTCCAGCATTATATATTTTTACCCATTGGCTTTTTTGAAAATGTTTTGTCCTCTGAGGTTCAGAGTGTTCATGATTTTTTCTGAATATAAGTATTTTCAGAGGCCACTAAAATGCATTCGAGGTCAACCAAGTCTGTTTACAAATTTCATGGTCTTTGGTCTACTGATTAAGTACTCAAAAAGGGCTAAACCTTTCTTTTGATGGGTTTGTTGTTTGATCTAAAGCCTGACCCAGGGGCCAGGACAAGCTACCTCAAAATTTCCAAAAAAGTAAAAGGTCCCATCTTATGTGGTATTGAAGATAAAATGATTTCTCTCACACCAGATAATACATTGAAGAACCTCTACCCATAACTAAAAGAATCAAGAAACCACTGTTCAAATTAAGCGATATCATTGTGGAGGCATTTTTTGTTACTAACATGCTCCTGGTAGTGTGCAATAATGACAGAGTGTTAGCTATGAGGAATAGTATTAGCTGCTCAAATTAATTCTTTTGCTGTTTCTTGGTTATGGCATGCCCTAGAAAACACAAACTTAAATTACTGATGCCTAGAAGTGCACATAGTTGCACCATTGATGAGTTCACCTAAGGCAATGTTCCAAGAAGAATGCTGCGATTTAAGTGTTATTTGCGTAAGTTTGTTTTTGCAGCTTATTTTTCATCTATTTTGTTTGATGAATCTCTAACTCGACTTGCATTTTGCATGAGTTACAGGACGCATATGCTGTGAGATTTGATGAAATTAGTTCTCAGGAGCCCAGCTCTTCCTCGATAGATTATGATGCAGCAGAATTGTGGCGACAAATGCCTGGGGTTCGGGACAAGAAAGGACGTATATGTGGTACTCTCAAAACCGCACGAGATGCTAGGGCATCGATGCATATTTCACTGGACCAGCTTCCATCCTCCAAAAATTGAAAAGACAAAATTCCTAAGATTGTGCAGCTTGAGGTGCAGAAGATGAAAGAGATTAAAATTGCTAAGCTTGTAGAGATTGAGGTGGAAAAACGAATGAAAGAGAAGGACATGCAGCAGGTATCAAACCTCATGCTTCATTCATGTTTAAGGCCAATATTAAGTATCAGTTCAGCAACTAACTCAATATTAAGTATCAGTTCTACTTGATACTATGTCTTAGTGGTTTGACCCCTAGGACTAGACTTGAAATTTCTATTTGATACACCAATTTTAGGTGCTAATAGGCCCATGATAATGGCAGCGAGGGTGGTCATTAAGGTCAAATTTCACATGTTGATTTCATGTGCAGTGGCTGGGGCCTAAAATGATTTCATGGTCATTGTTATTTGCTACAAATGACAAGCTTGTTGTTTGCTAGGTTATTCCTATTTGCTGCAAATGACAAGCTTGTTATTTCTAGGCTCTCTTACCCAGTGTTCAGAAATTTGAGTGTTGTTTGAAGCTATAACTTGTTCGGAATATACTTTAACCGAACAAGTTAAAGTATATTCCGAAAACCAGAAAGAAGAGACAGAAATTTGAGTGTTGTTTGAAGCTATTTCTAGGCTCTCTTACCCAGTGTTCAGAAATTTGGGTTTCCTGTAGTAGTGATCACTTGCTAGCCTTATCTTCTTAGCCGCAGTGGCCTTATTTTGTTCTCTACAGTTTGGTTTGTTTGGTTGGTGTTACTTTTAGGTTAAAGTCATTGACCAGTTGACTGGTCTATTGAAAAAAATGAAACCTTCTTTCTTGGCTAATTAGTTTTGGTGTGTTCTGGGGTTGGTTGGATAATGTGTGATAAGAGCAGGTCAAATTTTCCTGGGGCTGAACACTGGCAAATTAGTTTTGGTGTGTTCTGGGGCTGAACACATGGGCAATTTACATGTCAAATTTATCTGTGCATTAATTGAGATTAACAGCTAAGCTTAGAAGATTACCAAGTTTGTTGTGTCTGTTTGCTGATAGATAGTGTATTTATATGGTGGTGCATAGTTATTAAAGGCGCAGGCGCACCTAAGGCGCAAAAGGTCCCTAGGCGCAAGGCGCAGGCGCGCTCCTTTTCGAAGCAAGGCACAATATTAAAATATATAAAAATAAATAAATTAAAGTGCATTAAATAAAAAAAATTAAGTAAAAAAAATTTAGGACATGACAAGTAACAAACTTCTAAACATTAGAGAAAGTTTCAAATACCAACATTCTAATTTAACAAGCTTCCAACAATAAAAATAAATTCTGCTTTTAAAAATTAGATCGATCTCAATGGGAATGGGCATAATATAGGGACTAAAAATTCAAATCTTTTCTCAAGATTGAGCTTTGGCCTTATGAACAATATAAAGTGAAGCTAACAAATCAGTTAGGTCTCCTAATTTAGCCATGTGTACTCTGTCTTCAACAGCTTTCACATAAAGGTTAACGTAATTGGTGAGCAATTAGCGATAAAAAGTGTTTTATCGCTAACAAATTAGTTAGGTTTTATATTTTAGTCTTAAAAAAAGTGTTTTGACTTGGTAAAGACAAAAAGGGTAAAATACTAAAAGAGAAATCAACGGTCCACGTGAAGACAAGAAGCCAAATCGAACGGTTACACATCGTGCGCCTAGCTTTGCGCCTCCCCCCCCCCCCCCCCCCGCTATGCGCCTAGCGCCTGGGCGCACAAGGCGCGCACCTTATTGAAGGCGCTGCGCCTAGGCCTAGGCGAGGAGCGCTTTGTGCGCCTAGCTCGGCCTTGTGCCTAGGCGCGCCTTTAATAACACTGTGGTGGTGGAACAGTTTTTCTAGTATGAGACAGTTAATTTTTCATCAATATCTGCACCAAACAACAAGGAAGGTGGAGAGAATCTAGAAATGCCCCCCCCCCCCCCCCCTTCCTTCCATTTCCCTTTTCATTTCCTCAAAAACCCAGAAGAGATTATTGATTAGGAAATGAAATCATATGTACATGTCTAAAGTGAGGAAAAAGCAGAGAATAAAAAGAGACTGGATGTCTTGAAAAAACCCCATCTTTCTCTCTCTAAAAAAAAGCCTCCTTTCTTTCAGAGAGTGGCCCCAGCAGATCGAAATCTTCCATCTTTACTCCTGTCTCACCATGATCTAAGCTCCTTCAATGGTGTTGCCAACACTTTCATTGACATTGTTGCTATCAAGCTCACGTATTGCATTTCAATCTGTCCTTCATGGTTGATTTTGTGGACTCAACTCCGCCACTCATCTCTATATATTTACGTCTCCAGAAGGTTAGCAGTTAAATTAGGACCATGACTCACGTGGTTTGATCTTTATTTCAACTGTAGTTCTCTTGTCTGTGACACCTTGATTGTGACAGAGCAATAGTAAATAGATCTTAGTGTTGATGCTTGTATGGCACTATTTCACCCACCAAATACATCCTTTAACATGCCTTTAATTACTTTGTTACAGGCCGAAGTTAGCGCGACTGATGCTACTGAGGATGGCAATGATGAAACATTCGACGAGCTAGGTGGATGATTGCCTTATGTGACCAGATTTGACGTTACGTTTGTTGGGATATTTGTTCATTTTGGTAACCAAGCAACTGATTGATTTAGATGTATTATTGTTCACTTTTGGTGGTATTCAACAGATGCCAAATATTTGTTATCTTCAGTTCATTATCGGATGTTGACGTTGGATTATTATTGTCAATCGTTGTTGCATTAATTAAGAATAGTATAATCTATTTATGCATATTTAATGATTTTTATTTTCAAAATTTTTAGCTCCTAAATATGATTTTTGCTATGGAATTAGCGACGGAAAAAATCAATTAGCACCTAGAAATATGATTTTTGCGACGGAATTAGCAACGGAATATTTTCCTTTAGGGACGGAATATCCGTCACTAATGATTTTTAAAATTTTTTTTAAAATTATATTTATATTTCATTTATTTATTTTTAAAAAAGTTAATTTTCTGAAAATTGCAAAATATTTTTAGCGACGGACTTTCCGTCGCTAAAGGATGACCAAGTCCGTCGCTAAAGACGAAGGCATCACCGATGGAACACCAATTCCGTCGGTAAAACCTTTAGCGACGAGGGTTTAGGCGACGAAACTTTACTGACGGACTTTCCGTCGCTAAAGGCTTTAGCGACGGAATTTTTTTGTCGCTAATTGTTATTTTACTTGTAATGTAGGAAGCTTCAAATAGAGCCATCTTAATACTTGTCTGATAACTATTGTTATAGGCAAACTCAATCAAAAGCAAATGTACATCCTAATTATCATGAAGATCTAACGAAAAAAACATGAAATATAACCTCCAAGGTCTGAATAGTACGCTCAGATTGGCCATCAATCTATCGATAAAAAGTCATACTAAAACCTAGATGACTGCCCAAGGCCCTTTGGAGACTAGTTCAAAAATGAAATTTGAAACAGGGATCCTTGTTAGATACAATAGGTACTGGTACATCATGTTACATCGTGTGACCTAATTATCCTTCGAATATTTGGCCAACCTCTCAATCATATATTCAACACAAACCCCGAAAGGAAATGTGAAGGTTTAGTTAAACGATCAACATTAATCCAAAATACATCATGCTTGCCCGAGGTCCTCGGTAAGCTAATTACAAAGTCCATGGTCACATGCTCACACTTTTAGTGAGGAACCTCTCATGATTGCAACTTGCTTGAAGGTCATTGATGCTCAGCCTTAACCCATTGATAAACCATGTACCTTGGTGCGAAATCTAGACTCACAACACCTTTGAAGTCCTACAATTTCTCGCGAAAATCTTAAGACTTTTTAAGACTACCAGGATGTACTGCAAAACCCTAATATAAGCTTACATCAATAATTTTGCCCTCATCTGGACTACTGGGACACATAACCTTGAGCCCATCATCAGGATACCATCATCCTCGAGATGAAATATAGGTTGCTTGCCAACCTTCACATCCTCCACAATACGAACCAAGTTTAGATCAGTCATTGGAGAAGACTTGATTCTCCCAATAATGAAAGGCTTAACCTATAAATATGCTAAATGGCCATCTAAACCACCAATATGGACCTCCAACTCTGAGCTCAATAAGTCTATGAGCAAATGGGGTTGATTAGTTTCAAGTTGCTAAGTGACCAACACTTTTCTTACTTAATGCATCAACCACCACATTGGTCTTACCTTGGATTCTAATGGATCGTGACAACATACTCTTCCAATAACTAAAGCCAACGAAACTGCCTCATATTTAGCTTTTTCTATGTGAACAGATATTTAAGGCTTTTGTGATCCGTGTAGATCTCATACGTCTCACCATAAAGACAATACCTCCAGATCTTAATAGCAAACACAACTGCAGCTAACTCTAAGTCATGAGTGTGGTTGTTCCTTTCATAATTCTTTAACTAGAGAGAAGCATATGCAATAATCTTTCCATGTTGTATAAGAACACAACCTAACCCTTTTTAAGAGGCATTCAATATGAATAAAAAAACCACTTGAACCTGAAGGTAATGCGAGAACCAGTGCTAAAACCAACTGATTCTTCAACTCTGAAAACTATACTGACAGGCCTATAACCAAATAAACTAACTCCTTTCTGAGTCAACTGAGCCGGGAAGGGCTAGCGATGCATGAGAATCTCGCTACAAAACAGTCATAATACCCGTCCAACCCCAAAAAAACTACGAATCTCCATAATAGAAGTCGGCTTACTACGATTCACCATGGCCTCTATTTTTTATAGATTTACAGAAATCCATCCTTTGTCACTACGTGACCTAGAGTGGATACTTGCATGAATAAAAATCACACTTCTTGAATTTTGCATAGAGATTTTGAGCTCTCAATAGCTGTAAAACTTATCTCAAATGAGCATTTGGATAGATAAGAATGTCATAAATGAAAATAATCTCAAATTGAACAAGGAATCACTTGAACATCCTGTTCATCAGATCCATAAAAGTGGCGGGAGCATTAGTCATACAAAATGGCAAAATAAGAAAGTCGTACTGCCTATACCTCACCCTAAAAGCAGCTTTAGGCATATCCTCCTTCTTGATCCTCAACTGATGGTAACCAAATATGACATTACTCTTGGAATAAAATCAGGCTCCTTGCAACTGATCAAACAAGTTGTCTATCCTTGGTAATTAAAGATACTTATTCCTCACAGTTACGTGATTTAATTCCAAATAATAAATACACAATCTCATAGATCGATCATTTTTCTTAATGAATAACACAGGTACACACCATGGAGAAATACTTGGACGAATAAAACCAATATCCAATAAATCTTGAAGTTAAACCTTAAGCTCTTTTGCCTCTACTAGGACCATGATAAGATTGATAGAGAGTTTCTCTTTATTCAAAAAAACTCCTAAAGATCCTCAGGAAAAACATCTGAAAATTCTTTCACAACAGGAAGACTACTCAAATCCCTGTACATGAGTGGTACCATGAACCTAGGCTAAGAATTACGTGCAACCTTTCCTAGAAAGCCTTTAGCCTTCAATGTTGAAGTAGTGCAAGGAGGTACAAAAGGTCTAGAACATTGATACAGAAATTCTAGTGGACTTGGAATGCAAACACTAGTTGTTCTAAATAGCAAACTCTGGCATGATAGGAAGCTAGACAATCCATGCTCAAAATCACATCAAAGTAGAGATGTCAAATGGGTAGGGCAGCCCAGGGGCCGTCCATGCCCTGCCCTAGATGAATAGTACTGGCCCTAACTCGTAGGGCCTCGAGCCAGGGCTAGGCCTATTTTTCTTTGGACATTGTCCAGGCCAGGCGAGGCCCTAAAAAGCCTGGGTCAGGCCCGAGAAAAAAGGGCCGGCCTGAAACCAACCCGTTTTTAGGGCTTGGCCCAGCACCGAATCCCTTTCCGGCCCCATGTTGGCCTCACCCTTTGTGGCTTAATAGAATATAAACACACACACACATGTTTGCTCAAATTAAGCAAGAATGATAGCTTGGTCTAGTAGCACAAAACTGTGCTGATTATTGGTGATACCTAGGTTCAAATCCCACCAAGAGAGGTTCTTTTTCTCGTCATTTTTCAAGAGAAAGGAGGTTCAACTAGCGATATATTCGCGATTAATATTTTCTAGTAATTTGTCACGATAACTTTGCAAATATCTCCAATTTATCGCGAATATTGTTACTTTTCTCAAGTTTTTAGAATAAATTTTTTCATAAAATATAGTTTACATTTTCGTCATGGATTATTTTTAAACAAATTAATTGTATCTAAAGTAAACAATGCATATGAAAATGTGACTATTTATAAGAAAAATATATATTTTTCTCATATATATTAAAAAATAGGTAATTTCACAAGCAACCGGTCCCAAGCCCAGATAAAAAGAGAAGGGCCTATGAACAAATTTATATTCAATTTAAATGTAATTCTTTCACAAAGTAGAAAATAAATAATAAGAATCTTTGAAAAAAAAACTGTTGGGCCCAGGCCTAGCTCAAGCCAGCCCTAAAAATTAGGCCTAGGGCCTAGACATAGCAAACGGGTCGACCCCGCCGGGTACGGGTAAAATCCGGCCGGGTCCGGGTAAAACCAGTCCAGGTAAAATTTACCCAGTTTTTTCTGGGTAAGCATTTGCTATACCATAGCCTACCCGGATGATCCGGGTAAATCCGCGGGTAAATGGGTCGTCTTTTATTTTTTTTAATGCAATATTTCCTTGTTTATTTCTTAGACTTGGACATATTTTCTTGTCTTTCTTTTAACTAGCAGATTACAATTAGTTGTTACAGGTATTTTTATTTGAAGAAAAATTATTAAATCTAAGACTTAAACCATGAAGATAAACAAATAACAAACAAAAAATATATTATTTACTACTCCAAATAGTACTCTAGCATCAAACAATTACTCTTAAAAAGTCTTAACCAACATTCAACCTCATGAAATTAAAAAATACAATTATACAATTTAAGGACTAATTCCTCAATATCCTTCAACTTCTCTTCAAAGTCTTTAAATCAAAACTGAGTCTTCAACTTCACAGTCGTTAACTTCAATTTGTGTCTGCAAGTCAAATACTAAACCGAGTTATCAATATCCACCGCAGATTCAATCAATAATTCAAGGGTGGCTAATTCAATAAAAAAATTTACCCATTTAATGTTTGCCTTTGTAGTCAGTGCATGGATTTATTACAACTCCTATGAAACAGAAGAGATTAGAATTACAATCCTTTTGGGACAATTGGAGTAAAGCATATTAGGACAAACAACCTTACCTTTCCTAGTATTTAATGTTCGAACGTGTAACAAATTTTGTAAAACGCCGTGACCATGGATGAGACTTGAGAGATCGTTGCTGATCTGCGACCGTGAGGGAGAGATCGTTGTTAATCTGCGACTGTGAGGGAGAGATCGTTGTCAATCTGCGACCGTGAGGGAGAGATCGTTGTCGATCTGCTACCGTGAGAGAGAGATCACTTCGATCTGTAACCGTCAGTGAGAGATCGTCTCCGATCTGTGACCATCGGGGAGACTGTGAAGCCTTAAGCCCGTGCGGGATAGAAGGAGAGCCAGAGATCGGTGGCGGCAGACGGAGAAGCTATAGGCTGGTCCTCAGTGCTATCGGTGGCGGTAGAGGAGGGGGCGGCGTTGAGAAAGTCTGAAAAGTGAGAGAAGAAGGATGGAGTAGAATTTTGAAGTGAAACCTAACTAGGGCAAATGACTACATATAGCTCCAAAAAGGGTAAATTTGGGTTACCCGTTACCTGAACCGGACCGAACCGAACAAAAAAAAAACGGTCCGGTCCAGGTACGGGTCAAATGTCAACGGGTAGCATATTTGGCTACCCGTACCCGTAATTTCATAACAGGCCTGGGTAGACCTGCGAGTACGGGCCAATAATTGCCAGGTTTACTAGGGCCAGGACTTGGGCTGGGCCTGGATATCCCATTTCTTGGCCCGGCCCGGCTCATTTTCTCTGCCCCAACCCGGCCCATTGACACCTCTACATCAAAGTCATGCATTTCTAAAGGTATAAGGTCTGGATGTAGATCCCTTTCAACAACTCTCTCAACACAAAATATATAAACTGTGGAGGCTTCAAAAGAAGCTCTGACTAGAATACTAATAGATATCCCATTCTCTTGTCTTGTTCTCAACTTCCAACTCTTTACCCCTTTATATAGTGGTAGAAAAATGTATGTTCTTGAACATTATCAAGTTCTTTGAACCATACTAATTCAAGATCCCAAGTCAAATCCTACTCCTCTTTACTAGTCAAAGTTCTCTCGACCTTTTTCAACCCTTGGTCAGCCTCATTCTCTAACTCGTATACCGTGAGGTTCACTTTTTAACGATCGATGATGTTCAGAAGCTTAAATATCTTTTCTAACTTGCTCAGCCAGACGTGCATCCTTTGGCTTGTCTTCACCAAAAAATAGCAAAATTTTAGATGGTTAAATGCCTTAATAGTATCTGCAATCAACAAGATTGTAAGACGGCTTGCTCTTGGGTTGCCCTCGACAACGTCATTACCTGTAGGAATATACCTTGCAAGCCCCTCTATGACCACCTCTAGCTGGGGTAGCGGCATATGTCCTCCTAAGATAGAGAACAACTTATAATATCACTGCTATAGTGTAAGCACTTTAAACATAAGTAACACAAAAGCTAGACTTTCTTAGCTATATCTTAAACATCATAAAGTTCCATCTGAATCATTGAAAGCTTAAGTCTAAGGGCATGTAGAATCTCAAACCTAGGCTCTTATACCAAATCTATCACGCTCCGACACGGAGGCGGACCTTTATATACTATTTTAAGGTATTCCCGCTTATGAGAAATATAATACCCATAAACAAATTTGAAAATATAACCTTGAAAGAGGTCACCAGAGCTCTAGAATATATCTCAAATCTAAGCACTCACATTAACCATCAATGTCTATTAACTACATTGGGAGTCTGATAATAAATAATTACTTCCCAATCCATATCAAAAGCTACTTAATCAAAAGTATAACAAGGTTCGTATTCTCAAGCCACAAAGAAGAGTTCTAAATTAAAGTAAAACCCCAAGCTCATGCACGTAGCTATTAGCTCCTCTAAGTCTTCTTAGATTAATTACCTGAAATGGGAGGAGAAAGAGGGTGAGCACAAAGCTCAGCAAAGATAACGCACACAGAAACCCACAGAGTACAATGTAGGTATTCAGTAACATATAACTAGGTTGAACAAAACATGTAGAATCGGAAGGCAGAAGTACAGAGACCACAAATAACCTTAGTACGACAAATACTCTCATTTGGAGATATTGACCCTACAAAGCTCAAGTCAAAGTTAAAGAGACATATTAATAATTGAACTAATAATCAAGTATGATATAGCCATGTAATAGGCGAGTGTTAATCACGTTAATCTAAGCACAAGAAGATTCTAAGTTCAAAGTCTGTATACCGGTAGCAATTTCAATATCATACCATGGCATCACGTACGCCTAAGCACTTGTAGGTTCTAGATATTAGTTCAATTAAGAGAGAGTCAATTCATATCAAAGTATCTCAAAGGCGTAATAGCAACACACAACAAGGTATCAAAAAGTTTAAATTAATTCAAATAGAGTAAGATGAATACTTTGAACGACCTCAAAGTACACTAAGTATTAGGTTGAAAACAAAGAGGAGAAAGGTAAAAACCCAGTGTAAGCTGAAACATCAAAAAGAGATTTGATATGATCTAGATATAAGCAAATGAAGCTGTGAAATAAACAAGAATAAACAACGGTGAACACCAAGCACAAGTGCCAAGCCAAATAAGCAGAAATCACGGCTGGTTATGTGGAAGAGAAAAGCTTTACAATGCTTTTTTTTTTAACTTTTTCAAAGATATTTCCGGCCTTAAAACTCTCTTTCTTTACATCTCTCTGTGTAAAACAACCAACACACCCGTAATCGATTGTTGTTGGGAAGAGGGGGGATGAGGGGGTTATTTCCTCCTCTATCCCCCTCTAATCTCCCTTACGCCTTTGACCGCCATCACTCGTCCTTTGGCCTTCAAAGCTAGCTTCAATTGACTAGGTTCTTCAGTATATTGAAATTCTCTGCTTTCGGGTGTATTGAAGGGTATCTTTACATGACACCACAAACACCCAAAATGACAACCACCATTCACCTATGGTAGCACCCAGCACCATTCACACTCGGCAGTACCATTATGAATTGAGTCAAAGTTGAACCCTAATGAGACTTTGTTGTTGATATGGGATAAGGATTCGTTGCTGGAGTCTGGAGGGGGCTAGGGTTTGTACATAACCAAACTGTTATAGGAACCCACAAAGTCCATTAAGAAACGTTGAGAGGGGAATGAGTGGTGTAGAGTGATCATGGGTTTACGTATTGAAGGAAAGAAAGAGGATTAGGTCAAAAGAGGTGGGATGGAAGGATTTGACGAAGAAAGAGACGGTGGTAGAGTTAGGGTTTTCAACGGTGGGTGGAGAGGATTTTGACTATGGCGTCGGGGGGAGGTTGCAAGTGAAGGTGGTGGAAGATGTTGCTAGTGTAAACTGTTGGTACAAATGCACGTAAAATTCAGAAAAAATAAACAACAATACCCGAATTAGTATAATGAAAGAACCATGGCTTAGAGGCGCGTAAACACTTCTTGAAGATAGTTAAAGCCTCTCCCACGTGCAAACGAAAGACTAACTTGGCAGCTCTATCTTTGGGATTCAACCAAGCCCAGATTCGTTGTTTATTCAAGAGAGTTACACTTCTCTACAATAGATCGTGTATCCACCTCCGATCGATCAAAGAAAAAGTTTGAAACAAGCTTTTAGTTCAAGTATTTTTCTTTCAAGTGAAGATGGTGTATCTTCTCTTGTCTTGTTCTCAATTTCCAACTCTTTACCCCTTTATATAGTGGTAGAAAAATGTATGTTCTTGAACATTATCAAGTTCTTTGAACCATACTAATTCAAGATTCATCAATGAATCCTATAAAACACAATGAATTAAAAGATAGGTTAATCTTATCTAAGGAGTATACATGAACCTAAGTTCATGAATCTTTAAATTCATTTAGAAAAACAAAGTTCAAAGAATAAAAACTTTTGAAAACATAATATGTCTTAAGTTCATGGATATACCTTGAAAAAACTAAAGTTCAATTAACTTTATTTTATTTTTCATATATAAATAGCCAAATTAGAAACACCTCTCCAACAAACCCCTACTTGTTTTAAATTTTAAAAGATATGCTTGATCAGCACAGTCATGTACATCAACAAATGGTACCTTTCAGGTTTGAACCATTGCCTAGTAAAGTAGTCCTTGATTCATCTAGGAACTTAATGGACAAAGCCTTGAATTAAGAACCATGTAACAAATCATAAATACATCACATACACTTCTGTTTCGAAGATGAAGTACTAAAGCCCGACACATTATGGCCTTGTGTCTTGATCCCAACACTCTGAGTGCTCTAAGGATTATAAAGCCTTAATAATCCTATAGGAAGTGGCCACACTTCCACACCCAGATCGATGAATCCATCAAGAGTGACCTTGCACACCCCAACACAAAGTTTATGGACTCATTAAGAGAACTAAGTCTCAACCTCCACTTAAACAAGGTCATTCGGTAAATCTATTAAGAGTTATCCTGCTAGCCCCAACCAAAACCCACTGGTCTATAGATTTATTAAGAGATATAATCTTAACTTCTATCTCATGCAGGAACATACACATACATCATAGGGAGGGCAGAATGAAAATTCATTTCATTATGTGCATCACTAGTTGTCACATTACTTGTTTTTTCCATTCAAAACCAAGGATAAAAATCAACTGGGTTGGGTATCCATAATGTACAACTTGAAAATCAATAGGCCTTAAACCCATCCCCCTTGATATCTCAGACACTAAGTCTCTTGCCAAGCTTTTTGACAAAGGATCTGCCAAATTCGAACTTGATTTCACATACTAAATGGACATGATTCCATCAGCTAGGATCCTCCACACATGATTGTGCTTTAAACGAACTTGTCTAGATTTGCCATTATAGCACTCACTACTTGCCTGAACCAAAGTAGCCTTATTATCGCAATATATTGTCAAAGGCGGGACTGTTTTACTCCATATATGAATATCAACCAAAATGCTTCTCAGCCAATCAGCTTTTTCTCCAGTAGAGGATAAAGCAATAAATTCTAATTTCATGGTGGAGTGAGTAATACATGTATGCCTCTTTGATTTCCAAGAAATTGCAGCTCCACCCAACGAAAATATCCATGCAGTCACAGATATAGAATCATCTCTATTTGAATTCCAAGTGGCATCACTATAGCCCTCAATAACAGCTAGGAAGCTACCATAATGCAGACCATAGCTTTTAGTAACCTTCAGGTACCTCAAAACTCGTAATAAACCATTCCAGTGTTCTTTTCCTAGATTACTTGTATACTTACTCGGAGTGCCAACAGCATAAGCTATATCTGGCCTTGTACAACACATGGCAAACATCAGACGGCCAACAACCTGAGAATATTCAAGATGATTAATAGCTTGCCCATTATTACGTACCAACTTGACACTTAGGTCGATAGGAGTATCATCATCATAATGATTGAACCTTCTAAGTATCTTCTCAATATAACTTGACTGTGTAAGAACAATCCCATGATGAGATCTTATGATCTTGATTCCAAGAATCACATCAGCCTCTCCAAGATCCTTCATATTGAAATTTGAAGTAAGAAAGTTCTTAGCTTTATTAATCCTGTAGATGTCGGTGCCAAAGATGAGCATGTCATCAACATATAGGCATATTAGAACACCAGAACCAGCTCTGAATTTGCTGAATATGCATATATCTCCTCCATTGGCAACATAGCCATTAGCAAGCATTACACTTCTAAACTTCTCATGCCATTGCTTAGGAGCCAATTTCAAGCTATATAGAGATTTCAATAGCTTGCAAACTTTATGTTCTTGTCCAGGACTAATAAATCCTTCTGGCTGCTCCATATATACTTTTTCCTCTAAATCACCATTGAGGAAGGCTGTCTTAACATCCATCTGGTGAATGAACAAATTATAAATAGCAGCCAATGCAATAAGAAGTCTGATGGAGGTGATACGTGCTACCAGAGCAAAGGTATCGAAATAGTCAAATTCTTTCATTTGCTTAAACCCTTTAGCGACCAATCAAGCCTTATACTTGTCCAACGTGCCATTTGGTTTGATCTTTTTCTTTAAGATCCATTTGCAACCAATAGGTTTACGACCTGTTGGAGGATCAACCAAGATCCAAGTGTTGTTGGACAGAATCGAGTGCATTTCCTCATCAATAGCTTCACGCCAGAAAGGTGCATCATTGGAAGACATAGCCTCCGTATATGTATCAGGGTCCTTATCCACCATTAGAGTACAAAAATCAGGTCCAAAGGATTTTGGTGTAGCAACCCTTGAACTTCTTCTTGGTTTGACTCTTTCTGGTTTATTTGAGGCCTTTCGCTTCAAACTAGCTGATGAGTTACTTTCAAGCCTTCTATTTTTCTTTGGAAATATATTCTCAAAAAAATTTGCATGGACCGATTCGATTGTTGTATGAGGAGAAGGTGTCTCCAAGTTCAAGAACTTATAAGCTTTACTGATACTCGAATAACCAATAAAGATACAATCCACTCCTCTGTATCCAACCTTTGGAGTATTTTTATCAGAAAGTCGAACATGTGCCAAACATCCCCATACTATGAAATATGAGATGTTTGGTTTTTTGCCCTTCCAAACTTCGTAGGGTGTCAGATTATTTTTCTTCTGAGAAATTCTATTCAAAGTGTGACAAGCAGACAACAAACCACCCATAAATTTTCTGTTAGTCCGGAACTGGTTAGCATACGATTGATCATCTCAATCAAAGTTATGTTCTTTCTTTCTGCAACACCATTTTGTTTTGGTGTATATGAAGCAGTTAACTATCTAACAATGCCATTCGTTTCACCAAAATCATGAAACTCAGATTTCATGTATTCACCTCCTCTGTCTGAACACACGATCTTGATTGTCGAGTTTATCTTATTTTCAACTTCTACCTTATATGCTTAAAATTTTCAAAAGCTTCATCCTTAGATCTTAAAGGATATGCATAGGCATATCTAGAATGGTGGTCAATATAGGTAATAAAGTAACGTTTACCACATCGCAAAATGAAGTCCATTTCACAAATATCCGTGTGAACCAATCCAAGAAGACTAGAGGTCCTTTTAACTGATTTGAAGGGTTTCTTAGTGATCTTGCACTTGCTACAGACCACACATTGATCATCATGTGTTTTATCACATTTTCTTGTAAGCCCTTCATTTACCATGCGACCAATAGAATTATAGTTCATGTGACCCAACCTTTGATGCCATAATTCAAAAGACTCAGCACTAAAGGCAGAAATAACTTTATTTTCAATACTGAACTTAAGCATGCTATTTACAGCATACCCTTTGACAACAAACATACCATTCTTCGACAAGATAAATTTGTCAGCTTCAAAGACCATCTTGAAACCATGCTTAGACAGAAGAGCTCTAGGGACAAGATTTTTATGAATATCGGGAACATGAAGCACATCTTTTAAGGTAATGAAATTTCCAGAAGTAAGTTGAAGTTCGACTATACCTTTTCCAATTACCTTGGCAGATGAGGAGTTACCCATGTACATTACCATTCCATACCCCACTAGTTCATAGTGTTTTCAGAGATTCTTGTCTCCGACAATATGACGAGAAGCACGAGTGTCGACCCACCATTCAGTTTCATTCCCTACCATGAAACTTTCAGTCATAATTGCAGCAAGATCATTGTTGTTTTCTTTTCTACCTTTCTTCTTGTTACTTCCGTGCTTGAGTTGATAGCAATCTTTAGCAAAATGACCAATCTTGTGATAGTTGTAACATTCCTTGTTCTTTGCCTTAGCATTTGAGCTTGAAGGCTTGAAACCTTTAGAATTCTTTGGCTTCAAGAATTTGTTCTGATTATGCCTTCCAAAATTTTTCTTCTCATCCTTGTCTACAACAACATGAGCTTTGACAATTATTTCCTTCGCAGGCTCCTTTTCATGATTTTTAGTTTCTTCCTCTATATGTAAGTATTGCATAAGTTGATCTAAGCAAGATCTTCTTTCTTATGCTTTAGTTTGTTGTGGTACTCCTTCCAGGTTGGTGGAAGTTTAACAACAATAGCATCTACATGAAAATTTCTCATCAAGAACCATACACGCGGCACATATGTCATTAGCAATCAATTGAAACTCACGAACTTGAATAGAAACAAGTCTATCATCAATCATCTTTGAAACAATGTAATTCAAAACTAGAAATTTCTTTGAACTTGCTTCCTCCGCTTGGTAAACTGACTTTTGAGTATCCCACAACTCTTTTGCAGTCTTACTCCTTTTCAAGTATTGATCATAAAAGGAATCGGTCATTCCGCTAAGGATGTGATTTCTACAAAAGTAGTCATCATCATTTTACTTATCGATCTGATCATTAATTGCTTTCACTTGGTCAGACGAGGATTCTTCAATTAGAAGTGTTGGACATGGTTAAGTTAGCACATAAGCTAACTTAAGTTGGCGAAGGAAAAAATCTATCTTAGTTAGCCATCTCTGAAAGTTCTTTCCATCAAAAAGCTCAAAGTTCCGGTAATTAGTCGTAGTAACTTCATTCGATGAAGTAGCCATGAGAGAAAACTATCTCCAATTTATTGGGTACAAATGCACGTAAAATTCAGAAATAATAAAAAACAATACCCGAATTAGTATAATGAAAGAACTAAGGCTTAGAGGCGCGTAAACGCTTTTTGAAGATAGTTGAAGCCTCTCCCACGTGCAAACTGAAGACTAACTTGGTAGCTCTATCTTTGGGATTCAACCAAGCCCAGATTCACTTTTCATCCAAGAGAGTTGCACTTATCTACAATAGATCGTGTATCCACCTCCTATCAATCATGGCATAAGTTTGAAACAAGCTTTTAGTTCAAGTATTTTTCTCTCAAGTGAAGATGATGTATCTTCTCTTGTTCTCAACTTCCAACTCTTTGCCCCTTTATATAGTGGTAGAAAAATGTAAGTTCTTGAACATTATCAAGTTCTTTGAACCATACTAATTCAAGATTCTTCAATGAATCTTATAAAACACAATGAACTAAAGATAGGTTAATCTTATCTAAGGAGTATACATGAACCTAAGTTCATGAATCTTTAAATTCATTTAGAAAAATAAAGTTCAAAGAATAAAACCTTTTGAAAACATAATATGTCTTAAGTTCATGTATATACCTTGAAAAAACTAAAGTTCAATGAACTTTATTTTATTTTTCTTATATAAATAGTCAAATTTGAAATACACCTCCAACATAGACTGTAGTGAAGCTTTGTTATGTCGATGCTGGTTTATGTCTTGTTGTTGTCCTCGTTGCCCTTTGGTCATCAGAAGGTGTTGGTGGATTGATGATGATGATACCGTGGTTGGTTGGGGCGGAGTTGGGTGGGGGTAGGAGTAGGAGTAGGAGTAGGAGCAGCTAGCACCAGCAGTAGCCGAGCGCTAGCGAAATTGATCGAGGTGGACCCCTAGCAAAGTTCGAGGGAGGAGAACAAAGAAAGAAAAAGAAAAAAAATGTCTCTAAGAATATATCCTCTTGTTCAATGATAAAAAAGTTCCTCTTGTTTAATTTAAAAGTGAAAATACTTTTGTAACAATACAGTACAAGGCAATGGAAAAAGGTCAAACAACTGATTCCTTTTATTTTAAAGGCTATTAAGTAACATCAACTATTTAGTACATGGGTGGAAAAATTAGACGACAGTTTGAAAGTAAACATTTACCAAAGGAAGCCTACAAAAAAAAAAAATAGTGACTTCGTGGAAAAAAACCTAATGAACCTCTTAATCAATAAGAAACTTCATGATATATAGTTATCAATACCATATCGGTACTGGCCGGTACACACTATTTTTTCCTTCTACTAGTAGGGTATCCCTTAAAATTTGAACCGCTCAAAATGTTGTACTAGTTGTACTGGCCGGTATAGGTGATATTGACCGAAAACTACACATCGGCCGAGATATTGTGTTTTGTACTGGTTCCTTTGAAAATATAATAAGTAAAAAAGTTTGTTAGAAATTTTGTAAATTGACCATATAAAAACTAAATAGAAAAATGTGTTAGAATTTTCTTTTATTTTATTTACCAATTCTTTTAGTAAAGCTTTAAAACTTACTTTATTTTCTATATTTATGTTAGTCAATGTAACCGATTGTATTAAACTTTGTCATAATTTTATTCATAATGTTTTTTACCCTTGTTATTTATTATGTGTGTAACTCCTAGTCTTCTTCTACTATAAAAGGAGACCACTCATACCATGGAGAATACACACATATCAAGACATATGCTTGATATTTTATATGCTCTCTACATTCTATATACTTTTGGTTTTTTGGAAAACTTGATTGGGCTAGTTCAAGAGTCTTCCTGTGGACGAACACATAGAAAAGGCAACGCTGCGAGCCTTGGGTCTTATCTTGGAGTATTTATCGATCGTTGTAATCCGTGCGTAGGGAGACGATAAAGCCTTTAGGACAGCGATTTTATCGCCACTCTCACAGGCTAGCGTTAATTTACTTTAATTCTCTATATCTTGAAATTGCATGCTAGTTAAAATACTTGACAATTTGTTTATATATTCACATATTGTATGCTTATAATATGCTTATTTTGCATGTCTTATATACTTAGTTAACCATAAGTTTTGGTTATTTTCATGGTTAGGCAATTATATGCCTTAGTCATATTTTATGATCAATTGTTATGTGAAATTAACGTAGCAAATCCAAGCTATTTTCCAACAAAATACTCTAAGTTCTATTAAACTAATTAAAGCCTCTGTAGCCTCTTACTCATAATATTCATTACAATGTGCAAAGTCTTTCCTGATAAGTTTTCAATCTTCACTTATCTTTCACTTACTTCATACCTGGAGGCTTTGATCATGTTATCTCATTTATATGATGTACTACTTTACACACATCGGCTCTCGTGCGCGAGCGCACCGAAACAACTTATTCTTGAACTCAAAGACGTTATTATTGAACAAAGTGTTTATTCTTACATAAGAATTCGTGAATGAGATCGTTAAAAAAGGAGAGATAATCCTAGAGGAAGTAATTCAATTGAAAAGGCTATTTGTTTCTAATATCAATGTACGAGAACAAACAACTTATTTGGGAACTAATAGTTTATTTGAAAATTACGGTAATTCAAGCTGTATAAGACAAACATTTTATTTTAGAGGAGCTATGAGTAAAAATTATATGTATATATTCTTAGTTCGATAATAAATGAATAGTACAAATGTATATTGTTGATGAAAATTTTGAAACGGTACCAGTATCGATACGTATCATTTTACTAAAAAACGGTATACACTCTGGTACAGTATTCATAACTTTGTTATGATGAGCTAAATGTGTTATACATATAACAAATTAACACTATTAGTCACAAAAGTGTTAACATTCAGAGATAAAGAATTATGTCGAAGTCCGAAGAGGTATAATAAGTGTAATTTTTATCTCAATTATGAAATAATCTTCACAAAGTTGTGTAAGCCTCTAGTAAATTGAATACCTAGAGAATCAAATTAGTCCACCTAGATTATAATCTCTACAAATAGAAATTCAAAATTGATTCACATTCTCAACATAATCAAATTGGGATTACTTACTAACTATGGGTAAAAAATTAAGATCCTCAAAACCCTAGGTTTTTCCTTGTTCTATCTTTTTGTAAGCCAAAACTGCAAATATCGATAAAACATAAATTGACTAGCTTTATTTCGCCAAATTTGGTAAATAACCAGAAGACCCCTCAAGATATGTCATTTATTCCAAAGACCCCAAAAGATAACTACAATTATAGATTCCCTAAAACATATACCACAAGAAAACATGTTTTTAGCGACGGAGAACAATTCGTCGGTAAAACATGGTATAACCGACGGATACTACCGTCGATAAATGTCCGTCGCTAAAAACTTATTACCGAAGCAGTTAGTGTCGGCAAAAGTTTTTTCTGACAACGTTTTTTGGCTGTCTTTTAGCGACGAAATTACCGTCACTAAAACTCTTTTACAAAATTAATTTTTTCGAGGGTTTTATAAAATTGTTTTAGAGACAGAAGGAAATTGTCGCTAAAATTTCCGTCGATAAATATTGTGATTTACCGACGGACTTTTAGTGACGGGAATAATCCGTCGCTAAAAGTCCTCGATTAAAACAACCAGATCTGTCTTTCTTTCTCTTCCCCTGTTTCTCTCTTTGAAAAATCTCCCATCGTTGTTCTGAGCTCCGGCGACCAACCTCCACTGTGACCCACCTTCGGCGATCCCCCTGCACTGTCGTCGCGTGAAAAGCCTGCCACCGTCGTCGCTCCACCAACGCCGCCGCCCTCCACTACCGCCGGCTATTGTGCCTTAATGTAAGTTTCGTTTAGGGTTTAATTGCAGCATATTATTTGTCTTTGATTTGAATATGATTTTGAATTTTAAAAGATATTACAACAGTAGCTTAATTTGTTCTTTCCCAGTACAACATCTGTGGCCGATTCCAATTCTGATATTATAATCGAAAAAGCTCGAAGCACACTATGCCCATGACATGTCAAATTAGAGATTTCAGTCTCCTTTAAATAGATGCTAAATTTGGGGTAGGGGTGGGGGTGAAGTGCTTGAGCTTGAGTATGGGAATGTTTTTCTTTTAGGAGCAAAGGTCCCATGTATGAAGGGATAATGACTATCTTTTTATCAACTATTCGCCAAGAAAAAGTTTGGCTTATAATACACTAGGATGGTCCCCTGATATGGTTATGACGTAATAAGATGCTAGAATTATTCAAGCACCTGTTGACATATGGTTGTCACAAGCATCTCCAAAGTCATTGAACTGGACTACTCAAAAGCCCCAAAACCATATGTGCTAGAAAAAGCGAAATGATGATGAGTTGTTTGTAGCAGAAAAGCAATCCAACACTAGATTAAACCACATGCATCTCCTTTCTTTATATACCACTACAAGAAAAGAGGGATTTAGCGACGGACTTTTAATGACTGAAGAAATTTCATCGCTAAAAGTCCTTTCAGCCACAGAAAACACCGTCGATGAAAATTTGTCGGTAAACATATTGAACGAAGGAACGCTCCATGGTTAAAACGTTTTACCGACGTTTGAGAATTTAGATTATTAATTGATGATTTTAGAATTGAGATTATTAGTTGATGATTTTAGATTGTTAATCGTGCATTGAGCATTTGAGATATTGAGATTGTTGACGGCAGATGGGACCCAATTGGATTGAATGTGTGATTTTTATTAATTTTTATTGCATTGAGCATTTGAGAATTGAGATTATTGATGGAGGATGGGACCTAATTGGATTGAGATACCTGTTAGTTAGCACGGACACAAACACCGCGTCCGATTGACGGTGTCTGGAATTTAAAAAATAAATTAATGTATGTCGATGTGTCCAGAGGTGCATGTCGGGAGGTGTCGGACACGTATCGGACACCATATCGACACCCTATATGAGGTGTCGGAATTGAGATTGTTGGGTGTGCATTGAATTTAGTTTAATTAGGTTAACGCGACATTTTTAGCACCCCCTGTAATCTCAACGTGGTTCAAGCATTGGATATAATTAGCCCTATTAGTTCTGATTAACAATATTTTAATAAATCAATTAACCTTAATTAGCTCTAACGAGCCTAATTAGTTTTAATTAACCCTAAGAACCCAATAAAAATCAAATTAGGTGTAATTATCCCAAATTAGCCCAAATGAACCCAATTACGGGCATATTGATTATAGTTAGCCTAATTAGTTGTAATTAGCACTAACATAACCCAATTAAGCCCTAATCAGGACTAATCAACACTACTCGGCACAATTAAACCCTAATTAAGACTAATCAACCCTCATTAGCTGTAATTATCCGAAACAACTCCTCATTAACAATAATTAGCCCTAACATAACTCAATTAAGCCTAATTAGCCCTAATTAAGACTAATCAACCCTACTCGGCACAATTAAACCCTAATTAGGACTAAATAACCCTAATTAGGACTAAATAACCCTAATTAGTCCTAATTAACCCTCATTAACTATAATTATCTGAAACAACTCCTCATTAACAATAATTAGCCCTAACATAATCCAATTAAGCCTAATTAGCTCTAATTATGACTAATCAACACTACTCGGCACAATTAAACCCTAATTAGTCCTAATCAATCCTAATTAGTTATAATTAGCCCAAGGTACTCCTCATTAACACTAATTAGCCCTAACATATCTTCTAAATCCTAATTAGATTAATTAAACCCACAACGCTAAACCCTAAACCTTGATACTCATAATTAATCCTAATAACCCAGTTAGCCCTAATTAGCCCTTGTACATCCCATAATTACTCCATATTGCCAGATGGTTCAATTACTCGTTGTTTACAAACCCTGCCTTCTTTATATTAGTTGTTGTTTTGAGAAGTTCATTGGCAACGAGATGGTTCAACTCGTTGCCAACGAATTGTATTTAATGTGGAATTGGTAACATATGCAACGATCTTTTTGCAATTTTGATATTTCAAAAAGATTCTTGCATATGTTATCAATTTTTGAACGCATGCATGCATAAAAACCCTTAGTTCTCGTTTAAAGGTACTCATTACAAAGTAATGCTTTGTAATGAGCCTTTGGATGTCCAGTTTGGACAATTTGGAAGTCCAGTTTGGACAATTTAGAAAAGCTACGTGTTTATAAAATAGTGTTTCAACTCATGCTCTGTGTTCTATGTCGTGGATATATAGTACACGTTCTCATGTGTTTCTTAGGGTGCATACAGATCTGGTGTTCTAACATCTGTCAAACCTTATAAGGCAAGGTTAAATGAATGTTAGAATACCTAATTGATTTCGTGTACTTGGAGAAATACAGGGAGGTGCTGCTAAATTTTTCGCAGACATGGGACTAAGCATGAGTTATTCATTGTTTTATAAACATGTGCTTTTCTGAATGGGATAGGACCACTACCTATTAGAGAATGGAAGGGTAATATATAGACATGTTATAACATGCATGCATTCATATTTACATCGACCCTGCCTAATGAGTGGTCATAATTAAAGGTGGTATACAGTACGATAATTCAGTCATCATGTTGGTCGATCAAAGTTGGATGAAAAGGAAGAATGCTGAAGATTTTGAGTGTCGCGTTGACGAATTTCTCGACTTTTCTTACGCGCATCCTGCACATGTTGACCTTGATAAGATAAGGTGTCCGTGAGGTAGATGTGAGTTGTTGTATTGAAGAAAAAGAATTGAAGTAAAATGGCATCTTCGTCGGTACGGTTTTATGGGTGGATACACAAGGTGGACACAACACAGAGAAACGATAGTATTGTCGTCCAACCCGGCTAGTCAAACTGAAGTAAGTGAGGAGGCACGATATGATTACCGAGATATGATTATTGATGCTGGGTATGCTAATATTGACTGGGTAACGACGGTGGTGATGATGGTCTCCAACCGCCGAACGAGGGGGCTCATCAGTTTTATGAGTTGTTGAGAGCTGCGGAAGAGCCGCTGTAGGATAGAGCTCCGAAACACACACAACTGTCTGCGGTTAGTAGGTTATTACGGTTGAAATCAAACCACGAGCTGAGTGAGAAAGGTTTTAATGAGTTTATTACCTTAATCAAAGATATTCTACTCGAAAGTGAAAAGCTACCGCCGTCGTACTATGACGCGAAGAAGATGATGAGGAAACTTGGGTTGAGCTATGAGCGGATAAATGCGTGCAATAACGATTGTGTATTATTCTGGAAAGAGAATAAGGATTTGTCACGGTGTCCAGTATGTGATCATTCGAGGCACAAACCAGACATAGGGAAGAAGAAAAACATTGCATGGAAGATATTGCGATATTTCCCACTCACACCATGGCTTCAGAGAATGTACTACTCTTCCAATACGGCTTAACATATGTGGGCTCACCATGAGACTTGTAGCAACGATGCCGATGTGCTGACACACCCAGCTGATGGAGAGGCGTGTAAGGAGTTTGACCGCAGGCATCCAGTCTTTGCTTAAGAAGTTCAGAATGTTAGACTTGGTTTGACAACCGATAGGCTCAACCCTTTCGGTCAGTCTACCATGCCTTACTCTTGTAGGCCTGTTATTATTGTCCCATTGAACCTTCCACCAGGCATGTGCATGAAGAAGCCGTACATGTTCTTGTCGTTGCTTATTCCGGGGCCGAAGAGTCCCGGCAAGGACATAGATGTGTATTTAAGGCCGTTGATTGATGAGTTAAAAGAGTTTTGGAATCATGGAGTCGAAACATATGATGCATCCCTTAAACAGAATTTTCAGATGATGGCTGCTTTGATGTGGACTATACATGATTTCTCCGCATTGGGAATGACGTGTGGCTGGAGCACACATGGGAAGCTAGCATGCCTTGCTTGTATGGGCGTGAACCCCGGTCATATGTTAAAGCACGGTGGAAAGCCCTTGTGGTTTGGATGTCACCGTAAGCTTTTGCCACCGGGCCATCAGTTTCGTAGGCAGAAGGATAAATTTGACGGGACAATCGAGCATGAGGTTGTCACACTGGACTACCCATCTGGTGAAGAAGTGCTCTCACACCTGGAGGCACTTGATACTGACATACCACACGGCAAGGGTGTGCCAGATCAGAAGATTTCAGGGTACGGGAAAGAGCACAACTGGAGAAAATTTTGTATCTTCTAGGAGTTAGCCTATTGGAGGACGCTCGTTATCCAAAACAACATGGATGTGATGCATATTGAGAAAAACATTTTTGATAATGTGTTCAACACAGTGATGAATGTCAAGGGCAAATTGAAAGATCACCTTAAAGCGAGAAGGGATCTACAACAGTTCGGTGTACGCCGTGAATTGCATCCTCGAACAGTCAGTGGGAGGACGATACTTCCGAAAGCACCTTACTGTCTAGACAAGAAACAAGTGGAGAAGGTCTGTCAGTGGGTTAAGAATTTGAAGCTTCCGGATGGATTTGCGTCCAACATATCTCGTTGTTGCAATGTATCGGAATGCAAGTTCCAAGGGATGAAGAGTCACGACTGCCACGTATTCATGGATAGATTCATTCCTATTGCCTTCCGGGGATTGTTGCCACGGGTTGTTTGCGAGACTTTGACTGAATTATCTCATTTCTTTTGAGATATATGTTCTTCTACGATCCGGGTGAGTAACATGTAAGTGCTTGAGAAGAACATTATGGTGACGATTTGCAAGGTGGAGAAAATCTTTCCACCTTCGTTCTTTGATTCAATAAAGCATTTGCCTGTTCACTTGGCCTATGAAGCTAAGATGGGTGGACCCGTGCAATATCGGTGGATGTATCCCTTTGAGAGGTAATCCTTAAGTTGTTAAAGTTGTTCATTTGCATTAATGTGACACCTGTTATCATTGATATTCCACCTAACTCGATTCGCTAAACTTCTAGGTTCATGTTCCATTTAAAGAAAAAAGTCTGCAATAAGGCTCGGGTTGATGGCTCAATTGCGGAGGCTTACGTAATGGAAGAACTTGTAAACTTTTGTAGTCAATATTTTGGGCCTGATGTTGATACAAGGTTAAATCAACTTGGCCGAAATGACCCCGGATTGAGCAAATTTAGAAGGGCAATTGTCAATATTCAAGCAGTCAGGTAGTCCGTTCGGCCGAACGTATACTCGATGGCTAATAGATGAAGAATACAGTGCTGCAACAATATATGTCCTTCTAAATTGCGATGAAGTTTCGGCATTCGTTGAGTAAGTTAATGTCTTAATTCACTTACATTGTTGTACATAATTGAAAGTGTGTGATAAGCAAGTCAACTATATTGGTTTGCAGTGAGTTCGATGCGGAATCTTTAATCACTGATCCCGCTAGACTTGAATCTCATCGAAAATCACAATTTGTGCAGTGGTTCAAAAGTCATGTAAGTCTTTAACAAAATTATATTATGTGTTATATACAGTTCTGTGGCCAATTAGTATACTGATTTATCCTTAATTTTTACCGTCATCTACAATAGGTTCAGTCAATGGATAGACCAGTGGCCTCCTGCTTGAAATTACTAGCTGAAGGCCCTAACAAACAAGCATCCTGTCATGGAGGCTATATCATCAACGGTTTAGGTTTAACGTAAAAGATGATGACAGAACAAAACAAACCCAAAACAGTGGAGTCTTGGTCAACGGCGACTGTTATGCCGAGAATTGCATGGATTTTTACGAAGAGCTAGATGAGATTGTTGAGCTAACATATCTGGGTTCCCAAAATCACCTGGTAATGTTCAAGTGTACGTGGTTCGATGTCACATGCAGTAGAGGAATTCGTGTTAGCTCTCAAGGGATTGTAGATGTCAATGTCAAGTCAAGACTTGCATCAGACGAGCCCTTTGTGTTTGCTAGTCAAGTTGTACAAGTCTTTTACGCGGAGGACGTCGCCAATCCCAAATCTCATTGGTATACAATTATCAAGTCCAAGAAATTGCCCGTGACATATGACAGTGAGCTAGACACCTTTCAAGCCGACCAACCACCTGTCTTGTTACCTGTTGAGGTCAACAACAGGAGGACGATCTTCCTCTTCCAACAACACTTCATGTAGGAGAAGAAGTCGTAGATGATGACGCGGAAGACATGGAAAGTGTTGGAGATGATGTGACTGAGTCTACTGATGAAGAGGATGAATTAGAAGATGAAGAGGACGACGAGTCCCACGAAGAAGAGGACGATGAGTCTATTGATGGAGATGATGATGATTCCCAAACTGAAAATGATTGACTTGTAATGTTGTAACATCACAGAAAAAAATAGTAACATTTTAGAACTTGGTTCATATTGATGTGTTTTTGCACCTCCGTTCATATATATAGTGCTGATGATGATTTCTGCCAAATTATTGTTTTTAATGTGTTAATGTCTTTGTAATTTATCTATACAAAGTCAGATATGGATAGGATACGGGCTATTCGTGGCCGGGTTGGACGCCGAGCTGCTTCCTCCCGGGTGAGTCCCACCTCGTCATTGCCCACTGATGACGAGGCACAGAGTGATCGCGTACAGCAGATGGGGCACCAACTCCAACTCTAGCCCCAGCCGTCACCCCAGCCCCAGCCATTGCCCCAGCCCGACGAAGATTCATCCCACACGCGCGTTGATTCTCTTTCTTCTGTGGGTTCTACCTCAGGTATAGTTGATAACGGTATTTAGTACATTTTTGCTAGCCTTATATTTAAAGTATATTTGAATTGTATTAATGTCTGTGTTTTGTAGGATCTCGACGAGGCCGTGGCCTGACACGGGGGTACGCATCGACCCCCAGCGTAAACAGAGAGTTACGCTCACCCTTGTAAGTAAAAAAAATCACATCATGCCTTATATTTAAAATTTTGGGGTGTTAATTTATATTTGAACTGTATTAATTTATTTATTTACTTCTTTGGCAGGATCCTGGAGAATCAGGCGAGGACGAAGATCGGCGTTCTTGTGAAGGGCCGATTCTTCGAGCCACGCCTGTACTGGAAGGACTGGGATGCCGCTGCGAGGGAGTCCCTATGGGAGGAGTGGCTGGTACGGTGAAGTATTTTTTTCTGCGATAGTATTTGTTTAATTAGAGTTTGTTTTCTAAATTAATTTGTGTTATTGAATGCCTTGTAGGAGGGGTTCACGTTTGACTCGCCTGATCAGCAGGCACTGGGGTGGCAGGCCTTCTTTGCTTACATCGGCAAGAATTACCACCGATGGCTCCACGACACACGGGACCGGGCGAAGAAGATGCTGCCCGAGGGTGCCCCGATGACGGAGATGAAGAGATATCCCCCACATTGGATATCTTCGACTGTATGAGGGGAGATGATAGATCGGTGGGCTGCGGATCCAGGCTGGGACGCCAAGAGTAAGAGCGGGGCCGAGAACAGACAGAACAGAGATTCGACGCACACGGGGGGGTCGGTGCCACACGACATCGTCCGACACATGAATGCGGTCCAGAACCCAGATCTGGAGGAGGATGAGGTCATAGCTCTGACGTATAATCAGACGCACGTGCGGAAGAAGGACGAGGGCGCACCGGCCCGGCGACTATGTTTTCAATATTGCCCAGCGGATCGATGTAAGTCAATTTGTTTAAGTTGTTAATTTTTTGTCTTTCTATCCTCAATGTCTGTTGCGTTAATTAATGCCCTAACATATCTTTAAATCACTATTTTTGTAGGCCTCGTATGAACAGCTTAGGGGGTCCGAGCAGCAGTCCGGACAGCCATCAGCGTCCACTAGTATAGGTGCGAGTACTGGGGCGTTGAAGCGATGGCTGGATACGCCGGAGGTCGTGAATCGGCCGAAAGGCCGCATACGCGGCCTGCCTAGCACGACTGCTCGTGCCGTGATAGGAGCGTCCTCACCCCCCGCTGCCCCTCCACAGACACCGGCTCCTCGGCATCCGTTGGACGAGGAGGAGATCCAGCGCATTGCTACGGTGGTGTTGAGGATGATCAGGGAGCAAGATCAGTAGGGTACCCATGCTGGACATGCCGAGCCGGCCCCGGATCAGCAGGATCCAGATCTGGGACTCGACAACCCCTGATGAGCCCCTTCTCGTGCCGGTCCTAGCTTGTCCCCCCCCCCCCACTCGGCTTGTACTCAATCTTCTCACATTCCCTAACCGGCTGTATCCGGTTCCCGGCTTGTACATTACGAGTTTTTTTATAATAAACATTTTTTAAAGTTAATTATATATAGTTGTTTGTGTCTTGGGGATTATGAGTTGTTGTTCAGGATTGAATTTTTTATTACAGGATTGGGCATTAGAAAAATAAAAAAATATATTTAAAAAATGACTTTTAGCGACGGATTAATTTCGTCACTAAAAGTGTACTTATTTCTAAAATTTTGGCGATGGAATATTCCGTCGTTAAAAATCTAATTTAGCGACGAAATATGTCGTCGCTAAAAATTATATTCTGTCGCTAATTGTACAAAAAATAAAATAAATTAAATTAAAATATGTAAAACAGAATTAGCGACGGAAATTCCGTCGCTAATTTATAAATAAATCCGTTGCAAAAAGTTCAATATTAGACGACGGATTTTAAAATTCCGTCGAAAAACTTTTAGCGACGGGTTTTATACGAAGAAATTTTAGCGACGGGTTTTATACGAAGAAATTTTAGCGACGGATTTCAGGCTTTTAGCGATGGATTTACCCGTCGTTAAAAGCCTTATTTCTTGTAGTGATAAAAATAATCAATAATAGGTTATTTTGGGGTCTAACCGTGCAAGATTTTCTCTATCACTTTGGATCCTTCAAATATCCCAAACTTTTATTTCGTGAACATTTTTTTTTCTTTTCCTCGTGAGGTTCTAATCCATAATTCATAGATCAAAATAGCAAATGACGGGACAGAATACCTATCTACGTTCTATATATTTTCATTTGCAAATCGGTGGACATAGAATTCTTCAAAACAACATATTTTCATGCTCTTTTCATTCGATACAGTTGAATTTTCTTTAACGAGTCGAGATAAACACCAACTGCATTAAGCCTATTTTGAAGGGCTGCTTACCATTACACTTTTATCTTGAATTACAAGACTAGAAGAGAAATAAGAGCTAAAAAGTGATAATTTTTCTATGATATGGAAAAGCTTATATACACCTTTCCGTCTTGGTTTCTTAAAGCAAAGTAGAACTCGTGTTTAGGTTTAATTTATCATTTTCATTTCAAATTTTTATATACGTTGTGGTGCATTCAATTAATCTATCATTCTTGCTTTGACTACAAACATATAGTATCTCCTACAACCAAACAAGGTCCAAATTTTCCATAGACGCCAAAAAGTAAATTTTTAAACACATATTTCAAGTTGCATGAGATGCCATCCCAAAAACATATTTTACTCCTTAAGTTGCTTTTCCTATTATGGAAGTGACCAAATCTCAAGATGTGCCATGTGACATAAAAAATAAGAGACTAAAAATGTTTCTCTTTTTAGTATTTCTAGTACAAGCGAGGGGCATGCAGAACTAAAAAATTTTGAGATTGATAAGAGGACAAAAAGTGCAATAAAGTACACCAGTATACAAAGTGGCTCATCAGATGCCCCAGATAAAGTAATGTGGGGTGACTTTGATAATCTAAAGTCGCCACCAAGGATGTCTTTTCAATTACGATGGTAAATATTCTTTTACTAGACATGGGCGGAGTCGTGACAATGGTGGAGTGGAGCCGTGATGGTGGTGGATCAGAGCTCTGATATCATGTTAAGTTACTATCTACTCTAAAAAGTTAAGCTGTTAGCGAATGAGTTCAACAATGTTAAAGCCCATCAAAAGTTAGGGGATAATGGAAGACCCTCCACTGATCACCTTTAGGAGGTAATTGTTTCTTCTATCCCATTGGATGAGCTAGATGAAAAAATCACAAGCGACTGGATTACCTTAAAGAAGGTAAGAGAATTAAAATCGGGGAAAAACAGAAATTAGCAATTAGGTGAAGAGTCCTACCATGGCACATATATGAATTGATCGTGTGGGAATAGGTAACCACACATCCAAATTCAAATCCTAATACACCAGTCAAGGGGCAATGTTGGCATGTAAAATTATCATTTTTGTGCTAATCAATGATGAGTTACTCAAGAAGCTTAACACAAATTTTTTGCCCCCAAATTTAATGCTAATCCAATTGATTGAAAGTAATGGCTTTGATCATTTTTAATGACAAGTGACTTCAATGGCAGATGGCAGTTAATAGAAGTTATAGTTCGACATACATGGAGCTCATTTGTAGGAAACATCGGAGCAGTTTTATGTAGTTGTTGATTGAAGATGGCCAATTAGCAGCCTCAGAAAGTTACACTAAGCCAGCAGCTTCTAGCAGCTGCAACTTGGTTACTATTGCAGATGAAATCCGGGACGCAACTTAACTTCCTTGTCAATAGACCTGCACAACACAGTCAACACCGGTTACTCGCCGGAAGCGTTTCAGACGAGGAAAACTCCGATGCTTAAGTCAGAAAATCATATCAAAGTCAGTATCTAATTTCTCAACCGTCCTCTTACCTTTGTGCATGTCTCCTTTTCTTTTTATATAGTACTTCCTTTAATACGTTCATTATTTCCTCTTGATGAGGGGGTTACTCCGATGAGTGGAGTAATAAACTACTTAATGGGTAGTTTAGTACCATTTAGTAGGGAGTTACCAGAAATAATGGAATCAAAACTGTTCTCTTGACTCTAGAGAGCAGTTTTGTTCTTCTCGGATGAAGACATGTGTCTTCATCTTATGCAATGGTATTTTTCCCATATCATTTGTCCCTCAATCCTATACTCGTGAGCGAGTGTGGGATTTTAGCATCGAAGCAGCTCGTCTATTCAGCCAGACGAGTAGAGAACTTATTTATTCTAGGTAGCTCGTCTACTCGGCCAGACAAGTAGAGAGCCAAGGCATGAAGGCAGCTCGTCTACTCGGCCAGGCGAGTAGAGAGCCAAGATATGAAGACAGCTAGTCTAGTCGGCCAGACAAGTAGAGAGCTTGGTCCTTCTGAGCAGCTCATCTACTCGGCCGGACAAGTAGAGAGCCAAGGCATGAAGGCAGCTCGTCTACTCGGCCAGATGAGTAGAGAGCTTGGTCCTTCTGAGCAGCTCCTCTACTCGGCCAGACAAGTAGAGAGCCAAGGCTTGAAGGCAGCTCGTCTACTCGGCCAGACGAGTAGAGAGCTTGGTCCTTCTGAGCAGCTCATCTACTCGGCCGGACTTGTAGAGAGCCAAGGCATGAAGGCATCTCGTCTACTCGGCCAGACGAGTAGAGAGCTTGGTCCTTCTAGGCAGCTCTTCTACTCAGCCTGGCAAGTAGAGGCATGAACCTTGATAGGCAGCTCGTCTACTCGGCCAGACGAGTAGAGGCATGAGCCTTGATAGGCAGCTCGTCTACTCGGCCAGACGTGTAGAGGCATGAGCCTTGTTAGGCAGCTCGTCTACTCGGCCAGACGAGTAGAGGCATGAGCCTTGATAGGCAGCTCGTCTACTCGGCCAGACGAGTAGAGGCATGAGCCTTGTTAGGCAACTCGTCTACTCGGCCAGATGAGTAGAGAGCCAAGGCATGAAGGCAGCTCGTCTACTCAGCCAGACGAGTAGAGGCATGAGCCTTGTAAGGCAGCTTGTCTACTCGGCTAGACGAGTAGAGGTGTGAGCCTTGTTAGGCAGCTCGTTTACTCGGCCAGACGAGTAGAGGCGTGAGCCTTGTTAGGCAGCTCGTTTACTCGGCCAGACAAGTAGAGGCGTGAGCCTTGTTAAGCAGCTCATCTACTCGGCCAGACGAGTAGAGGCGTGAGCCTTGTTAGGCAGCTCGTCTACTCGGTCAGACGAGTAGAGAGCCAAGGCATGATGGCAGCTCGTCTACTCAGCCAGACGAGTAGAGGCGTGGTTAATTTTGAAGGGTATAAAAGTAAACCTGACCTTTTACTAATTAACCGATGGGCACGTGTCTATCCTTTACCTTGGGATCTCAGCCATCTGTCCAGGGGAAATCTCTATATCATAGAGGGATCCTTTCACTTTTCACTTTACTTCACTTTCAGTGAGAAGAAGCGGGTGGTTTCGAGAATTCGCCAGAGGAAATTTCTGAGTTCTTGTGTTTGAAGGTCTTTTCTTTCTTTCAAGTAAGCCTCAGATTTTATTTTCTTTTGAATTCCTTGTTGTAGATCCAGAAAACATGTCTAGACAAGAAGATGAACATGTTTCTGAACTAAGTAGAGGTACCACATCTGTTAGGGTTGAACCTACTTTTGATCCTTTGTTCCTAGAAGTAGGTGTTCCTTTAATTCCTTATCAGGAGCCAAGGGGACTTCCTGTTAAAGAAATACTCGCCAGTAAGGCTCAGAGTCCTAAGCCTTTTGACGCTCATACATTAAGGAGCAGGTTGAGTAGTTATGACCTTAAAATATTGAGGGACAAATATGAAATTCCATCAAGTGTAAAACTGAGGTTGCCTGGTGACGGCGAAGTGGCAAATATGACTACCTTAAAGGAGATAGGAGTTTACTACGACACATTTGTTAATGGGTTTAGGGTGCCAATACATCCCTTTTTTATCAGGGTGTTGAATGCATATAGTTTGATGCCCGGCCAACTTTCTTCTCATGCCTGGTGCTTTATATCTTTCTTTATATACCAATGTCATAGGCTTGGCCTGCAACCTAGATTGAGGGTGTTCAGGTGGTTTTTTACTATTTGCACCATTACCAGACAAGTTGGATGGTATTTTTTAACTCGGTGCTCAAAGGCTAATGCCAACTTGTTTCCTCATCCTCCATCGTCTAATCACAACTGGAAAGAGAGATTTTTATTCGTGAAACTTCCAAAGTCTCAAAGAGGAGCTGTCAATAATATATGGCATCCAGAATGTGATACTAGGACGTGTAATATGTTGAAAGAGAAGAATTTGAATGAAACTGACCTAGATCATATTGAGAAGCTCAAAGTGGCTGAACCCTTGGAGTCAAAGTACCCTTTAAGTAACGATCAGCTTCGTGAGTGTGGAATCATCTTTTCACTCGAGGAGGATTCGAATGAAGAAGAGGAGGGCGAGAACAATCCTGGTAATGTACTTATGCATGAGCGTCTTAATTTGCCATAGTTTGTCATGATCTCATCATTTATCTTTTGTAGAAACCATGTCTTCAAAAGGTACTCATGGAAGCGCTGGTGGTAGCCGTGTGGACTCTCCTCTTTTTAATACCCAAGGGGTGTTAGGAGAGATAATTCTAGAAAAATTGGCATCTGTTCATGGTGTGGACGAAGGAATTCAGGACTTGGAATTTGATGTTTTGACAGCGGAACCTCAACCAAAGAAGCCAATGACTGATGAGATTATTCTTGGGCTGACGAGTAAAGACAAGGGGAAGGATCAATCTAAAAGGAAGAGAGTGCCTCTCAGGGCTGGTACCTCATCATCTGCTAGGTCTGATACTCCTCATAGACCTGACTGGAACTTGTCAATCGAGGAGTCTATCTTTAAGAGTCCTCGCACGGCTTGGGAATGGTCAAGGAAGGGGATTATTCCCATGGATCGAGTTACGCTTTTTGGTTATGACATTAGCCACACAGCTAATGGGATGGTTCAACTGACCTCACAGGTAAAATTCTGCCAAACACTTTCTTTTTTCTCTTTTCTCTCTTTTTTTTATATTCTCTCTTTTCTGCAGGCACTAGCTCAAGTTCAGATTGGGGCTGAGAAATTGATTGCTGCTGAGAAGGTACTGGACGAAGAGAGGAAGCTTATTCAAGTGGAAAACAACTTTCGTCAAGAAGCAGAGAAGAAAGTGGAAGATTTGACTAGAGCTTTGCAAAAGGTGAAACTTTCTGAAGCTTCTATCGCGGCACGTGTTGAACGACTCGAGGCTGAGAAGACAAAAATTGGACTAAATGCCGTTCAAAGTTTCAAGAGGTCTAAGGTTTATACTGACCAGCGTCTGCATGACTCCAAGAGAGCCTTGGTTTATGGTTATAATACTTGCAAGAAGGACATCTTGAAAGAATATTCTAATATGGATCTGAGTATTTATGAGCATAAATACGCTCGTGAAGTTGCTGCTGATGAGAGCAATCGGAGAGAGGAGGCCGAAGCTCGCGTGATCTCCCAGGCTACTGCGAACCCTACTTCTTCCACTAGTCGAAGTCTTGGGATGTTTGGCGCTGCCTCAGCAGTGTTGACGGTTCCTCAGCACATGGAAATAGAAGCTGGACTACCTCGAGATACTGAGATGGACGCATCACATGAAGCTGCTGAGTAGGATCTTACTTTGTAACAGGCCTTAAGACTAGAGAATTCTATGTAAACATTATGTTAATGGAATTAAGGTCTCCTTTTGCAAGAGTTTCATTTCATATCAACTGCATTTAAAATTCTAGGTCGTAATGAGCCGACTAAAATTAAGATTAATACAATTGAGGCGATTAAAAAGAAAATTGGGCATAGGCCGAAGAACATGAATTTATTTTGAACAGTCATGAACAAGATGAAAAAATGGTAGGAGTAGGTGTAGGTGTGCAAGTGGCCCCAAACTTTGGTCTTGTTCATGAGTAATATCGTCGTAAAATCCTGGCATTCCACGTTCGGGGAATTGCCTTGCCATCCAAAGTTTCCAAATGATAGGACCCTGGGCCCCCCAATTTAATCACCCCGTACGGACCTTCCCAATTTGGTGAGAGCTTTCCATTGGCATCTTGCGGGGCGGAAACGTCCATTCGACGTAAACTAGGTCACCGATATGAAAAGCATGGTATCGGACTCGTTTATCAAAGAACTTAGCCACTTTATGCTGGTAGGCAGCAAGGCGCATGGCGGCTTGATCTCGCATTTCATCAAGGAGGTCTAAGTTTCCTCGGAGGCCAGCATCATTGGTGTCAGGATTGTATGTTACGAGCCGAGCTGATGGCAAACCTATTTCGAGAGGAATGATAGCCTCTATTCCAAATGCCAAGCTAAATGGAGTTTCACCTGTGGCAGTGCGTGTCGTTGTATGGTATGCCCAAAGAATTTTAGGTAGCTCCTCCACCCACAATCCTTTTGCTCCATCAAGTTTTTTCTTCAATCCTTGTAGGAGAGTACGGTTGGTAACCTCTGTTTGTCTGTTCGTTTGCAGATGTGCCACTGAGGTGAAACGATGTTCGATAGTTAAATTAGCACAAAATGCGCGAAACAATGTATTATCAAACTGTTTCCCATTATCAGTGATGAGCACACGGGGGATGCCTAAACGACAGATAACTGCGCGCCAAAAGAAATCCTCGCGCTTCTTTTCCTTGATTGTAGCCAATGCCTCAACTTCTACCCATTTGGTAAAGTAATCAATTGCAACAATTACAAATTTACGTTGGGCGGAGGCCAGGGGAAAAGGGCCTAATATGTCCATACCCCACATTGCGAAGGGTATTGGACTTTTTATCATGGTTAAAGGATTGGGTGCTTGTTTCGGAATAGAGGAAAATTTTGACATGCATCACATTTCTTTGTATATTCCAAGGCATCATGTTGCATGGTCGGCCAGTAATACCCTTGTCGAAGGACTTTGTGAGCCGAGGCTTGTCCTCCTAGGTGCTGGCCACAAATGCCTTCGTGGACTTCACGAAGAGCGTAATCTGCCTCCGTTGGGGTGAGGCACCGAAGGTAAGGGAGAGTGAACGATCGCTTGTAGAGTACACTTTCAACTACCGCATAGCAAGCTGAGCGTGAAATAATGCTTCTGGATTCCTTTGGGTCAATAGGCAGGGTACCGTTCTGAAGGTAATCTTTGATTGGATCAAGCCAAGATGATTCTTGTGCAATTGGCAAAGTTTCATGCTCAACAATGCTCGATTCATGCAGTAGCTCCAAATGGACTGTGCGACCGAAACCTGACGGGTCAAGTGAAGCTCAACGAGAAAGTGCATCAGCTGATACATTGTCTACCCAGCTGATTTGAGTAATGCGGAACTGTGTAAAGGATGTGGCAAGCTCCCTTGCTTTACGAAGATAATCAGCCATCGTTGGGTCATGGGCTTCATATTCTCCTGACAGTTGTTTCACGACAAGCTGAGAGTCACTATAAGCACTGAGTGTCTGTGCTCTCATGGCATGAGCTAGATGCATTCCCACTATCAAAGCCTCATATTTGGCTTCGTTGTTGGTTGCCTGAAAATTAAAACGAAGGGCACATTCAACAATGAGTCCATCTGGTCCTTTGAGAATAAGCCCTGCTCCACTGCCTATAGAATTTGATGAACCATCGATGTAAAGCGTACATGCAAACACTTCTAGTTGGCGACATGCAATTCGACTTCATCAATTGGAAGAGTACATTTGACAATAAAATCAGCTAATGCTTGACCTTTAATAGAAGGACGAGGCTTGTATTGTATGTCGAACTCTCCCAATTCAACTGACCACGGAACCAGACGCCCAGACAAGTTAGGCTTGTGTAATATCCGGCTGAGCAGTTTGTCTGTGAGCACCGTTATTGTATGTGACTGAAAGTACGGACGGAGCTTCCTCGCGGCTATGAGAAGGGCAAAAGCTAGCTTTTCTGTAGTGGGATAGCACAATTCGGCTCCTTGAAGTACTTTGCTCACATAATAGATGGGGAATTGCTTACTATCCTGTTCTCTGACGAGTACCGCACTGACGGCAAAATCGGTTACTACTAGATAAAGGAATAGTATTTCTCCTGCAATTGGTTTGGAGAGGAGCGGTGGGGATGCCAAATATTCCTTCAATGCATCAAAGGATGCTTGGCACTCAGCTGTCCATTCAAAATTTTTGATGTGTTTGAGGGCATTAAAGAATGGGAGGCACCGTTCAGCCGATCTGGAAAGGAAACGGTTTAGGGCGACGATAGGACCCGTCAATACTTGAATTTCCTTTACTTTTCAGGGTGCAATCATATCTCGAATAGCTTTGATTTTTTCTGGATTAGCATCTATACCCCTGTGAGAAACCATGAAGCCCAGAAATTTTTCAGAGGATACCCCAAAAGCACACTTTGCCGGGTTAAGGCGCATGCGATACTTGCGTAATAGAGCAAAGCATTCTTCCAAATCTGAGATATGATCTATTGCTCACAAGCTTTTGACGAGCATGTCGTCCACGTAAATTTTCATATTTTTGCCCACCAAGGGCTTGAAGACTTTGTCAACTAATCGCTGGTAAGTAGCTCCAGCGTTCTTTAATCCAAATGGCATGACCTTGTAGCAAAAGAGGCCTTGATCTGTGATAAAGGCTGTTTTGGCCATGTCGTCGTCCTACATCTGGATCTGGTTGTATCCAGAGAAGGCATCCATGAAACTGAACAGTTCATGTCCAAATCTGAGATATGATCTATTGCTCACAAGCTTTTGACGAGCATGTCGTCCACGTAAATTTTCATATTTTTGCCCACCAAGGGCTTGAAGACTTTGTCAACTAATCGCTGGTAAGTAGCTCCAGCGTTCTTTAATCCAAATGGCATGACCTTGTAGCAAAAGAGGCCTTGATCTGTGATAAAGGCTGTTTTGGCCATGTCGTCGTCCTACATCTGGATCTGGTTGTATCCAGAGAAGGCATCCATGAAACTGAACAGTTCATGTCCAGAGGTGGCATCAATTAAAGTATCGATACGTGGTAAAGGATAGCTATCTTTTGGACATGCCTTGTTTAAGTCCGTGTAATCGATGCAGATGCGCCATTTGCCAGTGCCTGCCTTGGGTACCATGACCACATTGGCTATCCATTCTGGATAATCAATTTTTGTGATGAAATTGGCCATCAGGAGCTTGTCTACTTCTTGTTTGATTATGGCCTGCCTTTCTGGGGCAAAAGGACAATTCTTCTGCCTAACTGGTTTGTGCTTAGGATCGACTGAAAGACGATGAGTGATCACAGAGGGATCAATTCCTGGCATATCTGTTGCACTCCACGCGAAGACGTCTGCATTAGAGCAAAGAAAAGTGATTAGCTGATCTCAAATGGTGGGTTCTAAGGTAGATCCTATTCGCAATAGACGTTCATCGTCTCTGTCCTTCAGAGGTATGGATACCAGCTTTTCGATAGGGGTAGCGCGTTTCATCACTTGCTCATCACGTTGATCGTCTATGTTGAACGTCTCTGCTTTGCATGATGTCATATAACATTTTCGGGCCGTCGCTTGATCTCCTTTCACTACACCAACCCCTTGTGGTGTGGGGAATTTCATTGCGAGGTGATAAGTGGAAGCAACTGCTCGTAACTTATTAAGACCCGTTCGTCCTAAAATTCCGTTATACGATGACTTGACTTTGACCACAAGAAAGTCGATGGTCTGAACACTCTGAAGAGGTGCAGTTCCAGCAATGATTGTAAGATGAATGATGCCTTCGACAGGGGCAGATGCTCCTGTAAAATCATATAGGGGTGAAGAGATAGGTTTTACCCTTTCTTTAGAGATTCCCATCTGTGAATAGGCTTCTTCAAAGATAATGTTCGCTGAGCTTCCAATGTCAACTAGAATGTGTTTAACACTGTACGCATCCACTTGCAAAGTGATGACAAGGGCATCATCATAAGGACAAATTACTCCTTCAAGATCGAAATCATTAAATTCCAATGATGTAGAAGCTCTCGGTCGTTTAGTAAGACCCTGAGTTAGATTAACCTGCCGAGTGTAAGCTTTGCGAGAAGAATTGGTTAGTCCTCCTGCGCTTGGTCCTCCAGAAATGGTGTTGATCACAGGAGGGTCCTTCGGATGTGCTTCTTCTAGTCTTCTTTGATTTCCCCTGTGTCCTTGTCGGTTACTTGTTTTGACAAATTGCTTGAGATGCCCTTTATTAATGAGAGACTCAATCTCATGCTGGAGGACTTTGCATTCCTTAGTAGTATGACCGTGATCTTTGTGAAAGTGGCAGTACAACTTATCATCTCTCTTGTTAGCCGGCATCCTCATAGGTGTGGGCCATTTGAGAATGTTTTGCCCTTTGACTTGATTAAGGATGTGCTCTCGGGAGGCAGTAAGAGGCGTAAAAGGTCTTGGCATCGTGACTCGTGGCCGCTTTGACTCGCTATCTGGATTACGGCTATCAGTCCTATCTCGTCGCTTCTGGTTAGAACTTGGCTCTTCCTGGGGGTGCGCTAAGTCCTCTTTAGCTTGGAGGTATTTTTTTACTCTGTCCAGAAGATCAGTCATATTCTCCGAAGGTCGCTTGTTTAGCAAAAAATGCAAGGGTGTTACTAGTCGCACTCCTATGTCCATAGTCGCAAAGGTTACTCCTGAATCAAGGTGATCGATAAGGAGTTTTTCCACGTTAAAACGTGCATAATAGGACTTCAAGGATTCTTTAGGTCCTTGTACTATACGGAAAAGAGCTGAGGAGTTTTTCCTTTGAATCCGACTCGTCAGAAAATTTCCACGAAAAGATTCAGCCAACTGTGCCCAACAGGATATGGAATGAGGTGTTAAATGTTGGAACCAGGCATGTGCGGCTCTTTTCAGTGTGACAGGAAAAGCCCGGCACATGATTTGATTTGGGACAAGGTTCAAGTTCATGCATGATGTAAAGCGGGCTAAATGCTCCATTGGATCTCCCGTGCCGTCATATGAATCGCACTGGGGCATCTTGAAATTTGCTGGAGTCGGGAAGAATTCAATGTCTTTCGCGAATGGGCGTCCAATTATGATAGGCGCATTCGTATAGCATTCAGGTCGGTTCTCCTTAGAACGAATAAGCACCATCCTTCGAGTGGATGGAGCATCATAATAGTTTACCTACGGTCGTCTAGATGTGTCTATTCTAGAATGGACTTCATAAGAGTTTTCTTGCCTCCTAAGCCGAGGGTTACGCCGCTCATCATCAGACTCTTCATCATCAATGTGGATGAAATGCTGATTCGGGTCGTTCGTGTACATACCTGCACCTTCGTGCCTCTCCTCCTGTGAAGATATGAGGCGGTTACGAATCGATTACTTTTGTGCATTGGTATGCATGGCTTGGTCCAAATGGGATTCCGACCGTTGTTCAATTGCCGCTTGCAACATCTCAATGGATTTTTGCATTGTAGAAATGACAGCTAAAAGATCAACTTGAGTGCTCCCGGAAGCTAGTGCCGTGTGAGTGGCAGCTGTCGTCATTTCTATGGGAGTCAGAGGTCTTGATGGGCCAGCTGACGGGAATGAGAACGATAATGGGAGAGCAGCTCACATGTCTGCCGGAGGTGGAATTTGCACCGTGGTAGGCATTGGAGTATTGGCAACTCCTTTACCTCGATTAGGGCGTATCTGAGAAGTGGTTCCACTGCGAACCAAGTTACGGATCTCAGAAGAAGATAATGAGCTAGAAGCAAGTGCACTGGAGGAGGGTTTGGATTTTCTGCCATTGTCTATTCACAAGATCGGTCCCACGGATGGCGCCAAATGTTGCAGATGAAATCCGGGACGCAACTTAACTTCCTTATCAATAGACCTGCACAACACAGTCAACATCGGTGACTCGCCGGATGCGTTTCTGATGAGGAAAACTCTAATGCTTAAGTCAGAAAATCTTATCAAAGTCAGTATCTAATTTCTCAATGGTCCTCTTACCTTTGTCCATGTCTCATTTTCTCTTTATATAGTACTTCCTTTAATACGTTCATTATTTCCTCTTGATGAGGGGGTTACTCCGATGAGTGGAGTAATAAACTACTTAATGGGTAGTTTAGTACCATTTAGTAGGGAGTTTCCAGAAATAATCGAATCAAAACTGTTCTCTTGACTCTAGAGAACAGTTTTGTTCTTCTCAGATGAAGACACGTGTCTTCATCTTATGCAATGGTATTTTTCCCATATCAGTTACGTTCAAGGGATGGAGAAAAAGAAGAACTGAAGAGAAAGAAGACACATCTCAACATTCAAAAACAACTTTAGAAGTAGGCTAAGTCATCCTTTTTAATGACTTTAAAATCAATAATAACATTGATATCAGGTGTTGGACCTAAATACTTTTGATCATCATAAAAATCGATAAAATCATGGCCATTAAAGTATATAGTTAGCCAAACCTGATTGAAGGGAGCATTTAATGCTTATTTATGATTAGTATTCTAATTTAATTGTTCAAATCTAATTAAATCAGACTTGAAGAAAAATGAGAATTCAGAATTTAATCAATTTTTGAACACTATGATGCAAATTTAATCGATGCTTATTGCCAAATATTTCGGTACTTGATCAATACGAATTCAAAGAGGTTCGATTATCTTAAAGCCAACCACAAACGTAGTATTGCAACGAAATGACCAGGTAACTTCACGACGGGTTCTTCTTACCTTTGCATGAATGATCGTGCAACTATACAAAGGTAATTAACTTAGCCCAACGTGCATCGATACAAGTCTTTGGTAGGGGTGCAACTTGGGCCGGACAACCCGTAGACAACTCGTGCCAACTCGCAAAAATATGGGCATGGACTTACTTTTGTAGTGACCATGGTGGACGTGAGCTCAAAATTTTGAGCCCGTAAAAAATATGGGCTGGACATGGGTGAAGGTTTCTACAACCCCGTAAAAAATCAGCTCGTCTAACTATTATATAATATAAATTGCATATATATATATATATATATATATATATATATATATATATATATATATATATATATATATATATATATATTCATGTTACTAATCTTTATTTTGTTTCCTTTAATCATTAAAAACAGTAGATCACACAATCTCGACCGTCAAACTCTTAACCTAATAGAATTCAATTTTTAGTTGTTTTGTAATTTATGAACTCTTAGCCCCCACTTCGACAAAGTCAAAGTCTCAAAGTCAAATGTATGCTCCTATTTTTGTCTTATTTTTCTAAACCAGGTTGAGCAACGGTTTTTTATTTTTTGTTCATGTTTAGAGATCTTTAAAGAATTTACTTTTCTTACTTTTTTTAAAAAAAATTATAGGATTGGAGACTCTTATCTTTTTCTCTCTCATTTTCTCCCGAGTATTTGTTTTCATGCTTATATTTAAGTTCATTTTTAGATTTTAATGTACTTTTTTTCATTATCATGAATAAATTGTAGAGTTTGATGGTCAATGATATGTTTCAAAATTATTTTTTTTAAAAAAAATAATTCATAATCATGGACAACTCGTGGCCATCCCACGTCCAGCCCGTGTCCACCAAAATTTTGATGGGCTTGACGTGGATACATATTATTTGGCCCGTAGGTGGCCTGGGCTGGATATGGGCACGACTTTTGGAGAGCGAGCTGGTCATGGTCTAACCCTTGGGCTAGTTCAGCCCGCCCAGGTTGCACCCCTGGTCTCTAGTTAAGTCTTGAAAATATTAGCCCACCAAATTAAACAAATGGCAACACTTTAGAAAAAAATGGATTTTTTGAAATCAATTAATTTGGTCTTCCCAAATTACCCCTCCCCTAAAAATCGTTGACCCTTGTTTTGAAACAAGTCGTTTATTGCAAGAATACAAGTACGGTTATATGAAGATGCTAGTCAGTTTGTGCAGATTTTCAAGTCGCTTCTTCTCTTCCAGCTGATGCAATATTAAATTTGCCTTCATTTTCATAGGAATGCTAATATATTAAAAGCTTACCAGGTATATGTAACAGCATGCCCGTTCCACAAAATCTCGAATATCTTTGCAAACAGGTCAATAAGGTATCTATATGAAGCTAGTGGCAGGACGACACTTCACATAATTGATTTTGATATTCTGTATGGCTTTCCAGTGGCCCTGCTTGATCCAGGCCATCTCCCAGAGACCAATTGGTCCCCCCAAAGCTTCGGGTTACAGGAATCGACATGCCTCAACTAGGTTTCTGGCCAGTTGAGAGGGCTAAGGAGACGGGTCTTCTCCTAGCAAACTATTGCCGCGAGATTTAATGTGCCATTTACATTCAATGCCATAGCAAAAAGTTAGGATACCATCCAGCTTGAGGATCTCAAGATTGATCGAGACGAATTAATTGTTGTTAATAGCCTGTACAAATAAATGAATGTGCCCGATGAAACAGTGGTGGTGAATAGTCTAGGGAACGACATGTTGAAGTTAATCAGGAGTATCAATCCTAATATGTTCATCCACAGAATTCTTAATGGGACTTATACAGCCCCCTTCTCTGTGAAACGATTTTCGAGAGGCGCTCTTCCACTTCTCTACACTTTTTGACAAGTTTAAGGCTACTACACCACGTGAAGATCACGAGATAATGATGTTTGAACATGAGGTATTTGCTAGGGATGCTAGAAATGTGACAGCGAGTGAACGTACCGCAAGGATTGAAAGGCCAGAGACATACAAGGAATGGCAAGCCTGGAATCTTTGGGCGGGGTTCGGGGTTCACTTTTTTCTGGTCGTATGAAATTAAAAGCAAATTTAGTATTGCATCAGTTAAAAAAGAAGAAACGACTTGAAAATCTGCACAAACTGACTAGCATCTTCGCATAACTGCACTTGCATTCTTACAGAAAAACGACTTGTTTCATAATAGGAGTAAATGATTTTTGGGGGAGGGGTAATTTAGGAAGACCAAATTAATTGATTTCAAAAAATCTATTTTTTTTTAAATCTACCACTTGTTCAGAAATTTTGAAATGTCACCCCACTTTTTTCACAACTTTTCAAAAGAAAACTCACCCTCACTAAATAATGCACATCTCATACTCAACGTTCCAACATTTCTATGTACATGCATATGCACCCATCGGACTACTCCGGTGCTACAATATTGCATCGCAAACATGGCGTCAAACCACGCGACCTCCCTTCACTTGGCATGTAGTAACTCCATGCGCAAAGCATGCGAACGGTAGCAAAATCAGAGGGTGCCGAAAGTGGCCACACGAGATGCACGGACACAACTAAATATATTCTCTTCAAGTCCATGCGAAGGACAGCATGGATTTCTGCGATAAGCTTAGGATCAATCAATCATCGCCAGGTGCATACGAAGGACAAGAAAAACAGACAATTAACAACAGTACTAGAGCTATTAAGTAGGAGTGAATAAAGAAAGAGCAAAGAGATGTAGAGAGGGATGGAGAGACATCAATATCACTGACAAACCAATAATGCACCTGCTCCAAATTTCAAGTCCCATTTTCAGTTAAAAAAGGAAGATTGATGAAAACAATGGAGTTAAAGAAACTGATCAGGGCCCTAACCTGCGCATCATTTAAGTAAATTTATAATCCTGAAGATATTATAGCCACTAATTTTACGTATTTTTTAACTTGTATGTTGCCTCCAACTCCATGAATGATTGGAGGGCGACAAACTATAATATAAATACACCAGTAGCAAGCATCTTACCTATAGAAACTCAGCAATGGAGTTGAGTTTGAACTCGGTTAACCCGTTAACTGTCTCGTTATCAGCTGCTGTTCTCCTCTTCATCCTCAATTTTGTTAGGTCGAAAACCCGGTCCGGCAAGCGGCCGCCAGGGCCACCAGGATGGCCAGTGTTTGGCAACATGTTCGACCTAGGCGACCTCCCACACCAAACCCTGTACAAGTTTCGCAGTCAATTCGGACCCCTTGTGTGGCTCCAACTAGGGTCTGTCAACACCATGGTGGTCCAATCGGCTGCAGCTGCCGGTGAACTCTTTAAGAAGCACGATGTCCCCTTCTGTGACCGTAAAGTCCCCGATGCGCTAACCGCCTTCGACTTTAACCAGGGTTCGCTTGGAATGAACAGTTACGGAGGCCACTGGCGGGTCCTTCGCCGGCTCTGCTCAATGGAGTTTTTGGTTAACAAAAGAATGAACGAGACGACCGAGTTGAGACGGCGAATATTGGACAACATGGTCGGATGGATCGAGGACGATTCAGTTGGTTCGCTTAAAAAAGGCGGCTCAGGGGAAGTGCAATTAAGTAGGTTCTTGTTCCTCATGGCTTTTAATCTTGTTGGGAACCTTATGCTGTCTAGGGACTTGTTGGACGCGACGGATCCTGAGGTGAGGGAATTTTTCGATTCGATGAACAAGATTCTGGAGCTAGCGGGAACCCCAAATATCGCAGACTTCTTGCCGTTTTTGAAGTGGTTCGATCCGCTGAGGATGAAGAAGTCGATGATCAGTGAGATGACGAAGACGATGAGGATTTCGTCCAAGTTTGTTCAAGAGAGGCTCAAGGAGAGGAAAGCAGGTAGCGTGAATGACAAGAAAGATTTCTTGGACACATTGTTGGAATACAAAGGTGATGGCAAAGATGGCCCTGATTCGATTACTGAGAAGAACGTCAACATCGTCATTATGGTAAGTAAGTACGTTCTTTAGTTGATATATATATATATATATATATATATATATATATATATATATGTAGTCGTGATCCATTGATAGCGCTAGTAACTTAACCCAAGTTGCTAGCGCGATCTGGCCCTCCACGAGCGAGAATAGACGGTCTGATCGCGCGCCACAACAGCACTTTATTTTCACCGTCCGCAACACAATGTAGCGGACTATAATTTACCGTCCGCTACATTATGTTGCGGACGGCAAAACAGCGCTAGCAACTTGCTAGCGCTATCAATGGATTACGACCCATATATATATATATATATATATATATATATATATATATATATATATATATATATATATATTTGTGTTGCATGAATTTAACTGATCAAATTGTGATAGATGAGTGCACCTATCTAGTGAACAAGAACAGTGATGGACTATATGAATGTGGCACCAAGTTACTATATGATTTTTTTTTTCTTTTTGTGTTTCATGAATTTAACTGATCAAATTGTGATAGATGAGTGCACCTATCTAGTGAACAAGAACAGTGATGGACTATGAATGTGGCACTAAGTTACTTTTAATGCTAAACTTCGCCCAGTTTGTTCGCCAAGATTCTCCAAAAACTCATGATGTTGTCGGATGACCTTCTCACACACATAGTGAACGTTTACGAGCTTTAAAGTTACTAATACTCTTAGGGTTGATGCTGACTTGGTTGTAGAAACTGTACAAGATTGATTATATAATTAACGAATGCATGAAATTATGCAGGAGATGTTCTTTGCTGGATCAGAAACTACAAGCATCAGCATAGAATGGGGTTTTGCAGAGATACTACGCAACCCTTCCGTATTCAAAAAACTCCGAGAGGAGATCGATCGAGTCATCGGAGTAAGCAGGAAAGTCGAAGAGAGTGACATGGATAACCTGCCCTACCTCCAGGCTGTGGTCAAGGAAACACTCCGGTTACATCCAGCACTGCCTTTACTCCTTCCAAGAAACACAATGGAGGACACAAATTACATGGGATATCTCATACCAAAAGCGACACAAGTTTTGGTCAATGCATGGGCAATAGGAAGGGACCCCGATTCGTGGGAAGACCCTTTGGCCTTCAAGCCCGAGAGGTTTTTGAACTCGAGTATTGAATACAAAGGCCAACATTTCGAGTTGATTCCATTTGGATCGGGGAGAAGGATTTGCATAGGGTTTCCTTTGGCTCACCGAGTGGTGCACTTGACTCTGGCCACCCTAGTTCAGTCTTTTGATTGGGAATTTGCTAATGGTGCTACTCCGGAGAGTTTGGACATGCAGGAGAGGTTGGGGTTGACGCTAAGGAAGAAGAACCCAGTGAAAGTAATACCCAAGAAGAGGATGAATGTGAAATGAAGAAACCACCCATTGTGTTAAACAAAAATAAGGAGTTAAATATCTCTTACTACTCAATCTTTGATGAGAGTGGTCTGCCATGTACTGTACTCTTTGATTTGGTTCAATGTAAGCAAAACCCAAAGCTTGGTTGAAGTTAAGAACTTGTATTATATTGCTATATATCACTATAGTTTCCTATGGTGTTAAATGAAATTTGCTTGTTGCGGTAGCATTGCATACGTTTTTGAATACGCTTTTCACGATATATAGTGATTTGAAATAAGAATATTATAAACTTGGTTAAAAAATAATTAAAATTGATGCCAAAGAAGGTGGGTTCGCAGTCGACGTGGAGGTGCCACAAGGAATGCAGTTCGAGTCAGATGCCAAGTATGATGATGTGAGACATAGCAAAGGCGGAGACCAAGGGCTTCCCAAACAGAGCCTGAGGGTGGCAGTGCTGCAAGGGCGATGGCGCAGGGTGAATACACGACGACAGTCACAGTCCGATACTTAGGTCCAGAGTCAGGGTCATGTATGTTTTTCTCTCTATGATTCTAGAATGAGAAAGTGAAAGTGTTCTGAAAATGTCCAACCTCCAAATGAATTCTCAAGACATCTATTTATAGAGGTTGAGATGATGATGTCATCACGCGACACGTGGCGCTCCCCGAGAGTGACACGTCACTGAGGGGTCCACAGGTGTCGGTGCTCCACGGACTGTCGAATCACATATTCACCCTGCCTGCCCCGCACAGCGTCGCTCTGTCTGTCTGGAAAGACTGGCACCCACAGCGTCGGTGCGGCCAGAGAACCCCCTTGATCTAGCCTCCAATCCAAGCCCTTGCAGAGTCCTACTGTGGGGAAGACCCGACACCCAACTGTCAAGCGGACTAGGCGCGATGCCCTCTAAAGATCTGCTCCCGTCTCGAAGTGACCCGGGGCACGTAGGGCAGTCACGAAGACACCCTAGCGAAGATAGTGTCCCGGAAGAGTCGCCTATCCCGCGGGTGAGTCCTTGTGCCAGAGCACTCGGAGCGCGTCAAGGTAGCATCCCAGATGAGCCGTCTACCCGACGGGCCAGGTAGCACCCCGGAGGAGCCGTCTACCTGGCGAAAGGGGAGTTGAAGAGCTCCCTGACGGAGATATTGTTCCGGAGGAGTCGCTTATTCCGCAGGCTGAGGTAGCATCCCGGAGGAGCCGTCTACCTGGCAGAAGGGGAGTTGAAAAGCTCCCTGGCAGAGATAGTGTCCCGGAGGAGTCGCCTATCCCGCGGGTGAGTCCTTGTGCCGGAGCACTCGGAGCGCGTCAAGGTAACATCCCAGAGGAGCCGTCTACCCGACTGACCGAGGTAGCATCCCGGAGGAGTCGTCTACCTAGCGGAAGGGGAGTTGAAGAGCTCCCTGGCAGAGATAGTGTCTCGGAGGAGTCGCCTATCCCCGCAATGAGTCCTTATGCTGGAGCACTCAGAGCCCGTCAAGGTAGCATCCTGGAGGAGCCGTCTACCCGACTGGCCGAGGTAGCATCCGGGAGGAGTTGTCTACCTGGAGGAAGGGAAGTTGAAGAGCTCCCTGGCGGAGATAGTGTCCGGGAGGAGTCGCCTATCCCCGCAGGATGCTGCACACTCCGGAGAGTGGGTAGAAGCATGTTCCACGACCAAGGCAAGGTGGGCATGGTGTGGTGAAAGGATGGACCGATGCAAGGAGCATGGTAGTGTGACAGAGAGCTAGGGGGCACTACTGTGCTAGTGGCTCTGCGCATAGGCGCGGCAGAGTGAGTAAGGTGCCGGGGGCATATCTGTGTTAATGGCACGGTGCATGGGCACGATAGAGTGCGTATGGTCCTGGGTCACATGTCATGAGAATGGCGCACGGACGCGGCGACGAGCGTCGCAGAGACAACAGTTGGTTCCGGGGGCACGTATCATGAGAATGGCTCACAGGCGCGGCGACGAACGTGGCAGAGCAATACTTGCTGTTGGGGCACGTATCATGGAAATGGCGCATGGGCGCGGCAACGAACGTCGCGGAGACAATACTTGGTGCCAGGGCACATGTTATGGAAGTGGCGCATGGGCGTGGCGACGAACGTCGCAGAACAATACTTGGTGCCGGGGCACATGTCATGAGAATGGCGCATGGGCGCGGCGACGAACGTTGCGGAGACAATACTTGGTGTCAGGGCACGTGTTATGAAAGTGGTGCGGCGATGAAGGTCGCGAAGCCATACTTGGTGCCGGGGCACATATCATGAGAATGGCGCACGGGCACGGCAATGAACGTCGAGGAGACAATACTTGGTGCCGGGGCACATGTTATGAAAGTGGTGCGGCGACGAACATCGTGAAGCCATACTTGGTGCTGGGACACATATTATGAGAATGGCGCACAGGCGCGGCGACGAACGTCACGGAGACAATACTTGGTACCGGGGCACGTGTTATGAAAGTGTTGCGGCTATGAACGTCGCGAAGCCATACTTGGTGTCGGGGCACATATCATGAGAATGGCTCATGGGCGCGGAGATGAACGTCGTGGAGACGGCGCACGGGCACGCGTTGGGTGTCCAGAAGATGGGATGTGAGCTGACTGTACCTGTCATAACAAGATGATGAATGCAACATGTAGTAATGACAAAATCGAGAGTGATGGTATGCGGTCGTCGGCTACGTATCATTCGGTGGTAGTGCGTGACTTTGGGTGATGGGGCATCGCGAGAGCGCTATGCCGTCACGGACGACGGACATCGCAAGGTTGATGCACGAAAGACGTGGCGAGGTTGATGGACGACGGACGTAGTGAGGTTGATGCATGACGGATGTCGGGACGTTGATGTACGAACGGATGTCGTGAGGTTGATGCATGACGTACGTCGCGAGGTTGATGGAAAATAGACGTCGCAAGGTTGATGCACGACGTACGGCGCGAGGTTGATGGACGACAGAAGTCGCAAGGTTGATGCACGACTGACGTCGCGAGGTTGATGCACGACGGACGTCGCGAGGTTGATGGACGACGGACATTGTGAGGTTGATGTACGAACATCTGTAAATATCACGGAGGTGCAAAGATTCAAGAAAACAAGTGCGCGCGCAAAGGGAGGCCATAGGGGAAGGCCAAGGCCACCACCCCTGGAGAGGCCGAGTCCAACCCATTGGGAAGGCCGAGGCAGACCCCTTGGGAAGGCCGAGGCCGACCCTAGAGGGTGGCAAAGGCTAATGGTCAACTCCCATGAAGGGAGGCCAAGGCCACTCCCCCTTTTTGGCAAACTTCGGGTGCGCCGACGGTAGATGTTTTGATGAGTGATGACAAGTCCGGAAGTTGCATTGTGACGAGCGTGTTGCCAAGAATGGTACCCACATGGCAAAAAAAGCGCCAAAGTCACATAAAGAGCGTACGGAACGAACAAAGTGAGAAAGGGACATTGCACGAAAAGTGAACAACCAGGGGGAAGGCCAAGGCCAACCCCCACCCCCCATGGGAGGCCGAGGCTAACCCCATGGGGTTGGCCAAGGCCTTTGCCCCTTGACCCCGTCATTCCGGTTGCACCATCAGTTGATGTTTTAGGCGAAAGGTGCTCGGGTGGTCGTGGCGGGACGAACGTGGTACCGTGAGTCACGCTAACGTAAAATAATTGGTGACTAAGAGGGACCTCTAATAAGCCCTTGGGTACGACCAGGATATGTTGGGAACAAAAATTAATCAATACAACTATTATAATTAAACGATATAATAACAAATCAGTTGTTAACTACTAATCAAACACTCAAAATGTGAAAAATTCATTACCCAAAATATGGTCTTACTTTCAAATCTGAATTTTTTACGCCAATTATCACCAATATTTTTTACTATTTATCATACTTATTTATTTTGTCACATCAAGTTGCCGCTAAACAAAATTCTTATTGTTTCATATTATATCTTGTTATCCAAGGTACACTGACATTGCAATTAGTCTCAAACATCTCCCACAAATATCTAACTTTCACAAAACACTACAAGTTTAATTGTACAGCGATAAAAGTGAAGAAATTTTTTAGAGATAATTAATATCAAGTGTTTATATTAGAGTTGTATGTTGTCGTGTATTATGTTTTGATAGCATATATATGTCTAGCAAGTGAAATTAATAAGAAGTTTGAATTATAATTAAGTTGTATATGAAAGTTTAATAACCAACCCAAAAAGGATTGTCGAAAATAAAGTGTCTAACACGAAGAAATTATTATTAATAAATGTATAACAACATTTTGTAAGATGATATGAGTTATTAGGAGTTTAAATGTTGCATCTTTAAAATCAAGAATCAATCAAGCTCAAGAAATCTATCGGGACACGTATAGAAACTGAACTGCTTAAGCAACAAATTTAATAGCCCTAACTTTTAATAATCTTTCTAAAATTTTTCTATCATTCACTTTTAGAGTTTTGACACTTTTTCCTTCAAGCATCACTACTAAAGTTCAAAATATAATCACTTATGATTTTCAGTATCATATTCATTACCTATCATGTTTCTTTCTACCCAGTTGTGGCAATTTCTTATAGCGATGATTATTGGGAGTCAAAATATCCTCTGCAGTTTATTTGCTTTTAGTGATGATATATTCTACAACTCCTTCAGTCTGAAGAAAAAATTTTGATTATTTTTTTTTTGTTCTGTCCTAAAAAAATTGATCAGTTTTCAAATTAAAAAAGATTTTGTAATTGTTTTTACATGTTTACCCGTAGTAGATATTTTTTTATTCTATTTCTCTCTCCACATTTAGTCATTCACCAACCTATTGTTCTCTACTGAATCAATTTTGTCATGTCTCTCTTTCTTAGGATAAATGAGAAACTCATAAAATAAGACTTATATCTTAAATAAACGTGCGTCAAATATGATCAAATAATTTATTACGAAGAGAGAATAGATTTAGTTATTATAGTTTAGTTAGAGTAATTGTGTTCTTTAGCCTTTTCACCTCAATCAATTGTCACGACTTTCTCATTCTACTTACTTATAACAAATCATTACAATTCAACAAGCCAAATGAACTGAAATGAAAATTTGAATATGAGGTTTAAATTTTGGAATAAAATGTATGAAATTTCTAGTTTCTATCAAACTATTATGCAACACCACGGTAGCTGCCGCCATTAACTACCACCAAAGCAGCCTTCCACCATCGGCGTTCGCCGGTGCTGGGATGATGTGGCTAGTGAGGCTAAGCCAATTTGCCGACCTTCACACTGAGTGCTTGCCGAGGAAGGTGCGGTGATGGGATGAGGGGAGAATTTAGGTTAAAATCCTAATTTGAAAATTTAATATTTGTAATATTTTATATACCTTATAGTCACAAAATGAAGGGACTATCAACATTTAAAAAGTATGTATTGACATAACTAAAAAATATATATATTTTTTAAAGGATCAATATGGTTTTACCTTTTAAAATTTAATATCATTGATTGTAATTCACCCGAACCTCGAGGACATAAGTCCCAAAATTATAAGAATTCACTATTTTACCAAATACAAACTAACACATAAATTTATCATAAAAGTTGAAAAAAGAAGGCCTGGTCAAACTTGTAGATATTCTGACTTTATCATATGTCAATAAAATTAAATTTGTAATCATATGCAAAAGTTAATAGAGGCAATAACTGATGCACCTTAATTTATAGAGAAAGAAAAATATGATACATGGACTTAGGAACGGTTCTCTAAGAAGTAGGGACAGTTAAGGTGCTCATTTTATCAATTTTGATATTGATAAGTTTTAAGGTTATATTTTGCTAAGGTTTTCTTTAAAGGTGAACAGAGACTTATTGTCATATTTATACAATTGGGCTAGATCCACTCCCACATTTTTGTCACTTACAGATGCATTAGTGAACTTTTAACCTCTTTAGCAGCAAATTATTTATGATTAACAAAAAATATTGTAGTTTAGGCTCACTTTCTTAAAAGTAAAATACACTTAAGTTTAGTAAACCTTTTATTTTTTTAAAGGGTATTTGTAATGAAAAAATCTGTAACCATTTTAATCGCTTGAGATTATTTTATACGCTGGGGCGAGATCCTTATCCCCTTGCATATAAAAACTTGAGAGTTTTCAAGTTAAAAAAAGTTATTAATTATTTGAGCCAAAATAAATTAGAGTCTTTATTAATTAGAGTTCATCTAATCCAATCACTTTATAAGAGTGAAATATGTGAAGATAATAGCCATACGTAACATGTTATCATGTCACTATATGATATCTCGAGACACAATACATCATATAAAGAGTGAAAGACAATAATCATATGAAGGATGTGTTGTAATGAAATAAAGGTATTCTAATAGCTCTAATACAAATATAGAACTATGTACTTGCCATGAACTCAAGTTATAATTAAGAACAAAATTGTATGATAAAATCAATTCTTATGCATTTAAATTTTTCTAAAGAAACTCCAGTTTTACTATAGTTTTCTTACACCAATGTGTCTATAATTGAAATTTAGAATTAAACTTCAGTTTTATGATAGTTTCAATATACGAAAATATTTACATTGCAATATATATACATGCACAATAATTAAAATTTGTGGCATACACATCAACATACAAATCTGAAATACAAAATTTAAAAAGGAATAAATTTTTGATAAAATATTCAATCTAATTTAAGTAGATTATGTTTATATTATTAAGGTATAGAAAACATTGTTCTCTGTAAGTTGTTTTCATTAATCGAAATTGATGGAGAAGATGTCGTAGCTTGAGATAGTTTAGCTTTAACGTGAATGGAAGCAGTAGGTTTTGATAGAAATTTTTCCGGTAATAAAAAAAATACGTAGGAGTTCAAGGGTGGTTTTATAGACTTTCATAAGTTTTTTCTTCCCTTTCTAAAAGACAAAAGAATCCTTAACTTTAGTTAAAGCATATATTTTTATAAGGATATTTTAAGGAAAGATGTTTGATGTCCTAAGAGAAGCCAAATACACTTTTATTTTTTAACAACACTCTAATTCAAAATGAATATTTGATGGAAAAAAAAAAGTTTCAAGTGAAGATTTAGTTTTAAAAGGGCATCTTAAGGGAAAAAAAATAAAAGAATTAGTCATTTAACCCCAGTCAAGATTACATATGTACTTAGAAAATCCTAAGAAACTCTAGTTTTATGATACCTTCCTTATATCAATATGTCCGTATTAAATATCTAGAATCAAATTTCAGGTTTACGAAAGTTTTAATGTGCTAATATGTTTGTATTGAAATCTATATACATGCAGAATAATTCAAATCTGTAACATACACATCAATATAGACATATGAAATACAAAATTAAAAAGGATTGAATTTTAGACAAAATATTGAATTTAGCTTACGTATATTATATTTTTCAAAAAAGGCTTTAAAAATTATGTTCTCTACAAGTTGTTCTCTTTAATCGAATATGACGGAGAAGATGTAGTAACTTTATTGTAATTTAAGTTAAAACATCTCTTTACTCTGATAAAAGCATATATTCTGATAAAAATAATTTAATGAAAGAGATATGATATTATATGAAGAGTAAAAAAAAATCCTTATTTTTTAAAACACTTATTAAAAATAGGTATTTAATAAAATAAAGTTTTTAATCAAAAGTCATAACAATCCTTAACTCTAACAAAATCATATATTCCAATAATAGTATTTTAAGGAAAGATGCTTTATATCTTATGAGAAGTCCAAAACATCCTCATTTTTAAATAAAACTCTAATTTAGAATAGACATTTAATGGGAAAGAAATGTTATAAGTAAAAAAAAAAACTCACTTACTCACCCTTAATCTTTTATGGAAAATTAATTAGAAAAGGGTACTTTAAGGAAAGAAAAGATTAATCATTTAAGTCCATACGTGCTTTTATATATGTATGTATAGATGATTCTACAGCACAACGACCTACTGTATTTGGTATAATCATCTGGAGCATTGACTGGGCATATGCAGACTACATGCTATATTTTGTCCATAACGCCGCTCACTTTTCTCGTAGCATAATAACATTATACGCAAAAAAAATTGTGAACTTATTTGTGCAAGAAGTGTAAAATTCAAAAAAGTAAATTACACACAGCACTCTTAATGTTTACCCGAAACTACTAACATTGCCTACTAACTATTTTCATAATTTTCTATCCCCTGTGGTTTGTTATTGTGTGACATAAAATCCACTTCCATTAGGGAACCGTCAAGAAAAGTTTGGGCACCTTTCAAATATCATGATATTTCAGAAATGCCCTTAGATCTTCCTCTTCTTCCTTAGCTTAGCCACCGCCGCCGATGCCCTGCCACCGCGTAGCAAAGACTTGCTCCAATTCTCCTAACTACTCATATTTATATACAAACCGATAGCCACTATCGGCAACAACCGCCTATCCAAACACTATCCCACATCAAACCCTTGTTACCCATTACGCACACACATATGCACACCGGTGTGGTAGATACTTCGCCCATCACCTCCCCCCCCCCCTGGGCGGCGGCCTATCACCACCATCACATGCCCCTTGCCCATACACCCACGTCGACACACACATAGAGCCTTCACATGCCTCTTACCCATACCCCCACCGACGACACATAAACATACACGCATTACCCGCCACCACTGTGGTATGCCCTTCACACACCAACACACATCATGCAACAATCTGTCTGACCCGGTCTATACCACCCACCGCCGCCCTCTAACTTCCACTGTCGCATGCGGCTACTCCACTGCTTCGATCCCTTACTACCCGTATACCCCCTCCTCCCTGACAAGACATGGAGCCCGATTGTCTGTTAATTAGATCCATAACACCCGATTAGGAGTCAGAGATCTAAATCTAGCTTTGCAATTCTTTTCTGACTTAGTGAAAATGTTGGAGGAAGAACAGTGGTGGATCTAGATCCACGGTCAGTGATGGTGGTGGGTGGTGATAACAAATGGTGGTGGTGGAGAATTGGTAAGTGAAAATGATGGAGGAAGAACAGTGGTGGATCTATTTCCACGTATCACTACAAGAAAATATGTTTTTGCGACAGACTTTTAGCAACGGTAGCGACGGAACCAATTTTGTCGCTAAAAGTCTGGTTTTATGTAGTATTGATAATCCAAATTTATTTTTGAGTTTTTTTTTTGTGGTGGTTTGTGGTGGTGGTGGTGGGGCGTGGCGTGGCGTGGCCGGCGGTGGTCGCCGAAGGTGGCCGCCGGCAGTTGCCGGAGGTTGCTACAGGCAGTGGGAGGGTGATGGTGGTGGTGGTCTCAAAAAAAAAAATCAACGCTGAAAAAAAAACTCATTTTTGGAGTTTTTAAAAACAGCCTTGATTTAAAAACTAAAGAAAAAAAAATGATTACCAAACACGCTTATTTTTTTCAATTTCCAAAACTGGGAAAAAAAATTTTACGGGGCCTTAGTTGCAACATTTGTAGTTTAACTTTCCGAGTTGCTATTTTGGTTGGTTACACCCTAAAAGCAAAAACACACACAAAAACCTATCGCCAACCCTAACAAATTCAAGCTCGTTGTCTCAGGAGCTTTTCTTCTTAATTTGGCTTGGAAAATCTGCAACTCGATGCCACTAACGGTACTCCTTCAATCTCATTGGCTCTTCCATCTCATTATCTCCCCTCGACACTCCTCTCTCTTCCTTTCTGTGTCTTTAGGTGTTGGTTTATGATTCCTTCTACTCTTGTAATTATAGTGAGAAACCCTTGTGTTAGATTAAATTTTGTTAAATTGGGATTTTTTGAATTGAGGGTTTGGAAACTACAGGGTTTGTTTGGTTCAAATATCAATTTCGGGAGAAAATTGTTTATGTGGATACCTTCACGGTCTATATTTTCGATATCGAAGGAAATTCGGGATTGGGATTTTTTATTGCAGCCCAAGGCTCCTAGTTCTACGGTAATCAAATGCTTCTAAAACAGCAGTGGACAGTTCCAATAGTGTTATTCAGGCCCAGCATAACTAGTCACATCATGTTTGCTAGAGGTTTTCTCCATACAACACGGGTTGGACATCACGCAGTAAAGGACCAAGGTGTCCGTAATTAATCCTCTTATTACTGTCCAAGCCATAACCGTCCAAACAAAAGACAGATGATCTACAGTGCTCAGAGGGTTTAATTTATGCATTGGCACTGGTAAGCAAGTGAACTAACATGATTACCAACTAGTAAGAGAAGGAAGAAGATTTGGTAGTAAGTCAAGGGTGATATCATTCTATAAATACAACATGGTGCAATACAACGTTCACTGAAAACCAAGGAGAGTGTTCGAACTCACGAATAGAGTGGAGTGGCAGTTCACTTACCTGGCTGAGCATATCTTTATCAGCAGGTACTCTTTTGCTGCTTCTGCTCAGATGGAAAAAGAACAGGCATGGCTCTGCAGATTCACGACCATCAGGGCCACCAGGATGGCCTGTCGTTGGCAACATGTTCGACCTCTTGTACAAACTCTGACCTAGTACGGACCGGTTGTTTGGCTGAAGCTTGGTTCAGTGAACACCATGGTTATACAGTCACCGAAAGCTGCAGCCGAACTGTTCAAGAACCATGATCTCCCTTTCTCCGACCGCAAGGTTCCTAATGCACTCACTGGCCTTGGGCTACAATCAAGGATCATTGGCCCTTGGTAATTACGGTGCATACTGGTGCATACTGGCGCATACTGCTACGCTCTGCTCCGAGGAACTGCACCAAGCGAATCTATGATGCAGCTGCCCTGAGAAAGAAGTGCACTGACAAGATGATCAGTTGGATTGAGGAGGATGCAGCATCCTCGCGTGCTCGAGGCGGATCAAGTGAGGTGCAAGGGGCCTACTTCCTCTTTCTCATGGCTTTCAACGTGGTTGGCATGTTGTCAAGAGATGTCTTGGACATGCACTCCGAGGAAGGGCACGAGTTCTTCACTGCCATGGACAAGTTCATGGAGTGGGCTGGGAAGCCTAACGTGGCAGACTTCCTCCCGTTCTTGAAATGGCTCAACCTGCTAAGGATCAAGAGGGATATGGTGCGGTACATGGGACTAGCCATGAGCATTGCATCCAGGTTTGTGATGAAGAGGATTCAGGAAAATCAGTCAGGCAGAAAGGATAAAAGGGACTTTTTGGATCTGTTGCTGAACTATGAGGGAGATGGAAAAGAGGGGCCTGATAAATTTTCAGAGAAGAATGTGACTATCATCATCCTGGTAATTCTGTAATCCAATACTTTAGCGCAATTGTGCCAGTATCCGAGATATTATATAATTCAAGTGTGTTAAACCTGTACATTTCCTGTTCGTTGTGAGGAACAAACAAATGATAAATGCTTCAATGGTGCAGGAAATGTTTTTTGCGGTGTCAGAGAGTACAAGCAGTACCATTGAATGGGCCATGGCAGAGCTATTACGTGCTCCTAATTTAATGAAAAAGGTTAAAGAAGAGCTTGGCGAAGTTATCGGACAATGCAGAGATGTTGAAGAGACTGACATCAATAAACTGCCATATCTGCAGGCAGTGGTAAAGGAAACACTCAGGTTACATCCTGCAATCCCTTTATTACTTCCAAGAAATACCATGCAAGACACCAACTACGTGGGGTATCACATACCCCAAAACACAAGGGTCCTTGTCGCATGGTTAATCGGGAGGGACCCTAATTCCTGGGATGACCCCTTGTCATTCAAACCGGAGAGGTTCTTGGGCTCAACTGTTGAGTACAGAGGGCAACATTTTGAGTTGATTCCATTTGGATCTGGGCAGATGGATGTGTGTTGGCTTTTCCTTGGCTCACCAAATGGTTCACCTTGGGTTGGCTAAATTGCTACGTTCTTTTGACTGGGAGCTCGATATGTCTGCCACCCCAGAGACAATGGACATGGGGGAGAGGATGGGTATAACTTTGAGGAAGTTAGTAACCCCTTAAAAGCAATTCCCAGGAAGTGCAAGATTCCAGGATGAAAAAATTGCTGAAGATGGAGTATTGTTAGTTAACAAATTGCTTGAAATACCATGCAGTGTACTCCATCTTAAGGTTTAAAGCTTTAATTTTCGATGTGGGATTAGTCGTACCAAGCCTTGAATCGTATTGCTGGAGGTCTATCATTCGAGAAATCTGTAATCCAGTTTCCCTTGTACTGTATCTTGTGTATGCAACGTAATTGTTCTTGTCTCCCCACTCTGGAGATTGCAGTCCATATATAGAGCAAGGTGCCCTGAAGCAAATGTGCACCCCATATTCTTTTTAAGCTCTCTACACTTCAGTTTGTGAGACAAACATGGCTGGCCTTAATGGTACTACAGCAATAACTTCCTCTTGGATGCTTCATGCCAGATAACAATGTATTTAAACTACTGTGGATGATGGACAAGGGGCGAGTTTGGTTCAATTCCTTAAAGCTAGGGAACTTTAAATACGCAGTGAAGTGACATAGAGAAAGGCCCAGTGCACCATGCTCCCGCCACAGCAGAGAGGGTTAAAATCACGTAGACTAACCCATGTTTGTTTGGAAAAGAGGCTGTTTCCAAAATTCAAACCCACCGTGATGTGGAGCAACTTCATCCTTGAACCAATTGTAAAATCTCAATAGCTAGCCTCACCATCCCATAAAGATTTTTTCTTAACCATATTGAAATATCAAGTACCTCTCCACTTATTCCAGCTTACTTTACTTTCTCGGAGTAACATCTTCTCAATCGCTTCCTCCCTTTGCAATACTTTACAAGATGGCAAAACACATTCTGCTTAGGTACCTCTTGCCATCCTTATTCACCTTACAGTAATCCTCTGCACTCTAAATCGACATATATCTTAGACTATACGGTAGCCCTCAGCCAAAGCTTCATAATACCATCCATAAGCATTATTTCCTCCTACTTGGTGCACTTCGAACATCTCCTTAAATCTTATAAACAGGTATCCATGTTTTTTTTTCCTGCCACTCATAAGCATTTACTTGATGTTATCTTGATATTGTAACAAGCAATATCGAGACCTCAAAAGGACCACTGCCGACCATGCAGCCTCTCTACTTATATTGTTTCTCAATGCTTTCTTTACCTATCTTCAAGTCTACGACATTAGGAAACTTCAAAGTAACTCTAAATTTCTTAGTATTCATCTTTTACTTTACCAGTGGAGTAATCGGCTGCTTGTCGGGAGAACGATACCCAACACACGGCCTGTTCGCATGACTTACACTTTTGTGTCAGACATAACTAGTTGGAGAGTGTGTATCTACCTAACAAGTGATAACTGACACTAATAGACTTCCTTTCCAAGCATTTGATAACCGTAGAACAAGGAGCCTAGGGCTGCAATTAGGGCTGTATACAAACCGAGTTCGAGCCGAACATGGGTGTGTTCGAACTCGGTTCGTTTAAGTTTTGCTATGTTCGAGCTCGGCTCGTGTTCGTCAAAAGCAAAAAATTTCATGTTCGAACTCAGCTCGAGTTCGTGACTGTAAAACTCGGGATCGACTCGCTCAACTCGTTTAACAAAACAAGTCGAACTCGAGTTCCGAAGCTCGGCTCGTGTTCTTGTCAATTGCCAATGAATCCCTAAATCAGCAAAAAATTCTCAACTCTTTCAACCTAATCAAACTAAAATGAATCAGAAACTATATTACAGAAGGTACAAGATGAAAACGTAGAAATTGGCAGATGAAATCTTGAATCAAAAAACAGAGAAACTGGCAGAATAAAAAAAACTACAAAAGAGATCTTGATGGTTGACGATGAAAACATAGAAACTGGCAGATGCATGCGCCGGCGACGGTGAGATTACGAGCGTCGATGTCGGCGTCGTTGATGGCATCGTAGACGACGTCCCTCTGAGCTTGTGTGGAGGGGGAGAGAGAGAGAGGGAGAGAAGGGCCCTGTTGTGTGATCAGTGAGGCGTGTGTGTTCTTGTTTGTGTGTGTTGTGAGAGATAGACGAGGGAGAGAAGGGTAGCAGACGGCTGTTGTGTTGTGTGTGTTTAAGTTTAGGCTTTTATTTATATAGTTAGGGCTTAGGTAGGCTTCACATACTGGGCTTTACAAATTGGGCTAATTCCACGGTCTTGGGGTTTGGGCTAATTGACATTAGGGCTTTCATTTTTAAGCATTAATTTATATGGTTTTATGTAAATGTTAATTTTTTAAAATATATTTTAATTAATTTATTATTTACATAAGTTGTTCGCGAACATTTTGGTGTGTTCATGCTCGGCTCGTTTAATAAACGAGCCCTATAAACTTATTCATGTTTGGTTTGGTTCGTTTATTATATGAACGAACGTGAACGGGTTTTATAGAGAACGAACCACAAGCCGTTCGTGAACAACTCGGTTCATTTACAGCCCTAGCTGCAATAGAATGAGTGCTCGGCTCGTAAGGAGATGCTCGAACTCGGTTTCGTTAATTTCAAGGGATGCTCGAGCTCCGCTCATGTTCGTGAAGAGCCGAAATTCTGTGCTTGAACTCGGGATCATAAAAGTTAATCAACCACAAGCTTAGCTCGCTCAGCTCGTATACAACAAATCAAAGGGCACGGATCTAATATGGCATCACATAGAATACGCCCTAATAACTTGAAAAACCAAACCCTTCTAGATCTATCTGCGGAATTGAAGGCACGAGAGGTGGTTTGGTGGGAAGATCTGCATGCGGCGGTTGATTTCAACGAAGATAAATAATGAAGAAAACCAAAAACAGATCTATGGAAGAAGTACAGTACTAAACCTATGGATTATTACTCAACTTGGAGGGATGGATGAGAGCCAAAGATAGAGAAGAGATGGATTTTAGATGGCAGAGATTCAAAGTGAGGAGAAAGAGACAAATGGGGGACGGCTGAATTTCTAAAGGGAACGAGACGAAGGGGAATAGGGTAAGGCTGAATGTTTATATGCATAAAGCTTGTTGGGTTATAAGACTTGTAAAATCTTGTTTGGTATAGATTCTTGAATCGTGTGGGCATCAGCTTTAGTTAGGTTTTGCAATATTATGTATAAGACTATTTAATAACGTGTGTATATGCACTATGAATGTATATCTACATGCACACATAAACAACTAAACGAGTTGTTCATGAACGCTTTCACGAACAAAATGTCATGTTCATTTTTAAGCTCTAAAATTGTGCTCACGTTCGGTTCATTTATTTTACGAACAAATGGACAAGCTCTAAATGATCGAACACGAGCTTCGCTCACGAAAAGCTCGGGTCGCCTGCGGCCCTTATTGTGCCATTAAGTTTTCTAATGACCGGAGACCAAGATAAGTTAAAGGCATCAAAACCCATGTAAGGCTATATCTTATATAAAACCAGAATAAAATATACGTGCAACTGAGGATCTAGAAGCGAACTCATAAGAGAGAGATAAAAGAATGCAATATCCTACTGCCTAAAATAAAATAATGCAACATCCTACTGCCTAAACATTCTCATTACTAGGTTCATACCAGTAAAGTTTCTACGAAAACAAAGAGAAGAAGAGAACTCATAGATTAAAGCTACATTTTCCTAGATACAAAGCTTCCCGAACCCCCTACCCCAACTCAAAAGAAAGGAAGCAGGAAACCACTGCATTGCGTAAGTGCAAAAAGTTATTTAAGCTGGAGTTTCACATACTGCCGTGCAAACCTTGATTCACAACTGGGTAAATAAACTTTGGATATGATGTTTAAGAATTATGAGAAGAAATGTCAAAGAAGTTTGTACGCATAAATGCCTTTCAAGAGAGCACAAAGGTCAATGTGTACAAGGTAACATGCTTTCTACAAGAATTGGACCAAGACCTATGTTTTTCCACTATATAGACAAAATCTGCAGACAGAACTACAAAACTGAACAAAGGCTAAGATGAAAAATTTAAATACTAAGAACAGTGATTCCACTGCTGAAGAAAGCCTACTAGACAAGTGTAACCTACCAAAGAATTGGGAAACTGCATCATCCTTTACCAAGCAGAGCACTCTTTGTTAAGTCGATAAGAGTGTGTATGTTAGGCTCCTTAGGCATCCATTGAGGGGTGTGATTGAAAACAGCGTAAGAGATCAATCTTTATGGAGGAAACATATCGGTACGTGATCTACCGCATGCAGAATCAAGGAAAGCCTTACCATTGGTTTTACTGGAAGACCTCGAGATGTAACTAAGACCCATGAGGAGTTCTGTAATTGCATCTTCTGTCTTTGCCTGATTTGCAAAGTAAAGGGTCTGTACCAGAAGCACGTTAATCCCAGAAACCATGCGCTGCTTCTCAAAACTCCGCTCTGAATGCCAGCTTATCGTTTTATGAGCAAGTGGAGCAAGCCACTCTAATATGCTTGCCACCGACAAGTTCCACTTTTCTAGTAGGGCAGCATCATAGATAGATGAAGCTGATCTTTTGCCAAAGAATTTTAGCTTTGCCCTCAAAGAGTTCCTGATACTTGTAGGTAACATGTAATACAGGTCATCTCTTGCATCCAGGCTGATCAAGTGAGGAGATGAAGAAAGCTTCTCAATTAATATGATAACATTGGCATAGTGCAGAGCTAAAGCAGCATCACCAAGAGTATATGGAAGAGCGTTTAGTTTCTTATGCTTAGAACTGATGAGAGATACTTTAGTAATTGGGTTGCAGCAAGAGCGTGCTGTTTTGCTGTGTTTCATCGTGTTGATATCCTTTTGTAAAGAACTACTTGATCTCAAGTAGACAGTGCTTGTCGGCATGCAACTCTGCAGAATAGGAGAGTCGCTTCCACTCACCATGCATCCTTTAAAAGGTCCACCGTGAGCTATTCCTCTTGTTTTTGCTTGTGGGTGCTTTCCACCTACGATAGATGGCTGGTGACCTTTTTTCAACTTCATATTTTTCGATCTATTCTTATTGGTAGTTGTTCCCAGATTTGAAACCGACCTTCCTATAGGACCTAGATATAACCTGGACAGGTCATTCTCAGATGGATGAACTGAAGATCTCATAGGAGCGGAAAAAGAATGGCTACGGACTAAAAAATCATTCATAACACATTCAGAACCATTATTTTCCTCAACAGCTCCCAGTTGGTTTATCCCAAACACGTGTTTGATCCTCTCAACTATGGTAAACAGCGATCGTAGCAAAAGCCGAACAGTATAATCATACGTCCTAATCCAAGGAGACATCCCTCGCAGATTCTTGACCTCCTGACGCTGCCATAAGACCTTCTTTTGAAACTCAGATGCTTTCACTTGATTCAACTTACCACCGGCCTTCATTCTCCTGAGGGTCTGCTCAAGCTCACTCAACACTTCCACCTCCTGGTAAAATTGTGCTGTAACCGCAACAAATCTCTCCATTTTCTTAACCTTCCGCTCCATCTTCTTCCACCTATACTCCCAACCACGCCAGCTTACGTCAACCGTAACCGGATCATCAAAAACACGCTCAAGATGGTGATACACCGGATCTGCACACCTCTTTCCAAGTACAGCCAAAGACCTCACCATTTTCTCAAAATTCTCGAAAATTTCGGCAAGAACAAGTTCCATAAGATAGCCCTCATCCTCAGAAACAAGCTTTTGTATACCGAGCGAGTTTACTATTTCCTCTCTCAACTCAACCATCTCTTGATCACTAACACACTGCCATAACTGAACCACTTTCGACATCAAAGCCGTAACTTCAAACGCCAAGATCCCGATCCCCGCCTTATCAGGATCCAACACCACGCTTTTACGTGAACCCCTCCACAAACTACCAAACCACGACTCTATCACCTTCTCACCCCCCATTTTCAAAACCAACCAAATCTACACAGTCAGCCCAAACACAAGCTCCAACAAGTTCACTCTATTTGGCAACACCTGTACCAAAATTCAACACATCAAAAATCATTACATAAAGATTCGCATCTACAACAACAACGATCAAAGAAAGTACTTCGCTCAATTACCAATTATAGCATGATTAACGCTTATACTAACAACAGATATCGCACTCAATCAATATTTGTGATACCAGAAAAATCAAACCCTTGTTTTTCGCCTAAAAAATTGTCAGCGGGGAAATAAAACCCACTTCATTTCGCGTAGTAATCACACATCTTTACGTCTCAATGCTTTTAGTATCCAATCTGAGCCTACTTCAACAAATCACAGCTTCCAAAATAAGAAATACAGCCAGCAAAAGAGAAACGTACCGTTGATGGCAGTCAAAACAGACTGCGAGAGAAGCACGTTTACGGCTACCATGAAGCAAGTTTTACCGAGTGAGGTGGAAGTGGGTGAGAAGGAAATTTTTAAAGAGGGTTGGTTGGGTTTAAAGTACGGGGCACCAGCGTCTTGACAGATACGGGTTAGAAGAGGTCTGGACAGAAAAGGGAACTCTAAATACGGGACAAAATTGGTCAGAAATCGGTAGCAACAAGGTTCATGGGGGGATTTTGGCCTCAGCCATGGTTTATGCTTTTCAATTATGGCAAGTATCCGGGATTATACTCGTGGACGCCATTGGAAAGCGAGTCGTTTTCGGTGTTTGGATGGGGAAAGGGCGTTTGTAGTGAGTAGCATAGGGAGGCTGAACAAGGGGGGATTGGCAAGAATGCTTTGGATTTTTCGTATGGGTTTTGCTAGGAATTTGTTGGTTTGGCATATGCTTGATTAGATTTCACAACTGTTTCTAGCTCTGTCTTTGTGGAGTAAGATATGCTCGGGTTTCGGCACATGCCTCTTTCTTTTCTCCTCTTCACATTACCTCATCCCTCAAATTTGACGAGAACAACAATCTCCTCGTACATGTTTTTCATCTGTCTATAAATTTTCATTGCCTATTGCGATAGGAACGGTCACGAAAAATTTATGAATTATTTTAAAAGAATGTCACTAAAATGATATCAAAATTTTTATTATCATCTATAAAAGTAAAATGGCCGTAAATATAAGTTTAGGAAGTTATTTTCTCATACGAGAATAAACTATCTTTTGGAAAATGAGATCCTAAGGTATGTGTTGCAAGACTCGTGCTCGTTGCCAGGACACAGCTGAACACTCTAAGCAAATTATGACTTACATTTAAGTCATGTTTTTATTAAATTATATATGATCTTGTCCGTCACTCGATTGTAATTGCAAATCCGAGTTTTAAACCTGAGACCTCGAACTTTCTAATCACTCATCGTCATCAATCTAATCAAGACTCTTTTATGTCTGTGAGTGCATTCAATTTCTTTATGTTTTAAGCCATATTTAAGATCTAGTCTCAGTTTCAAAAAAAAAAAATCCTCAGGGAGAGAGAGAGGTAAAGAGGAATTTACACGTTAAATCAATTGAGGTATTTTCCTAACCAAAATGATTGTGAGTTTGCTTTTGAGCTCAAACATTGACACATTCTGCCGAACACTTTTATTCTAAAATTAGGATTGTCAAATACTAATATTCAGAGTGTTTGGAATTATGTTTCCCATGTAAGCCTTTGAAATTGAATGAATGCAAATCATGAACAACTGATCAATTATTTTGATAGTAAAATTTGATTAACTACAAAAAGTTTAAAGATGAAAACAGGAGTGATATGAGTCAAGGTTTTTCATCAACTTTATTTGAAATTACTCCAAATAAAGTGAGAAAACATTTGAAGATGATTTTTTTAAGTTAGATTGATGAAGAGGAAGTCGAGCGGCTCCTTTCATCAATTGTCAAGGCTGGTACATCAAAACGCCTGAACCTTTTAATCTGCCCACTGGTCATATATGGTGCTCGTGTAGCAGGTGCAACTTTGATGCCTACAAATTAACTTCAAATAGGAAAAATGTTTAATTAAGCAAGAAGTAGCGGGGGTAAAACCCTAATTAGCACCTTGAAGAAAGATTTTTCATGATGGTCAATTGGTCATTAGAACATTGAAGAACTGTTGATTACAGGTTGGGGCGTAATCGGTCCTTTCTATTTTCTTATGTCACTACCGAAATAACACACAAATTTTGATTAAATCCAAGAATCATTCTCAAGCGGGTGACTTAGGTACTTGTTACTCCTCACGTTTATTATTTCGGTACATGTAATTAATAAAGTGATTCGTGGCTCTATCATAGAGCAATGTCTTCCTCAACATGGATTGTCAAATAGGTACTTATGAACAGAGTTTTATGAGATAAATTACTTACTATTTCACACCGGACGTGTGGTATCACATGTACATTATTGCAAGTTTTAGAGTAAAATTATAACATGTAAAAGTTAACTTCACCGATGATTGTAAGCTTTAATTTGATTTGTCAAATAACACTAATATGTTATGTAACTACTACTCCATTCGAGAGCAACAGAAAGTTCAGATGTTGGAAATTTATCCTACAAATTAATATATATATATATATACATATATATATATATATGTATATATATATATAATATCAAAGAGAACAAGAAATTAACCAAAAAGAGTATGAGCAAGGAGTATGTCTCAACTCATTTAGCTACTTACCTAAGCTTTTAGAAATAGTCTCGCAAGGTAATTACAGTAATAATGATAAAACAGGTAAACAAATTGAAGTTTAGGACCTGAAATATATCAAACCATAGGGTACAAAAATGAAATAATTATCGGATAAAATGTTATTTTCACACACAAAGTAGTGTGTAAATGAAGCAAACTTCAATCGTCTCAACCTCTTTAAGATATTTTCTTAGTAAATTAAATCTAATTCTGATCTCCATGGATTTCGGGTCAAGGAAAGAATGTTTAGAGATATTGAGAGAAAAAGGTTTGGAGGCGTGGTAGTGCAGATATAAAATTCCATAAGGAGTAACAGTTACAAAGTCCACATCCAGGGGACTTTCTGCATTTGAGTGTATCGGTATCAAAACGGTAATCTAGTGTTATTCATCGATTATCACAAGTTATACCCTATGATTTCAGATGCAGCGACTAAGCACAGCCGACTGAAAACTGTTGGATTAATGATGATACTTGATATAACTCAAATATAACTCACAATAATTGAAAAATACCCGACAATCCTAGTCAAACTGGGATATCAATGATTACTTTATTAGGAATTGTGACGTAATCCTCGATGATCCTAACGCGATAACACATCTGGCTCAAAACCCAATCCTACTAGGAGTCTTCTCCTAAAGCTATATAAAGGGGTCTACCCCTCCAGGTATAGAAGGATTACACAATTCATGCTTTTTCAGAGTTACTATTATGTAGCTGCGCTTTGACTTAAGCATCGGAGAGTTCTCTGCCGGGAACCCCACCCCGCGATCACTCGCTTTCTGTCTTGCAGGTCATCGGTCCAGGCTCGGGTTCCGCAATGTACACGGATCATGTTTTTAGCAGCAACAGATTGGCGCCATCCGTAGGATCCGCCAGCCTAACCGTTTGACCTCAAAAAACCTGTACAGTTGTACCACTAATGATTAGCGACTACTTGTTGAAACTACTACAGAATCGCCGCCACCACAGATGTCAGATTCAATTGTCGTCACAATCAAAAAAAAATATTGACTTTGGGATAGAACAAGCTGCCGCCGGCAGCCAGGCCACCGATGGCCCTACTGTCGTCAAATGGTTCTGTCGTCATCAATGCAAAACCAAGCAGTAAGGCAATGCCGCCCCAATCAAGGGCAAGCCCATGCCTGCACAACCATGGCAAAGCTACCAGAGCACCGGGGTCAATGTCGGCCGTCGCCACAAAGCTGCAGCAGCGACAACAACCGCCACACATAAAAAAAAGAGGAGAAAGCAGCGCCGCCGGAGGCTGTCACCAACAAACCCCACGACAGGAGGTTGCTGCCATAGCAATACTCGCGGTATCGTCGACGACGAAATCAATCTGCCCCATCTCGGGCATTGCGATATTGAAGACCTCTGAGTTCGCGTTATCCACTAATAAACCATCGATGTTTGCCGTGAAGCTGCCGGAGCAGCAAGGCAAGAAAAAAAAAGAAGGGAGAAGGGGTCTGCACGGCACGTCAAGCAGTGCCATCACCGCAACCACCGTCGCGCAACGCTAATGGATCATCGCCACAACAACCACAAAAAAAAAAGCAGAGAGACGAAGATGAAGAACCACGGCAGCGCCGCCGGCCACGGGTCAGTACCCTAACGCTGCCACCGAGGCATCTCCTCCAGCAAGGTGCCAGCTCCGCTCATGGCCAAGCCCATTCGTTGACACACTGGCATCCCCCCGAGATCTGCTTCGTCGGACACCGCTACAGCGCTAACTCCATCGGCCATCGCTGCGACGCCACCTCCATCAGCCACCACGGCCAAGCCACCTCCGCCAGCCTCCCCTAGACAGGAGCCTCATTGCCGCCAAATCCATCAACCACCGAAGGAGTGACAACACCGGCCGCCGCAAAATCTGGCCGCCACATGTTCGCTCAGAGGTCAGAGCCACCACGATGCCATCCCGTTCGCCGAAGTCGCACCGAGTGCCATTGCCATCGATCCTTTATCGCGATGCCATCCCATTCGCCGAGGTCGCAACTGCGCCGATCGACAGACGGTGCTGCAGATTTGCAACTACACCTTTGCTGCAGGATCCCATCTTTCATCCCAGATGGACTCTTCGTTCTGATGATGTTGGGATGCCTGATAGTCAGATTTCAGAGCAACACCTTGTTCACGGAGTTCTTCCTCGGGACAAGGAAATCTTCCATAGCCAAACTCACGAGACCTTTACCTGTTCTTTTGCTCAGGCTGTGTACACAGTGAGTTTCTTTCTTTTAGTCTTCCCTTTGTATTTACTTTCGGACTCTGTTTCGCCGATTGTTCCAATCTTCATTCCAGATGTATGCTAGCGGGTCTGAAATGTTGTCTCGTTTTGAGATGGCGAGGCAAGTGGCAGCTGAGGAGGCTCAGCAGAAAAGGGAGGCCATCAAAGAGGCAGAGGAAGCCACTCATTGTGCTGAAGAGCTTAGTAAGCAAGATACTGAGTACCTTGCACAGATCGAGACTTTGGAGAAGAGGCTGGAACGGGCAAAGAGGAGAGCGGCAGAAGAGGTGAAGAAGGCACGTGATCAAGGCATCCACGACTTTCTTGATGGGAATGCTGGGGATGAATGGCTAAAGAAGCGTGCGGATGACGGTCTTGAGATTTACGAGCTTGGTGTCGCGAAGGCCAAGGAGATGTTCGCCGAGCGCTTTCCTGATATCCCCTTGGATAACTTTGTTCTGCCTGCGGTGATATCTCATTCTGGAGAGACTGTTCTGCCATCAGAGGCAGGTGATGCTGCAGCTTCTCACCCTCCAGGGGATGGTCCTTCTGGCAATGCCCCCGAGCCTCAGATGTTTAGACTTTGGTTTATTCAGACAAAGAATTTTGATGCCCTTTCAAGGGCTTATTGTAAAACTCTTTATCTTTTATTTCATGATATGATGCTTTACGATGTGTTTCTCATGGTTTGTGTTTACCATTCACACAGTATTACTGATTTTTACTTTGACTCAAACCCTTTATTCGTCACTTAAAGAGTTGGCAAAGAAGTCGAGCACCCTCGCTCGACCTAAACTTCGAAGAAGCAAAAGCTTTGGTGGAGTGACGGTGCCCCCATTAACTTTTGTTTCTTCATGGACTTAGATCTGTAGCTAATCCGTTTGGCCTTCTCTCGTATTTTTATAAAACCCAAGAGTTATACACTCTGCTTGGGCAGAGTGTTCGGCCATCACTCTGTTCGGACAGAATGTTTTGTCTAAATTGATCACTCTGTTCGGGCACAGTGTTTCGGTCATCACTCTGTTTGGGCAGAGTGTTCAGTCATCACTCTGTTCGGGCAGAGTGTTCGGCCATCACTCTGCTCGGGCAGAATGTTTAAGTTTACATTATAACAATGCTAAGAAAAATAACTTTATTGCTCGAGCAAAAGATAAAGTTTACATTGGATTGCTTAACAACCCATTTATTTGAAATTATCTTTCTAAAGACAATTTTTAAAAGATTGGGGTTTTGATAAGGTCTGGGCCCTTATTCCCCTGAAAGGAAGTGTCTTGTCTCGAGGCAAGATGCTACTGGTAATATTTTCAAAAATTCTCAGCATTTCAAGTACGAGGGATTGGTTTTTCGAAAAGTGTTCCCAGTGTATAGGCTCCCGGTTTGAGCACCTTTATAACACGATAGGGTCCTTCCCAGCTTGGAGATAACATTCTTGTCGCTGCCTTTGGATCGGAGACTCCTAACTTGTGCAGGACCAAATCTCCTTAGGTTCACCAGCTCGAGCTTGGTGTCTTCCTTAAGATTTGAACTAATCTGAACCATTTTGTGTTTCTTCTCTGAGATGTATTTCGATACTTTCAAGATCTTCAACTGGTTATCCCCTTTGTATCTTTGTGTCTTCCCGGAGGTCTTCGATAATGAGTGCTTCCTTGTGCTTTGATTGGCATGAAGTCACGTAGCACTGACGAGCTGTAGTCTGGTCCCCTTTTACCTCTTCAATCCCGTGTTCCGTGGGGAACTTCATCTTGAGGTGATAAGTTGACACTATAGCTTGTAACTGATTAAGTACTGGTCGTCCCAATATGGCGTTGTATGCTGAGGGGACCTTTACCACCACAAAATCAAGCATGAAGTTGGCTTGCGTCGGAGGTGTGCCAATCGCAACTGGGAGTGCAATAATACCTTCGACTGCAACTGGATGATTGGAGAATCCATACAACGGTGTATCCATCTTTCGTAGACGGTCCGTTGGAATGTTCATCTTCTTGAATGCATCGTAAAATAAGATTTCTGCGAAACTTCCGTTATCAATCAAGACACGTTTTACATCAAAGTTTCTAGCTCTAACAGTGATGACTAATGGATCATCATAAGGAGTTTTTATATGCTTTGAATCTTCATCAGAAAAGGTGATCGCTGCTATGGGTACCGTCTTCGATTTCTTATTTGGTGGTTGACTTGTTATGCATACTTCCCTGGCTTATGATTTTCGAGCCCGTCCTGATGAACCTCCTACGGTAATCCCCCAGATATAGTGTTGATTGTACCCGCATTCTCTTCCCGATGTTTTCTTTCTTCCATGGACGGTGGTGTCTAACTTTCTCAATTGGCCACGCTTGATAAGGGCCTCAATTGCTCGTTTAAGAGACCCACAATCGTCAGTTGTGTGGCCATGATCGTTGTGAAAGTAATACCATAAATCTTTGTTCCTTTTATTTGGTCGAGATTTCATTTTGTCTGGCCACTGGAGAGCTTTATTGTCTTTGATCTCGAGAAGAATCGTGATGGTTTTGCATTGAGGGGTGTCAGCTTTTTCCAAGCGAACGGGTCTTTTGGTTGCCGTTCGTCATGCTTAGAACTTTTTGCTGACTTTCCTTCTAGAGGAGTTCCTTCTCCACGTAGTCCTCTGTGTGTCTCCAGGTATTCTTCTGCTTGAATATATTTGTTAGCCTTCTCGAGAAGGGCTTTCATATTACTTGGAGGACTTTTGTTCACAGAGAATGCGAACTTGGATGTGGGTCGAAGGCCTCAGAGGAATGCAGTATACTTCACGGATTCATCCAAATTATTAATTTCCAAAGTGGCTGCATTGAATCGTCCAAGAAAGCATGCCAAAGACTCATTTTTCTCTTGCACAATGTTCAGCAGACTCGCCGAGTTCTTCCTTCGGGAGAGACTACTTATAAAGTGCTTCTGAAAGAGATCTGATAATTGGCCAAATGAGTAGATGGATCTTGGTTGTAGAGATTTGAACCATGCATGCGCAGCCTTCCTCAGAGTGGTAAGGAAGGCTCTGCACATGATAGCATCTGAGACTTGGATGAGGAGCATGTTTGTTTCAAACTGGTAGACATGTTCTCCTGGATCTCCGGTTCCGTTGTAGAGATCACATTGAGGCATTCAAAAATTAGGAGGCAGTTTGGCTTTCTCGATGGCCTCAGATAACGGGTATCCGGATTCATCCCTTGGGGGAGACCATTCTGGAGAATGATATCTAGGGACCACCTTCCAGGAGTCCCATTCTCGCGAACGAGACTCAGGCGCCCTCTTTCTGTGGATAGATCTTCGAGGGGTCTCAGCTTTGGTGACCTGTTCGGGAGAGGAGTTGGTACTGTCTTCGACTGATGGATCACGTCGATAACATAATCCACTCCTATTTATGTGATCTCTGCTCTTCTCTTTGGGATTGTAAGTCAGATCGGCCGTTGATCGGTATTTGCGGCCGTAACTTGATCTGGAGGTGAGACGAAGACGAAGGTCACTGGGGTCAAGATGAGAATGGTGAGTGGACGGCGAAGCCACTGCCATGTCGAGCTTTTGTTGAAAAGTGTTCACAACATTCGTCAGTTCGTGGATCTCCTTCGTAAATTCGGCATGGGGTGTTTTGAATAGCTGACGGTTTAGGCGATGACGAAGATCACCGTTTTTCAGAGTAGACATTGGAGATTGGTTTCTCCGAGGTCTAGTCTCTGATTCGGGAGTAGCAGACGTCACATTAACGTATAAATCTTCAGAAGAACTGCGGCGAAGGGGTCGAGTGTTGGTCATGAGAATGACCAAGTCGATGAGAGCCGCTAGTTCGTGCGTGACGGTTCTTGGAATGACCGTGTGAAGAGTTATCGGAAGAAGAGTGATTGGCCATGTTCCCTGTAGTGGTCCCATGGATGGCGCCAATCTGTTGCAGCTGAAAACTGGATCGGGAACCACACCAGAGATAAGCCTGCAAAAGAGAACACGGTGTGACCACCGGGTGGGGTTCCGGCCGGGAACGCTCCGATGCTTAAGTCAGAGATGGCTAGTGATATAGAACTCTGAAGTAGCAGTAAGACACAATGTGTAATTGTGTGTGTGTTCGTCCCTACCTGAGGGGTTTAGACCCCTTTATATAGTAGTAGGAAAGAGAATCCTAGTAGAACTAGGCCTCCTTCAACTCCAATCAGAATCAAATTGAGATCCTAGAGGATCACATGTCAATCTTTGCTGATTGAGTTAAGGCCTTTTAGGATTCTGCTTAGTGACCGAAATGGTAACTGCTTTAATCAGCAATAAGCCAGCCTGGATCACGTGTCCTAACTGCCACGTGTCGTCCGTAGATAGGACGCGTATTTTTGGCTATATCAATACTCATTTTGTACTCAAACAGTATTGTATCTTTTACCTAGATAGCTGGACAAAAGCAACTAAAAATAAGACAACGAAACTCTTTAACACTTTGCACTTAGAAAGCAATCGTTCTAATTTTTTTGTTTTTTCGTGTAGCGTTCCTATAACGAAAAAAAAGACTAGATACATGTCTAGAACATTCTTTCAAGCTAGTTCTAACTCAATAGTTTATTCTTTTTGTTTTTTTTTTTTATCAACCTAGCTACTTGTGTAACTGAGAAAGAAGACTATTTGATTATGCCTATTCTCGAGTTTAACTGACTAAAAAATCTGGTGATAACTAGAAAAACGGTACACTTATATTTTTAATTTAACCTATTTGAAGCCAGATTTAGTCAAGTGAGTTGGAATTTAGGGTAAAATACCAATTATCTACTAATAATGTGACTATCTTGTGGGCTAGGAGTGAACTACTAGGACATAGTATTACAGCTTAAGTTTATAACTATCACAAAAACCTTTGGAGCTACACATGATGTGATTTTAAAATTTAAAGTCAATGGTTGGTGGGTGGGCTGAGCCACTCAACATTTTGTAATCAACGTATGTGAGCTCATAACAAGTCATGCACTAAAACAAAAGCTAAGCTTATGACCACGACATAGTAAAATAATGTTTGGACGGTGAGCAAACAAATATTTGATCATTATGTTGTTAAGTCTTTAAACAACATAAAATTGGAGGTCTATCAAGTTTCTCTAAGCAACTTAAACAGAGCTTCGGATAGATTATAAGATTTTCCATTGTAGGAAACGCAACTCCAACTAATTAAATTGATGTAAAACCGCCAAACACAAATCATGGCTTTTCTCTAAAGGAGGAGGGTGAGGAGTCGATTGATCACGTTCACGGTGACTAAAGGAAACTTCCAATGTCCCGCGTGTAATATTATAGTATCCATGTTAAAGAGGCATGATCACGATGGTCGCGAATCGAGGTTAAGATCTAAGGTGGGTAAAAAAACAAAACTTTCTAGCACATATTTTTTAAATTTTGAGGGGGGGGGGGGGGGGGGGAATTGCACCTAAAATTCCATCTTTTTCAAAAGGAAAAGTGCGAGGTTAGCTGTAATGTCATCTCCGAGTCAAGTGCTTATATTTTTTTATTATGAACTTTATATATATGTACGTAGCTATTCAGACCCAGTACTGTATGTTTTCTTCTTAGAATATCATACCTCTTTATCAACAAAGATTTAATCTCAACCGCTAATCATTTTCTAGAAATAATTACAGATAAATTTTTGGCGTACGTCACTTGTCATTTATCGGTTGTACATGAAAAGTGATTCAAGAAATTCAGTGCGGACAGCCGTATGCCCAGCCCAGCCCATAACCCACAGAATTTTCATCTGCTGAACTGAACATGGGGAAATTTATACCAGTGGATGAAATAGGCCGGGCTTAGGCACATCTTGTGAAGGATGGGCTGTGCTAGAGGTGTCAAATGGGCCGGGCGGCCCGCGGGCTGGCCCAGCCCGGCCCTTTTTTGGCCCGGGCCGACCCGGTCCTTTTTTGGGCCCGGACTGGCCCTAACCCTTAGGGCTTGGGCCAGGGCCAGGGCCAGGCCTAACTTTTTTAGAAACAGGCCCGGCCCTCTTTTTGGCCCAAAAAATGGCCTTTTCAGTTTTTTTTTAACTAAGGTGTATTTGCTTGCCTTCTATGACTAAAATGTAGAAGAAATCTATTACTTTTAGATCATTAGTGAGAATAACTAAGGTGTATTTATTATTTTGAATAACAAAAAAATTGGGCCCGGGCCCGGCCTAAGCCCGGCCCTAGATGTTAGGCCTAGGGCCTGGGCTTGGACTGGGCCCAGATTTCTTTCATTCTGGCCCGGCCCGTTTGATAGCGGCCCTGGCCCAGTTTTCTAGATGCCCGATGTGCTTGGCTTAGGCCGGCTCAAGCCCGGCCCATTTGACACCTCTAGACTCGTTCATCCAGCCAAAGTTGAATCCTTACTATTGCATTCATTTCCTTAAATTAAATCATTTGTAGCATTTCATTGAACCAAATTAAATGATCTTCAAAGCCATCTTAAATACTTTATCTTACGGTAACAACATTTCAATCAAAGCCATTTTTAAAAAAAAATCATCTTGATCCCTTTTTTTTTTTTCTAGTACGAATTCTTAGGAAAAATTTTAAATATGCAAGTTGAGGATAAGACTCAATACTATATCATATAAATTAGAGTAGAATTGTTTGACATATCAAATGATCGTCGAGATGAATAATAACGCCAATGTTTCTCACGTGCTTGATTCTCAACAAAATGTATTTTGGGGCCTCGATAGCGACGAGTCGTGATTTCACAAAAAATAGTTGTAAAAGATTACAAGAGAGAAAAAAAAAATGTCTGGTGTTTCAACAACACATTTTAACTGACAACCGTGAACGAGTCCAGGGGTCATCCGAAGCACATTTGGTTCGATTAAATGCCACTCATAAATATAATGAGGTGAAGGCAATACTAAGGGTTTAGCTTGGGCCGATGAATGGGCCCAGGGGTCATCCGCAGCACAGCAAGCTGGTTCGGGAAATGATTTACGCCTTCCCTTAAGAAAATCAAGGACCTTGGACACCGAAAAAGCATTCAAGTAGCATGCAATTACACCTTCAAAAGCTAAAACGGAGAAATTGGAGCGAGTTTGCAGTATGGAAATACTTATTGAGCGCTAAAACTAGTGAAAGTTATCTCCCAAAACTTGGCTTAATCTGACCCTTTTTGCATCATTAGCTTTTTATTTGTTCTTTTTGACCTTTTGCCTATAACTATTACTCGGCTAAGCATATTTTGCTTGAAAGTGTTGAGGATATATTGGAATCATAAATTTAAAACAAAAGCTAAAAGGCATAATAAATATGTTTAGACAAAAATAAATAATCAGTAGTCAAGATTTAAGTCTTTGGCGTGAGGATTAGAGGAATCATTCCACATGGAAACAAGCGGAAAAGAGTTTTGATACTCTACATCACTTTAATTATCACATTTGCAGCTTTATTTCCATACACACTTAATTAATTTGTATTTTAAAGCATATTGTTTTCCCAAAATGTGGTCCTCCTTCACCTCTCTCTTAAACAACACTCAAAAGTCACTACTTATATTTTTTTATAAACTAAACCACGTGGCCTAATTTCTCCATAATTTGGCTTTGTTATTTATTTATTTATGTCCTACTCTTATCAAGTCATGTGTTGGAACTCTCACTTACATTTTGGGATAGATGATTGATTATATAAATAGGAAGACTGAAAGGAAAAAAGTTTTATGTATATAGACTTCGGCCCCACATGGTCATTTATTAGTCATCGCTCTTTTTTATGCGTATGCTTCTCCTATTGTTGTTTGAGTTGCATTGGACCAATTTTTTGGATGGAAAGAGAGTATGAGAATGAGAAAAAGAGAAGAAACAATTAATATTTTGGTGTTCACATAATACATGTTACGGATGGTAACTGATTTGGGAAAAAGAACGTCCACTCTTAGTATGACACGTTTCGTATTGGGTGGGGGGGGGGGGGGGGCGGCATTATGGTTTTGATGATTCTTATTCAGATCTGGCTTACTATTATGCTCCACCTCCTGCCCTCAGTCTGATCAGGATTCTTCCCGCAAGATATCACAGGTGATTGTCTCTCTGCGGGAGCAGGTAGTAGGGATGAGCAGAGTTCAATTTGACGGTCAAACCGTAAACCAAACTAAACACCATTTATTTGGATGATGTTGAACTGAACCGAATCAAGCAGTAGCGGTAGCGATTGGACGGCTCCTTTTAGTCAATTTAAATGGTTCGGTTTGGATTGAATTGAGCACAAGAAAAATGTTGTCCCTTCGCACACTTATTTGTTCGATCCAAATATAATTTAAAATATAACTTGTATTTAATTTAGCACATAGTCTTTTTATATTGAGTTAATTACGCGGTTGACCATCAAACTATTAGGCAAATTTCACTTTGACCACTGAACTTCAATTTGTGTCAAAGTGACCATTGAACTCGTCAATTTGTCCAATTAAGTCATTCCGTTAGCTTCTGTCAATCACAAGTCCGTTAAGTGACTTAATTCAGGGGTAATTTTGTCACTTTCTTTTCTTTTCGTAACAAAAAAAAAAACCTACTCTTATTCTCCTCCACCCTAGTACCACCCCCTCCATCACCCCTACCCCGCCACAGCCACATCCCTCCCCCTAGCCCACCCCCACCACATCCTTCCTTAACTCCCACCGTCGCCACATCCTTCCCTAACTACCACCGTCGCCGCCCAGCCGTGAACCACCATTTCGGCATTTTTGGTGTTGTCCCTTCACCGTCCTGCCCCGATAACCCTGCCCTCCGCCACCACCACCACACCAAATCTTCTCAAAACAAGCCCGAAATAACCCCACTTTCCAAATCTGCTAACTCGCTCCCAACTCACCACAGAGCACCATTAGACCCAGCGTCGTCGGCCGCATCCTGTCCCCCGACCTTGTCTCCCCCATCGACTTCGATGCCCCCACCCAACGACTCGCCCTCGCCCTCTGCCATGATCTCTGCTACGCCGGAGAAGAAGCTTATACGTGTGAAAGAGGAGGAGGAGGATGGGGCGGCAATTTTTTATGTGAGACTGAACTTGAAGGGGAAGAACAGATGGGTAATCAGCGATCAAGGTGAAGAAGATTGGGGTTAGATTAATTGAAGATTGAGGGTGAAGAAGAAGATTTGGGTTAATTAAGGAAATGAAAAATCTTGTGGGGATTAAAAAAAAACCTTTTTGGGGTAAATTAAAGAACAGAGAATTTTGTTAGGGTCAATTGAAAAAAGTCATACTAAAAATTAAAAGAGAATGGTTTTTTTTCATTTGATAATTTTACCCCTTATTTAACCCTCACGTGCCTCTCAAATGGCCAGTTAACGGACCAAAATTAACAGAGTGGCCTAATTGAGATCAATTGACGAGTTCAATGGTTACTTTGACACAAATTGAAGTTCAGTGGTCAAAGTAAAATTTGCCTAATATTTTGATGGTCAACCGCGTAATTAATTCTTTTATATTCAATATCTAAGTGCTTGTGTCAACATGAGATATAAATATTATTCCAGATACATGTGTCAATGTAAACTCAAGTATGCTTTCATTGATGTACAAGAAAGAACGAATGAATATAGAAGAGATATTTCACTAAACTTTTGTATTGTAAGTGCTCTCATTATTTATTTATTTTTTTTACTTCAAGGTTTTGTTTGTTTGGCTTTGTTCAGTACCACGTATGTCAATATAATTAACGAATATTACTGAAAGTAAACTAATATATCATGGGTCTGTTCGGTTCAGTTTGTGATCGCTTTAAAAAAAATTGATCCATGAATTGCAACGAACCGAGGTCGATTTGGGAGATGTGAAACCGAAACGTTAAGATTTTTGAACAGCTTGAATTGAAGTTGTTTAGTTATTCGTTTAAGTTAAGTTGTTCAGATTAGTTTGAACGGCTTGGTGCTCACGCCTAGAAGGTAGCTTCTCTTTCTCTAAAAATATGCAGTCAGACATGAGGAATATGTGTATCCATAACTTCACTACTCATACATTGAGTTCTCCTTGTCCACTATTGACTTATGCATCAGTAGCCAAGGTGTAGAAGATCGTGAAAAAGTTATTGCTAGTGCTACATCAAGATGTCAAATGCATCACTAAAACCAATTCAGTGCTTCGGTTGACCAACCCAACTGAACGTTGGGTGCATACAACTAATTCGGTTGACCAACCTAACCGAATGTTGGATACATTTCATAACAATCATTGTAGACACTTCTGCTTCTTCTCAAACATATTAAGCAGCCTGATCTGCTTGCAACCATTCAAGCCATGCAAAAGTCCGAACAACTCCAAGCCTCAATTAATCGCCCCCCTTTAAGCCATATCGAGCTCGATGAACGGCCACTTTCGGTCATCATCCATCCATTGATGCCTTACATATCCCTCGGATTATGATGGATCTCAGACCCAGTATCCGGGTATGCACCACAACGGTGACCAGTATCGAGGTGAAGCCCATATTATTATCTTGGATGACGAGGAGCATCGTCATCACAGACACGCTAAGCCCAATGAGAGTTACCATAAGGTTCAATCACCAGTTTGTCAATCACGCTACGACTGTTCTCGTGACCGTAACACATAAGGGTTTAACATTACAGAGCCCGTTATCACTAAACGCCACCTTTTACTGAAGACATTGAGCTCTTTTCGGCACCAGCAAGTTTTAAGATGCTGCCCTGCAAACCCTACGACAACACAAGTGACCCTATTAAGCATTTGGCATGTTTTATATATTAAATCAATTTGCACTTGGTCCCGAACTAAATCACATGGCGCCTTCCCCATCACTTTGAAGGGGCTGCTCACGTGTGGTTTCAGCACGTAATGCCCAAATCCATCTCATGCTAGGCATAGCTCGTAAAGTCCTTGCACAGCAAGTTGCTCATAGCCAAGTATAGCAGAAGAACTCGACAACACTTTTTTTTCCATAGGTCAAGGATCCAAAGAGTCCTTAAAGTCCTACTATGCCCGCTTAAATGCAAATGCAGAGAATCTCTTCATAATCCCATTTGCTTCCATGGCTAGAGACATCCACTTAATAAACGTCCTTAAAGTTTGCTAAAGTCCATATAGGCACTCCCTCAGGTTCTCACTTAATAAACGTCCCCAGAAGACCTAGCAAACTTCCTCAATAAGGTTGAGAATTATTTACAAGTAGAAGAAGTTGTTATATTCCCCAACAAGGAGGCATACACCAGGCGGAAGAGGTGAGATCAGCCTGAGCCTCAAACTACGGAGAATGACCAAAAACACTCCAAAGGATTTAGGAAACTATGGCCTTTCATGCCTCTGAATGTATTCCGTGAGTATTTCTTGAACCAAAAATAAGGTAAAGGCATTCTTCGATTACCAGGGCCAATGAAGACATTAGACAACAAGAGAGAGACCTAGCACTACTATCAATTCCACAAGGATCACGTCACATGATAGAAGATTACAAGATCCTCATGAGGGAAGGCTGCTTGAAGCAATCCATCAAATCTGGTGATCTAACCGCAAAGGTGAAAATCCTAAGAAACAGGACGAAGCTCCTCAAAGGATCCTCTAGTCATCAACAATAACCTGGTGACCTAAGCTTCGGTGGATCCTCCGATAATGCAAGGAAAGCTTAGGCACGATAGGTCAACGTCACACATGGCCCTATTAAATGCCCTAAGGCCTCCCTAAAATTCGATGACTCCGACCTTAAAGTCGTATGGTTCTTACATGACAACACTCTCATTGTCACCTTGAAAATTTTTCTGAGTACATTATCAGATGGGATCTGGGTTGATACTGGTTTCTCTGCTGATTTCATCTTTGACGAAGCATTCTCGTAGATAGGGAATTACAAGATAGAGGGTGAAATATGTCTTTTCTCTCGTTCATGGATTTACTAAAGCGCTAGTTACCGTGGATGATTTTTCTCACTATCATTGTTGAGATAGCTCCGTACCAACTCACAAATGACTGATTTTTTTTATAGTCTGGGTATATCCTCCTACAATGCCATTCTCAGAAAAACAGGGTTAACAAGCTGTAAGTTATGGCTTCCGCTATTCATTTATCTTTGAAGTTCCTTACACACACAGGAATCACTGTGGTCTGAAGTGACCAAGCCATAGCTCAAAAGTGCTACATAACATCATACAAGGGTGAAGAGTGCCTAGCTATTGAATACCACATAGATGAAAACATGCTACAGCGAGCCAAATTAGCAGAAGAGCTTATTTCTGTGCCCTTGGAGAAAGGAAACCCAGAGCTCTACTTATGGATTAGCTCTTTATTAGAGTCACCCTTTCAGGATGATTCTTTCCTCAGCGCCAATGCCGACCTTTTTGCATAAAGTGTATCAGATATACTAGGCATCGACCATTCAGTGATTACTCGTCGACTTTGTACGACCCCAAGCATGAAACAGACCAGACAGAAGAAGCATGCCTTCTTGTCAGAGCACCAAGTCATCATCAAGGAAGAGGTGAACAAGCTCCTTATTGTAGGCTTTATTCACGAGATAGACTATGCAGACTAGATCGCCAACCTTGTGATGGTTCTCAAGCCCAACAATAAATGGGGCATTTGTATTGACTTTATTGATCTCATTAAAGCCTGCCCTAAAATAGCTACCACATTCACCGCATCAATATTTTGATCCATGCCACCTGTGGTCATTCACCACATCAATCATTTGATCGATGACATCCTGAAGACGACATTCATAACCGACCAAGGCTTTCTATTATAAAGTTATACCCTTTAGCCTGAAGAATGCCGAGCCACCTAGCGTGGTGGACAACATTTTTAGGCCCTTGAGAGGCAGAAACATGCACGTCTACATCAGTGACATGTTTATCAAAAGCCTGCGAAACGACCATGTAAGCGATCTTTTCACTCTCATGCAGATGCGCCTTAATCCATCCAAGTGCACCTTTGGAGTCTTTTCTAGCATATTTTTAGGCTTCATGGTCTCTTATGTAGGCATTGAAGCCAATCCTGATAACATCAAGTCCTCAAAAAAGATGCTTCCCTTCTTTAAAGCTTTGAAGGGATCGAAAATTTTTGAATGGACGGTTGAGTGCCCGACATCCTTTGACACCGTGAAAGCTCACCTAATAGATCCTCTGCACTTATCCAAGGCAAATACTTGGGAAGAATTAATGCTCTATTATGCCATAGTTGGCTTTACTATGAGCATCGCGCATGTTCATGAGGAAGATGGGTTCCAACACCTCATCTACTATGTTAGCAAAGTTCTCTAAAGGGCCTTACTATCCCAACATAGGGAAACTTGCCTTCGCACTATTGATATTTGCGTAGAAGCTGTAGCTTTATTTTCAATCGCACTCCATCACTGTGCTCATCAACACATTTGTCAAATTTTGCATAAATCCAGCTTCTCCAAATGACTGGAGGCTTGGTCAGTCAAACTAGGTGAGTTTGATATCCAGTACAAACCTCGTTCTTCTCTTAAAAGGTAGGCCCTTGTAAAATTCATCGTTAAATGAATATTCCTGGCGTAAGATGATGCAGGAACCCACACATAGTGTCTATCTTTTTACTTGGACATTGAATGTTGATGGTTCCTCGAACATAACAAAAGTGGCACTAGCCTCATCCTCAAGGCCCAGATGACCTTACTATTGATTAATCCCTCTGCTTTGGCTTCTCAGCCTCTAACAATAAAGTTGAATACGAAGCCCACATTGTCGGCATGTGCTTAGCAAATGCAATATGCACAGACCCTTTCTATGTTTATAGTGACTCTCAGCTCGTCGTGAAGAAACTTCTTGGAGAGTATGAAGCTCGTGATCCAAAAAATGTCTCAACATCTCTGGAAGCCCGAAGTCTTAATTTAATCTTTCAAGCCATTATTTATAAAACAAATTAGTAGGAGTGGTAACTCCTTTGTCATGCCTAGCCTCCCTAGACATATAAAGCTTTCAACGCACTGTCCATCTGGAATCTCTTCAAGAGCCCTTCATCACTTTATAAGAAGTAATGGATACTGCACAAGAGCTATCATGGATTGACCCAATCAAGGCTTATTTAGATCATGGTCTACCCCTGGATAGTAAAGAGGCCAAGTTCATCATATTGCCCTCAGCCAAATACACAGTTGTCGAAAGCATCATGTACAAGAGATCCTTCACTCTACCCTACCTTTCTTGCTTTACTCCCTCTAAGGTTAAGCATGCTCTGTGCACGATACATGAGGTCATATTTGGCCAATACCTAAGATGCCTTGCTCTTGCACAAAAGGCCCACTGTCAGGTGATGTTACTGGGCGGTTATGAAGCAAGACACTTTATCTTACGCTCAGGGATGTGACGCTTGTAAGTCCTTCACCTTAATTCCATTATAGGCTCCCACACCACTCGTTTCATTGAACATTCTAATTCCTTTCACCATGTAGTGGATGGAGATCCTTGGCCCTTTCTCACTCGCTGTAGAATAATGGAAGTTAATTCATAAAATGGGACGAAGCGAAACCCCTGGCAACCATTATAGAGCAAAAAAGTGTGAATACTTTCTTTGGCAAGATATGCTCTGCCGCTTTGGGGTCCCCTGGATCCTGGTCACAAAAAACAGCCTACCAATTTGACAACCCTCTCTTCAAGCCTTCTACGCCAACTTATGCATTGGGCATCATTTTTCTTCAATTGCACATCCATAGTCTAACGGTCAAATGGAAGTCACAAATAAGACCTTGCTTTAAGGCATAAAAAAGATCTCGACGACATTACATGGCTTTGAGAAGATAAACTCACAAAGATCCTTTGGGCATATCGCACCTCAAAGGCGAAACTCCCTTTAACTTGACATTCGGCATAAAAGCGTTCATCCTAGTAAAGATTGGCATGCCTTCCCTTCGGCTTCACTGCCTTGGCTTCTGCTCATAACAACAAAGCATTTCGAGCCAACTTAGATTTGTTGGATGAAATAAGAGATTATACATTAATTTGCTATTAGCTCCTATAAAAGGAAGTGGCCAAGTTCCAAGATAAGAGGATACACCCCATGCATTTTCGGCCCCATGATTGGTCCTCCACAAATTAGAAGCTTCCGCACCTAAGGATGCTATTGGAAAACCTACACCAAATCAGGAAGGCCTTTATAGGGTAGTCAAAATACGCGCCCTATGTGCCTAGGTTCCTGCCCCCAAGAAAATTTGGATGAGAAGCCTATTTTTCACAATTGGAATGCCGCCAATTTTTGGCATTACTATCCACGAGCAAGACATCTTTGTTGGGGGCACGCTCTTTTAATCTAAAACTCTGCATGTCTTGTTCCTCTTTATGTTAGGAAATCAAGGTTTCGTCTTTAGCTTTTTGTTTCTTTCTAGACATAGCTACTATGCCCATCTGTTATTACTTTTAACTTAGCAATGTACTCACCTTAGAGGCCTTTCATGCTTAATAAAGACGCAGTTTACTTGCAACACACATACTCAAAAAATTGATTTCATTAAGTTAAAGCATTATGTTACATATGGTGGTTTCTAAGGCCAAGTACAAAAACAAAAGTAAGAGACTGGAACCTAAGCATCTACTTGTCGTTCTTCAGTCATCATTTCACCAGTTGGCCGCTCTTCATTTGGCTGCGGAGGATCCTCAACAGGCTAAACATCTCGGGCTTCAATCACTGTTACTACTGCCAGCTGAGATACCCATGACTGTGAAAAGGAAGAACACTTTTGCACTGTTGCATGGCATCCTCCTATGCCTCCATATCAGATGTGAACAAAAGCTAGAACTCCTCTTGTTTTTAGGAATGGTAATATGGGAGCCTTGCCCAACCCAAGTCGGCACTCATTATTTATCCCATTCCGGTATTGCTTCATCTTTGATTTAATGTGCCCCATCCCTCTTAGATCAAACCCACCCTATTTAACCTTATCTATATAGGTTAATGCCTTTAGTCTCTAACGTTTTTTTAACATAAACTACTCATATTTTCTTAAAAAGATCATTTGCCTCACTCCGATTCTCGACAGTGGTTGCCAAAGGTAGATGGCTACCGCTGCCGAAAATTACGAGCGATGGCCGACAGTAGCCGGAGGTGCCCGACTTTTGTCGATGATTGGCGACGAAAGTCAACAATCTCCAGCAGTAGTTGCCAATGGTCATTGTTGGCTGTGGCTTGTGTTTGTGTGGGAGAGAAATGAGAAGAAACATGTCAACATTTGAAAATCTATTTTGGTTAAGGTGGAATGAGAAAAATTCATAAGGTCCAAATGGTTGAATCCTCGGTTACCGCATCTCCACTTACCCAAATTCATTAGGACTACACCAAATAAGTATCACATGAGACAAAACACGACAAAAATCCAATTAGATGCCTAAAGTAGCATTTGGTAACACTTCCAGTTTTGGTTTTCTGTTTCCAAAAAAAAAAACAAAACTAGTTTAATTTTTGTTTTTTACAAAAACAAATGGGTGTTTGATTACCCAAATTTTATTTTGAGTTTTTTTTTTCTTTTGGGTGTTTGATTACCCAGTTTTTATTTTGAATTTTTTCTTTGGTGGTGATTTTGTCGTGGCTGTGGTGGGGCGTGACGGTGGTCGACGGTGGTGGTGGCCGGCCTCTGACAGTGGTAGGCGACTGCTGGTGGCTGCCGGCCGTCGGTAGTCGCCAGCGGTGGGCAGTGGGGGTGGGTGGTGGCTGCTGGCGGTGGGAGGATGGTGGTGGCGGTGATCTCAAAATAAAAATTAAAACTGAAAATCGAAAACTCTTTTTTGGAGTTTTCAAAAACATCCCTATTTAAAAAATTAATTTTTTAAACTGAAGAAAGAAAAAACAAAAACTGTGTGCCAAATGCGTTTATTTTCTCCAGTTTACAAAACTGAAGAAAAAATAAATTCCACCAAACGCAACCTAAGTCGCCTTCTCTACTTTTTTCTTTTGTGATGTGATACTCAAATGCCTTTCCGGTTTTCACCGAGTTGGGTGCTTCGGTCGGCAAAGTGGCCAAGTACAGGGCCAAAATCACAAAACCGAGTTAATGCGGATGAAATTTGAACTCTGTATTGCAATTTAATAAGGGCTCTGAAAACGTAAGTTAGGGATTTGAACATTGTGCGAGTAAAGAAGTGCAAAAGCAATATTTAATGGCTGGGTTTCCGTAACTTTAACAGCACATCACCAGTTGACTGGGCTTTTTAGCTGGGGTTTCTACCCTTCTAAAGCTCCAGTACCCCCAGCCGACCAAACCAATTAACCAACAGACAAAAGAAAAACAAAGTACTACTCCTACTTATTAAGTGCCAAACCAAAGATCTCATTGAGTGACCACATTGCCCTTCTAGCAAATGCATCTCTTGTTTCATTATTTTTGAAAAATACAGAGCAAGTATTTTTGTGAGAAATTGTTGCGGTTTATCACAGCCTCTCGGAAATGACCAAGGAAATCGAGACAATGGAATTCATTTGTAAAATGTGATTCACGAAAAGTTCGTGAATGGTAAATCGACTCATACTCTTGATGCTTAATGTTTTACTTCGTTTTAGCACATGCAGAAAAAGAAGCCGTAACATAATTATATCATTTTGAAAAATACAAAGCAAGTATTTTTGTGAGAAATTGTTGTCTACACTTTGCCTGGTATCTTGAACTCTTAAAAATGACCAAGAAAACGAGACAGTGGAAATCATTTTCAAAACGTGATTCACAATAAATTCGTGAATGGCAAATTTACTAATACTTCTGGCGCTCAACGCTTTATTTTATTTTAGCACGTGCTGAAAAAGAAGTCGCAAGATAATTATCTCGTTTTGTGCAAGTAGAATCTTTAGTATCGATTTTAAGTAATCTCATTCAATTGGTAATTTAAATTTGTCCATGGAAGGCATATGTCTAATCATTCATGTGCACAAAATAAACAGCTATTTACTCTTGTATGAAAAGTAGATATATCTCTAAGAAATAATCTGAATTTATTCATCGTATATCTTTGAATTCAAATGTTAAGAATTTCCTCCCATTTTAAGAAATGGTTAATGATGCAAAATGGTGTTTTAATTAAATTCTTGACCACTAATCCATTAAATTCATTATCACTATTTCATCAATTTCCTTCCCAATATCATAAATGTGCAGAAGCATATTTAAATATTGCTAGCAGCAAAATGAAAACACAACTGTTGAGGAAAGTTTTAAGATATGCATGACAGGAAGCTTTATTTCTTTTCCTTAGCGTTATTTTAATGCAAAGCATTTCTCTTTACACTAATAGTTTGAGATCACTCTGGAGCAAAAGTTTTCTCATTACCGTTATATATCTTCTCACAAACTGATATTCCTCCTTACTATAATACGGGTAAATACAGTAAGATCGTGAACATTTAGAACCGTTAGATGGGAGGAGACTCGCGTGATAGGCAGGAAACTAAATGAGACATAGAGCTATTTTGCTATAAGCCTAACGATCTTAAGTGGTCAGAATTATTGGTACTGGATCGTCTAATATTTTTTTAGATAAGAAGAGGGAGGGGTTAGAAAACGGACAGTCTAAGGATATATATATAAAAAATTGAAATGATTTAAAAAATAAGTACCTTTTTTGGTCTAAATATTCGTGCCCCACTATCAATCACAAGTAGTATTTAACTAGTGCACTATTAAGGAGCTTCGTAATGCGTTATATAAAATTTTGACCTTCTAAGTTGGAATAGATTGTCAATTAATGTAATATATTCAAAAAATCAACTCTCTTTTCTAAAATTTTGAAAACTAGGATACTGTAATATCAGATTTTTTAAACAACATGATCTGTAAAACTTTAACACATTTGAATAAATTAGTATATCCTTTTTTCCTGGATATCCTACTTACTCAACATAATTTCAAACTTTAAACTATATTATATAATTTTTTTGACAGTCTAACTTGGGATAGGTTGTCAATTAAATCAACTCTCGTTTCAACATATTTTGAAAAACAATAGATAAGATACTATTAGTATCAAACAACATAAAAAAAAAAACTGAAATATATGAATGATTAGCATATTTTGTTTTCTGGATATCCTTTTTGCTCAACATTAATTAGAAGCTTTTCTAATTTGAATTAAAGATGCAAATGCTTATTAGCAAGTCAAAAAGATTCTAAAGTTGGCAAACATACCGTGTTGAAACCTTTCGATTATTAAACTTAGCTCTACAGTACTCACACTCCTAAATACCTATCGATCTACCCGCTCTCGAGCTCTTGTACTCCTCCCTAAAAAACGTGAGTTGAAATAGATGGATATTAAATATATTTGAACTGAAATAACACACATGAATAAATACACGTTAGGAATCCTCAACTCACCTTTGTTATTGGTAATTGATTTATTTAGATTTTGTATGGTTACATGTGCCAAAAAATCTTATTTTGTTTACTAATTTTTTCAAAGTACAATTATTACTCGAAATCTGCAAATTGAAAACAAATCACACTGTTTGGGAAACAAAATCATTTCACCTGTTTTTAAATCAAAAGGGCCAATTTGAAAAATCCAAATAACTCCTTTGGTTTTCTGGTAATTCTGTCCCAATAGAGCCCTTTGGTTTTCTGGTAATTCTGTCCCCAATAGAGCCAAGAGAAAGCATATAAACAGTTCTATTTTCGCTCGTTGTTTGCAGTAGTTTCTTCCTTTCTTCCATACTCATCGATGGAGGGAACTCAGCTTTACAAATTCCCATCAAACCACCGGTACTGAGAAACCTATGACCTGCCTTTTCTACTTCTGGCGCCATTTGTAAACAAACCCATCTTTCAAAATCGCTTCCTTTCTCTCTCCACTTTAAGTTTCTCTCTCTAGACCATAAACATCTTACTTTCTCTCTCTTAAACGCTTGACCAAGAGGGTTTGAAATGGAAGAAAAAGAGAGTACGGAATCTGGGTCACTTGGAAACCATTCAGTCCACTCGGAAGCCGACTCACCACCCGTCAGCGGCGGCGCCACAGCTGCCGCTACCGCGGGCGGTGGCGCTGGGGTGGTGGCGCCACAAGTGGTGAACACGAACTTGGCTGTTAGTTCTGGTGGTGTGAATGCTGATTCCACGGGGAAAAAGAAGAGGGGGAGGCCACGGAAGTATGATGCAGATGGGAACCTGACAGCGCCGTATTTAAATAAAGTGGCGTCGCCGCCGCCGGGGTTTTATTTGACACCTTCGCCGGACTTTTCCTCGAAAAGAGGCCGCGGCCGGCCGCCTGGTTCCGGTAACTGGCAATTGCTTGCTTCTTTAGGTGAGCCACAGTTCCAGTTTTTTGTTGTTTCCTATGTTGCATTTTTTTTGTATATATTATTATATAATTAAATGTTTTAGCTCAACAAATCAGTTTACAATTTGGTGCAAATTGGGTGCTTTTGTCTTTAGCCATTTATCCTTTAGGTTGGTGGGGAGAAGTTGAGGAAGATCAATTGGGGATTTGATTCGGAAAAAAGGAACAAAAAAGAAAAACAAATCAGGGAAAAAAGATTTATTCCGTATGTGTCAAATGGTTTTTGACATTATTTTGTTGGTATAACATTTAAAGTTTCAAATTGACTAGCATTGAAGGGAACAAGGGAAATTGGAGATTTATTCCCTTTTTGTCACCACAAACATTGACGTTATTTTTATTTTTTTTTTGTCTTTCTGTTTTGTGTGTGTGTATTTTTTTTTAAATTCTGATTGTTGGAGTCAGTTGACTTGCTGTGTGACTTTGATCTGTGAAGGTGAGTTGTTTGCGAATACAGCCGGAGGGGATTTTACGCCGCATGTGATCAATGTAGCTACAGGAGAGGTAATGATTAGATTATTGTAAATAATTTGAAGAAGAAATAGCATTTTTCTTCAGATCTATAGTTATTTTGTTACCCTTAAGTGATTTTTCTTGTAATACGCAGGATGTTGCAGCAAAGATCTTTTCGCTTTCTCACAAGGGTCCTCGAGGGATTTGCATTCTTGCGGCCAATGGTGCGGTTTCAAATGTCACAATTCGACAGCCAGGTTCTTCGGGTGGTATTTTGACATATGAGGCACGACCTTAGTCTTGCTTTATTTTTCTTTTAGTTACATTTTTGAAACTTCTTCTTCCAAGAGAATGCTGCATGCAAATTGAATTATCGCATTAGTTAAATGGTTTGTGGAGTTGAGTCTCAGTGCGAATATAGATTTTAATTCAAATACTGATTGTTTTCATGCGTAAGAAAATATTTAATTGTGAGTTATAGCTTGTTGAGCATTTGGTTATGAACATTCAAGGTCCTTAATTTATGTGGAAATGATTTTGAGACATGATTGCAAGAGAGGCTTTTATCTAGTTGAACCTAAAAAAAATAAAAAATTCTTGTTCTGTTTTACAGGTAGTCATTACCCCGCTACCTTCTGCTTCTGATCTGTGGCTTTTTAACACCTTCCATGCCCTCCCAAACATTGCTCAGATAAATTGCAGGAAATTGTTTCTGAATAAAACCAAGTAGTCTGGTGATGCGAGGACTTTTAAGTTTAGTCTTCAGTTTAATATAAAGGTGTATATGCTGTGAGCCTAAGGGCATCTCATAGACATTAGAATGTTTTGTGAGAAACTGAGACGCACATAAATCGACTTAGCTTTCATTTTAGGCAGTCCTTGTTGCATCTCACTTTGGAAATGGGTAGTGTGAAGAAACCTGATTAAACCTGATTCTATACATCTAATGTAATTTGCTTCTCACAGCCTGCAATTTTTCATTTGAAAATTAGCTTTAATAGATTACTATAATGACATATCATCCTAGATTGAGTTCTTACCCAGTTCTCTGTTTTGTTTTAATACTTAATTTCATGCAGGGTCGATTCGAGATTTTGTCACTATCAGGGTCATTCACAGTTTCTGAAAATGGTGGCATTAAATGTAGGAGTGGCGGTTTAAGTGTCTCATTGGCTGGCCCTGATGGGCGTGTGGTTGGTGGTGGCGTTGCTGGTTTATTACTGGCCGCTAGCCCTATCCAAGTAAGGACCTCTTCCGTTGTTTCTATTTATCTGGAATTACTCATGAATCTTAGCTTCAAATCACGTGTCGGGCATGATAGGATCCTATGTGTGTACAATCTGTCTTCTTTTTTGTGAACCATTTTCTCCAGTTGGTTTGATAATGGACTCATATTAACACTTTTATGATTGTACAAGAGGATAAATTCTTGGCTCCAAACCTTGCTTATCAGATACAATGTTCCTCGATGTAGACTTAGGATATACCAAAATACAGTCTCCACGGCTTCTTCCTGTTTCAATCATGGAACATCAGCGAAGTGCATCGTTGGGCTTTTTGTGTCAGTCAGATAGAAGGATACGTGGTGAGAGGATGACTTGAACGTTGTGGACCGAAACCCAAAACCAATCTCTCCAATTCCATTTCACAATGCTACAGCATTTTGTGAAACTGCTAGATCCATGCATGTGGAAATGTACAACCTTCGCAAGCCCACCTGCCTCCATTCTTGTAGCGTCCATGCTAATGTGTGATTAAAATTTCATGCATATAGCCAAAGGTTGGAGAATCCTTGAGAAACCACAAACCCTATGAGGAGAATATTTACCACTGATGAATCGGTGGAAATAGTGGGTGGGATATTACGAGCATGCAGTTTCATTACAAAACAGTGGTGGCAAATCTATTTGTCCGTCATAGAATGGACACACTCTTTGTTATCCAATGAAACAGACACGATAACATTTGGCGTTCTAAGCACTGTAATGATTGTTCTGTCCATTAGCAGGTGTACCTTAGTTGCACAAAGCTCGTCAGGGAGCAGAACTAGTGGGATGCCAGGTTCTGGAGTGGGGAGCAAGAGCGGGTGCGAGTTCTGGAAGTGAGGTTCCGAGGTGGGAACGTTACAAGAATTGGAGAATCCTGGAACTAAGAATTAATGAACACCGAAGCAGCTGGTGTACTAATGCCCTAAGCAGTTCAATTGCTGACCTCTATATACCTGCACCACTAGATCAAGGGTTCTGGTGCATATCTTAGGTCTTTCTGGTTCTTCATCTACTAAGGTTACTTGCTCCCTTTAGACGAAAATAAGCTGCATAATCTCGCCCCTCTTCATACTTGCACACTCATTGGTTGGGACAGAGGGCATACTTGGGTAGACGTTTTTACACACATCGCCTCCCGGGTAACCATTAGTCGCATAGAATAAACCACAAACTGCTCGACATTGATTGCTAACCTGTAAGATTGTAAGGTGCAGTATGATCACATGGCCATTTGATGCCAGTGAGAAGCATGAGCTTGCTACTTTGCAATTTAATGTTGTCCACAAATTATTAGAATAATTCAGATAAACTGATACCATACTGCATTGAACAACTTGCGTTGGATTCTTGGTTGATTTTACAGATTGTGGTGGGGAGCTTCATGCCAAATGGATACAAGATGCATAAGAAGAAGCACAAATATGAACCTAGAATGGCTCCTGCAAATCAGGCGGCTCCAGATGTCACAGCAGCTACCCCAATCTCACAAGCAGCCCCTGTTGCCAACACCTATCCAACTCCAACATCTCAGGTGCAAGTACAAAGTTATGGAGTACCCAATACCACCGCAAGCAACAAAGAGAAGCCAAATTCCACATCCAGGGATACTGCTGTTTGGAATGGCTTAGCACCCACGTCGGAGCAGAGACCATCTCCAGACATCAACGTGTCTGCACCTGAAGAGTAGCGCTGAATTTGCGATTCATGTCCTTGATCGATTTTATTAAACTTTCAACTTGGAGATTTAGCTTTAGCTTTAGAGATCTCAGAGGCTGACATGGTAAGTTAAGAAGCTGATTCAACTTCCTTTTCTGTTGTAACATTTATTAAAAACTTTCATTTTCTACATAGATTGGTCCGTATTATCTGTTTAAAATCCATGGTTTTTAGAGTTTTGAGCTTGCCTATTGCCAGGCCAACAGTGGGCAACTCTTAGTTGAGTCGTGCGTGTGAGATGTCAATGAATATATTCGTCATTCTTCGCATGAAGTGATTAAGACATGCTCTCTTGGTAAACTAAAGGCAACCTGAATTCCGCCTTCTAAACTTGGATCAACTCTCTTCTGCCACCATCTTCTTCTTTTACGAAAATGACGTGAAGGCTGGTCCAAATGGAGCTTTTTGATGTAAGAGGGCCATGAACAAAATAAAGAAAATTAAGAAAAGGTGTTTACGTTGAATTTCTGAGCAATATTTACTCGTGCATATAGAATACCCGACCTGAATTCATAGATCTCACCAAGGAAATTATCTCGAACATTGTTGACCTTGTATGGATGAGACAAACCACTGTTGTTTGGTGCAACGACGCGCGAACAAGCTTTACCACCTTTCTTGAGCTCCTTTAAGCTTTCCCTTTCCCTTCAAGCTCCATACCCTGAATTAGTGCATTAGTCTTGGCCCTTAAATACTTTTACATTTAGCAAACAAATAATTCAACTGCACACGTATGCGCGCGCACATTATTACATACGTACAATTACATTTACTAACACCCGCACTCACATCCCCTGCATCCTCACCCACACAACTCTATTAAGAAAAGAAAAGGAAAGAGGTAATTAACTAATGATCCTTGTACTTTACACACTATGATTTTTTCCACCCTACTTAAAAAATAAGTACTAAATCCCCTACAGTTACGAAAATTGGGCACGATTAACGGTGCGTAATAGATCTATGTGAAATGTCATTTTTGTCCTTCCTTTTACCTTATTAATTAACAGAACTTTTGCCCAAACTCTCTTAAACAGTCCAAAACCACATGATTTTCTGGCTTGCATATCAAACCAACAAACTCTAACAGACCAGTCTCCATTTCACCGAATTTGCCAGTTGCTAAATTTTGTGGTTGGTTTTTATACCTTTAGAGATTGATAACTTTCAATGTAACATCCAGATACTTTTCGGATTTATTTAAAAAAAATTAGAGCGAATATATTTTTTTTAGCATCGATGTTTTAATTAACAATTTTTTTGAGACGATTAGTATAGCAAGGTTATCTAACAAACTCATTAAAATTTTTCTAGCACATAAACTATAGTAAATAAATTATCTTGGACGTTTTTGAAATAATAGGAAGTTACGGGTAAATTTAGAATAACTAACGAAAGTATAAAAGGGTTTTGGTCATTTTTCCTTTTAGGGTCTTGCTTATATATATACAACTAGGATGCCACAGTTGACCCTAATTCTCTTCCCATATGCTCTGTAAACAGCTGAGGGAGAGAGAGAGCGTGGAACAGAGGCGAGGAAGGAACGTGAAGAAGAGTCTTTCTGGCAAGTTTCGGGTAAGCACCAGTTTCTCTCTTGTTTAAAAAATGGTTGTAGAATTATTGGGGCTGCCATAAAAATGGTAAGGGGGCTGTGATACAATCAGATCACTGCCATGGTGGCCGTGACCATGTGCAGGGGATATAAGAGGCAAGGGAAAGGGAGAGAACAAACTGCCATGGAGGCAGTGCATGGAGAGTGTTTTTAGTGTGCGCTTTATGTGCTATGGTGTTGCCGTAGCTGTAAAGCCGTGCGTGGGTGGTGCCGTGAAAGGTTGATGGTTGCCTTGGAAAGAAACGACATGATTGTTGGATGGGATACGGCTGTGAGGGAGAGACGGCTGTTGTGGGTTTGTGAGAATATAGGTGTGGGTATATGGATTTGTGTACGAGGTGCAATGTTGTAGTGCGTATGAATAGGTGTGCACTGTGGAATTGTGTGCTTGAACTCTGTGTGTTTAGGTTGTGTTTTTGTGTGTGGAGCTGAAGAACACCACTGCCGTAAGGCAAATGGGTTCAAGGGCAATCTGTCGTGAGGCAGTGGAGGGGTGTGCATTAGTGTGTGCTGTGTGTGAATGCGTTAGTGTGTGTTGTGTGTGGATGCATTTGTGTGTGCTGTGTGCGTGTGTGTTGTGTGTATATGTGTGCGTATGTGAAGCTGCCGAAGCAGCTGTGAGTGCGTGTGTTTATGTGGTTGTGTGCTCAGGTGTGTGTGCATGCTGCGTATTTTGAGTGTGTGTGATGTGAGTGAGCTGTGTGTATCATATACTTAAGAGTGTGTGTGTGTATTATATATACTTATGTGAGTCCTGTGTGTGTGTGTGTGTGTGTGTGTGTTATATACTTAAGAGTGCAGTGTGTGTGAGTGTGTCGTGAAATTGTGGTTTGTGTGGGCTTTGGGCAAATAAAAGAAGCTACCGCTAGGGGTGTGTGTGTGTGTGTTATGTGCAGGTGTGTGCGTGCGCGTGCGCACGTGCGCACTACATAGCGCGCGCGTGCACTACATAGTGTGTGTGTGTGTTGAACAAGAAAAAAGGACCCACTGCCTCACGGCATGGGTGTGGGGAGTTTTATTTTTCGTATGCTCGTGTTTGTGTGTAATATAAGCTGTGCGAGTGTGTTTTCTTTGGGTACATGTGTGTGGGTGGTGTGTGTAATGAGTGTATGTGTGTGTAATGAGTGTATGGAGTGAAGAAATGCATGTGTATGTGAGGCTCATGAGCTGTGAGGGTTTGTGAGTGAGATAAAGGCTGGGTGCAGTGAACAAGAAGAAGAAGTGGGTTTTAGATATGCAGTTAGTGGGTATGAGGTTGGTATTAGATACGACACATGCATGGGGCGGCGTACAGTAATTGTTAACGCTTAAAATTTTAAAGTATAATACTTTAGGCTAAGTTAGAATTTTTGGAAAAAAATTATAATTTTCTGAATATGTAAGTATTTTTAATAGTTTTTGTAAACTAAGATTTGTAAAATTTTTTGGAGTCTTTAAAACTCATGAAAATGTTCTGAAAAAATTATATTAATGTTTTTTTGGAATAAATAAGTCCCAGTTTAAGTTTGGTAATTTTTAGAGTTAACCTGCTATCATTTATGTATTGCACTAATTTTAGCAAAACAAAAAATTTAAAAATAGTTTTAATGTTTTTTAAATTCTAATTTAAATTTATATAATTTTCATACATATTTTAAATCTATTAAAAAAATTATGGGACTTTATTTTCAGCTAGAAGTAATTATGGCTATTTATAAATTTTATTGCAATTAAAGAAATTATTTTGATTCAAAAATAATCAAAATTTTAGAAAATTCATATTTTGCCTTTTCATAATATTTTTAAAGCTATAAAAGTTTTTTTTTTAAAATTTAATATGTGTTTGGAGTATCATTACACATTAAAGAGTGTATAGAATTATGGTTAGGTCAGCCGTGGGCGAGATCGCTTTGACTTGTGCGATTTTGGAGTTAGAAGTAAGCATATGGGGAGTTAGAAGTAAGCATATGGGGGGTAGTTGATATTATGTTTATAGTATTGTAGTATAGATTGTGTTCTAACAAATGGATTGCCAATCTAAGTTTATTCAGAGATTATTAATCGAGGTTTGGTAGTATTGTTTAGCTTGGATCGAGGTAAGAATTTTCTGTCCGAACCCCACTCATCATTTTGAATTCATATGTTTTATTCTTAATTATTTTGAAAATCCCGATGAACTATGATTTTATAAAAATATTCTTCAATTGTCCATGAAACTCTTATTTGAGTCGTATAGCGATCATTTGAAATTCTAATTTATTCTCATATGTTTATTGACTCAATCATCGTAAAATAATTTCAATTGTGTTTATTTCTTCTAAATGTTGACATGAGTCAATAATCCTGGGAGTTATAAGAATGGTGCGTATTGTTGGAGTTATAAGGATGGTCTGTTGGTTGGGCTAAACTAGTACTTAAATAGACTAGACAGTGTACATATGTATGTAAAGCGTATCGAGCACTGTCATAGTAGCTTTGTAATAGTGTATTGCTCATGTTCAATGTTTTCTATTTCTGTTTTATATATTGTACTTGAAGTGTTTTGAAATGAGTATTGATTTAAGGGATTGAGTTGTTACTTATCCCTATGTTTATATGAAAATGCTGTAGTTTTATTTTATTACCTTTTTAAAATTATCATTTAATTGTATATAAAAAATCATTTGAATCGCTCTGTTTCTCCGTTTTAAAAGTTATTATTTGGCTTAAAAGTAAAATTGTCCGAATCGTTTTGTTGTTTTTAAATCATTAATCGATTTTATTGGGCCCTAAAAAGCTTACTTTTCTTTGACTTCCTTTCTGCAGGTAGTAACCAGCGTTATATTACTTGAAACTGGACTAGAGGCAAGAGAGCTAATGGATTTAAGTTATTGTAATGTCCATTAGAACCCCTGCATGGGTGAAGGTTATTGTTTAAACTTTTGAGACTTAGATTGATGTTTCACCTACGATAGTTTACTAAGATTATGATTAATGGTTTAGTTGCTCTGACAGCTTGTTGCATTATTTATTGAGGTAGAGGATATTATTGTCTTAGTGAACTGATCGAACGAGTGTTTAATATTCTGAAAATTTTGGTATGTTACAGTTGGTATCAGAGCTTATGTACATAATTTTGTAGACTTTAAAAGCAAGTGAGAGAAAGCCTAAGTTTCAACAAGAGAGTTAGAAAAAAAAATTAGTGACTTAATTGAACCTTAGTAGTGGCTAGATATCGGAGTGCGTAGTGAAAGCATAATGGTTATATCGTTTGATTTCGGGGTTGAGTAATGATCTCTGGTTGGTTGGATTATGAAACGCTAGGTTATAATCGGAATCTTATAGTATAGCGAAATGCTTGAAGCTGTTATTGATGTTCTCGACTCGTATTTTGGAGGTTCTCTGTAACATTCGATGACACCTTCGTTTGAGAGTTAGGTAGTGAAAGCGTGGAGTTGGACATTAATAATGTTCTCCACTCGTATTTTGGAGGTTCTCTGTAACAATTTTTTTGAGATGATTTGTGTAGCAGGGTTATCTAACAATTTTTTTGAGATGATCTGTTTGTGCTCAAAAGTAAACTTCCAATCAATTTAATTTGTAAGCAAGTACACTACAATTGATTTCAATAAGTTAATTTATTTTTTGCAGCTGTGAGTGCCTGCATTTATGTGGTTGTGTGCTCAGGTGTGTGTGCGTGCTGTGTGTTTTGAGAGTGTATGTGCTATGTGTATTATATACTTTAGAGTGTGTTGTGTATTTTATATATATATATATACACACACACACACACACACTTATGTGAGTGCTGTGTGTGTTATATACTTAAGAGTGCAGTGTGTGTTATAATTTTGTGTAAAATATTTACTAAAATGCCACCATATTATAAATGAATGTATTTGATTTTCATTTTGTTATATTTTTTATTTTTTGTGTCCCGGCTGTTTTAGTCTTTATCTTCCTTGCTTCCTTGTCCATCTTTATTCTTTCAAATTATAAATCTCTAAATTAGAAAGAAAACATTAATACATCAAGGTTAATTCTTTTTAGTTTAAATTCTTATAATATGTTAACTTATACGTAACTATTATCATCGTATAATTGGTAATCGCACTAGTAATACATATATATATTATAATAGTTAAGTTTCTTTCATGCAATATTAGTAGTTTGTTGTTGACTGACTTTATCAAGTTAAATAAATATCTACGAATAGTGATATTATACGATTATTAGTCAAATTAATGAGTAATCTATTTTGCATTTAGCGTATTCAATCGTGACGCGATTTCTTTCATATTGTTAATTTTTTTTAATAACTTTTTGGTCCTTTCCGATTAGACTTTCTCGTTCCGCCCCTGCCTCAGCTTTTTGTTTAGAAATCTGTTTTCCCTATTTTTCTTCCTCTTTGCCCCCTCTGGAGAACAGCCCTTTATCCGTTAGTGTAGTCCAAGCTTCAAAGGCTTGGGCTGGTTATGAAAAACGGCTGAAGAACGACAGATAAGGGCACATGTCAACACGTGATAAACCTTGAGCATATAAGTCTTATCAATGTTGTCTTTCATATTTTCATAAAAATATCTCAAATAATCTTTCATTTCACTTCAAAAATTACAACTTAGTAGACTTTTAAAACACATGGGCCTATTGATTTATTTCAATAAGTTTCCTAAATGTCTGAAATATTATCTTTGCGCGAAACATCATAACTTCTTTGATTATCACGTCACTAGATATTAAGATTCTGAGAGCTGCAGAAAATAAGGAAGAGAGATACATTCCAAAACTTAAATCTTAAACTGAAGGCAGCCTGAATTATTCTGTTTGCTAATCTCCACTGCCACTGTCGCAATCCTTACCAAAATGTCGGATAATCTTGGCGTAGTAATCCCAGTTTGAATGTGACGGTGTTATTGCAGGCTGCCCGAATGGATGCTTTTTAACATAAGAAGGAACATCATCAGCATCTGCAAGGCCATCCAGATAGCTTCGCAGTTCGCTTTTCGGACCTAGTGGACAAAAATAGGAAGATGGATTTTCTTGTTAATTTCCAAGATAAAATCTATCTCTACGAGCAAATTGGATGCTACCTCACCTAAGAATTTATCTCCAACATTGTTGACCTTGTACTCATGAAGAGGGAAAATTGCTGTGTTAGGCTGCAAGAACCCAAAAAAAACAAGGTTTAAAATTCTAATTTGAGAACTTATATACGTTAAGTAACTTCATTCGTAGGATGTGCCAATTACAGGATTGAGCAGGGCCTTGTAGGGGTCGTGATCAATCATCAATGTGTTTGATGATGAGTATTGCCCATGTCGCCATGAAAGAGAGTGTTTTGCTTCCCATACATTCTTGAGCTCCTTTAAGAAAATAGGCTTGTCGCTGTTCTCCAAGTTTTTAAACCCAGAATCAGTGCATTCTTCTTGGTCCTGAAATACTATGAGCAGTGAAAAGATTGTGCATACAAACGTTAATGAAAATTGCCGAAATATATACTTACCCATATAAATAACAACTTGCTTCTCAGTCCACCTATGAGAGCGATTAAAGCACCATCTACGTTATGTCTATTAATAAACAAGCAGAACATAGTTAGGAGCCTTCACCATTCACGAAGACAAGTGGTAAAAGCATTTGAAAAAAGAAAGTTACGATACACTCACTCCCTTGCAGAAGACCATAGTCCCACATCAAATCTTTCAAAGCAAAATTTCAGAAAGTCATCACAGAAAGGCCTCTTGAAAACTGTATACAAATTGAAGTAGGACGTATTAGAGCTGAGATGTAATCTGCAAGACAGACTGTAACGCTAACATAGAGTTCAGGATATTCTTCACCTAGAAAGTTTACATAAACAAGATCAGGCCTGCAATTTCTTGGAATGGTGGCCTTATTGCGCTTGTGCACTCGATCTAGCAGGAACCCACCTAGGCCAAGCACAAGAAGTTTCTTTCTCGGACCAAGATTTAGCTTCTCTAAGGGAAGGCCTAAATCACTTTCTGTATCTTTGTCATCATCACTGCTATCATCAAAGACAACGCTTTTCAACTTCTCGCTGGGGAGCTTCAATGCCATGTTTGGAGACTTAGAACAGAGATTCAAGATGTGTCGCTTAGCCTTTTGCCATTTCTAAAATTTTGGGTTTTCAAGGTTCATATTGGAAAACTGAAGGGTTTTTTGGGAATCTGATGAGTTGGTGTATTGTATGCGTGCGTGAAAATATGTTGAAAATATATACTAGATTTTATACTAAACAATAAAGAAAAGTATCGAAAAACGCAAGATCTACATGGTTCGGTGAAATTAGAACCACATAAAGTTTGTTGGTTAAAACATCATCTATGTTTTCACCCCAAAGAAAGTTTGTTAGTTAAAACATCATTGCAAAAATTATTTATGAAAAAACACAAATCGATCAAAGTTAGTTTTTTTTTAGTTAAATTCTTATAATATGTTAACTTATACATGATAAATATACTCATATAATTAATAATCAAATTAGTAATACATTTATACCCTTAAGGGTTAAGCTACTTTCATGCAATATTAGTAATTCGCTGTTGACTAATCTTACAAATTTAAATAGATCATTATAAATAGTAAAATTAAATGATTTATTGTCAAATTCAGTAATTTATTTTACATTTAACGTATTTAATAGTGATACTAATTACGTTTTTTTACCTTTCATCCCTCCTCCTTAGACAATCTGGATCCGCCCCTGCCCTCTGTCACCTTCGTCGTCATCGTTACTGCTATCGCAATGACCGCATTCTTAAGCTTCATTTTTGGGAGGTTTGAGGCAATAATTCTATTGTTTATTTTAGGTGTTTCAGTTGGTTTATAGCGTGGAAAGGAGTTTTAACTTTTTGGATTATGCTATTAGCTAAAATCTGAAGGTATCCAATGCTGAGCTTAGTGTGGGGCAGAATTCAACCTTAAAGGTCTCTTCTCCTTTTTCTTTTGGCATCTTTCGTTTATCACCTTTTTACCTATTCAACTAATTGAAATCTGTCTTTTTCAAACCGAGCATGAGAAATGGAATCGCAAAAAGAATAAGACGATTAATCTAAAAGTGCGTTTGGTAATAAATTTTTTTTCCTTCTCCAATTTAAAAAATCAGTTTTTAAACTGAAGAGTAAAAAAAAACTCCAAAAACTCATTTTTTTTCACTTTTGTTTTTTTTTTTTGAGACCACCACCACCACCCTCCCACCGCAGGCAACCACAGCCGGTAGCCACCTCCGGCCGCTGGCGACCACCGCCGGCGACTGCCAGCAACCACCGCCGGCAGCCGGCGACCACCGTCGGCAGCCACCTCGGGCCACCGGCGACTACTGGCAACCACCGCCGGCCGCCAGCGACTGCCGGTAGCCGCCGGCCCGCCGGCGACCACAGTCGGCAGCCACCACCACCGTCGACCACCGCTATGCCCCACCACCGCCACCGCAAACCACTCAAAAAAAAAGTCAAAATAAAAAGGGTTACCAAACACCCAAAAAAAAAAAGGTTATTAAACACTCACTTGTTTTTGTAAAAAAAATAAAAATTAAACTGCTCTTTAGAAACTGAAAACCAAAAAAAAAAGTTTTGTCAAACCAACCCTAAGTGTCTTTAACAGCATTTGTATGATTGTCTTTAGCAAACTGCTTCTCTACAAACTTTTTCTTTCTAATTATATATACTCCCACCCTATAATCTTTTTGTCAGAGATTGTTGTAGATGAAATCTGAAACTTGCTTCGTGAACGGACCTGCACAGCAAAGACAACACCGGTAACTTGTCGGAAGGATTTTCGGCGGGGATTCTTTGATGCTTAAGTCAGTAAAAAAAACTTAAGATGTATTTTTTGTAGACTTGGATTAAGTCACTTACCTTTAGATTGTTTTCCTTCTTTCCCTTTTATAGAGTCCTCCCTTAGTGGTTAGTTATTCCCCCTTTAATTCGGGAGTTACCAGACTAATGAGAGGTTACTCTTATTAGTGGGTAGTTACTGCTATTAAGTAGGGATTATTGTCATAACGGATAAGAAGTGTGAAGGTGGGCGGTTACCACTTCCCAGTTCTCCATTAAGGGAGTGGTAGTTTTGAGAGTATCCGATGGTGACACGTGTCACCATCTCTTAGGTGGTATTTTCTTCCCATATCATTTGTCCCCTATTCCATGTTCTTTTCGAAGAAGGATATGGAATTATAGCATCACTACAGTTTTTCCCATCGAAAATCCTTAAGAAGCTTCTCTACTAGGCTTTGGCCGAGTAGAAGTGCATCAAGGGCTCGTCTACTCGGCTTGGCCGAGTAGAGGCCTCATAGAGTTTGTCTACTCGGCTTGGCCGAGCATAGGTGCATCAAGGGCTCGTCTACTCGGCTTGGCCGAGTAGAGGCCTCATAGAGTTCATCTACTCGGCTTGGCCGAGTAGAGATGCATCAAGGGCTCGTCTACTCGGCTTGACCGAGTAGAGGCGTGTGATCCAATGCGCTCGTCTGCCCGGCAGAGGCTAGGACCAAAGTAGCTCGTCTACTCGGCTAGAGTAGAGGCGTGTGGTCCAATGCGCTCATCTGCCCGGCAGAGGCTAGGACTAAAGTAGCTCGTCTACTCGGCTAGAGTAGAGGCGTGTGGTCCAATGCACTCGTCTGCCCGGCAGAGGCTAGGACCAAAGTAGCTCCTCTGCTCGGCTAGAGTAGAGGCGTGTGGTCCAATGCGCTCGTCTGCTCGGCAGAGCTTAGACCAAAGTAGCTCGTTTGCTCGGCTAGAGTAGAGGCGTGTGGTCCAATGCGCTCGTCCACTCGGTAGAGGCTAGGACCAAAGTATCTCGTCTACTTGGCTAAAGTAGAGGTGTGTGGTCTAAAGCGCTCGTCTGCTCGGCTATGTTGAAGTTATGGTCATGGGGAAAAAGGGTAAATTTGCCCCCTGGTGATACTATTGGATGCATGCCACGTGTTTAGGGTATTGCAACGGTCATAAGATCTCATCCGTTGGATGGATGTTCTGACTCTATTTAAAGTGGTAAATTTCATTACCTTATTTCACTTGTTCCATGCTTCAAGTGAGAGAGAAAGAGAGAGCGAGCGGGATTGGGGCTTTGAAGAAGTTTTTTTAAGTTGCTTGAAGATCGTCCTCTTATCAAGTAAGCTTCAAAACTTTTCCCAGTCTCTTTTGAAATCTCTTGTTTGGATCTAGAATTATGTCTGATCATGATGGATAACATGTTTCTGAGCCTAATGCCGATTCTCGAGGGGTGAGGATAGAACCTACCTTTGACCCCCTATTTTTAAAACCTGGTGTTCCTTTGGTGCCTTTCCAAGAATCAAGGAGAGTTCCTGCCAAGGAAGTTCTAAGGGAGAACGCTCGGTTTCTTAAGCCTTTTGATGCACATACACTTAGGAGTAAATTAAGCAGCTACGACTTAAAGCTTTTTCGAGAGCGTTGTGAGATTCCGTTAGTTGTAAAACTTAGACTTCCTGACGAGGATGAATTAGCTAATATGACTACGATCGACGAGATAGGTGTTTATTGGGATATGCTTCTCAATGTTTTAGGGTTCCTCTTCATCCCTTTTTTATCAAGGTTTTGAATGCTTATGGGCTTGCGCCCGGCCAATTTTCCCCACACACATGGCCCTTTATAAGCTTTTTCATTTATCAATGCCATAAACTTGGTTTGAGGCCTAGAGTTAGGGTGTTCAGATGGTTTTTTACTATCTGTACGATCACTAAACAGGTAGGTTGGTATTTTTTGAGTCGATGCCCAAAGGCCGAGGCCAACTTATTCCCACACCCTCCCTCATCCAACCATCATTAAAAAGAGAGGTTCCTATTTTTCAAATTACCTAAGTCTCAACGGCATGAAGTGTGCAATGTGTGGCTTCCAGAGTGCGAGACTAAAGCTGGTAATAAATTAAAAGAAAATGATTTATCAGAGACTGACCTTGATCACATTGAGAAGCTCAAAGGAATTGAACCTTTAGAATCCAGATATTTTCTGAGTAATGTTCAACTTCGCGAGTGTGGCATCATCTTCTTTCCTGAGCCTCAGGATTATGACGAGGAGGAAGAAGAGGGCAAGAATGATCCCGGTAATGCCCTTTTCAAGCCTTATGTTTGTCTAACTTTTAATAGTGCTCTTACTCTTGTTTTGTGTGCAGAGATCATGTTATCTCGAGCGCAGGGGGATCCTCTGTTATTCAATGCTCTTGGGGTTTTGGGGGACATCATCCCTGACGAGCTGGCCTCCGTACACGGTGTTGAAGAGGAGGAAATGTAGGGCTTGGATTTTGGTGCGCTGGTTTCAGGGTCTCAGCCAAAAGTGACTCAGACAGAAACTGAGGACTTCGTCTTGGGTTTGTCGACGGTGGACAAACCCAAAGGAGCTCCCAAGAAGAGAAAAGCGTCGAGTAGAGCAGGAAATTAGAGCTACGTCATCTTCTGCTCGACTTGATGCTCCTTATCGTCCTGCTTGGGGGGTTTCTATTGAGGAATCAGTTTTCAAGTCCCCTTGCACGACGTAGGACTAGTCTAGCCATGCGATCATCCCTATGGATTGCAAGACACTGTCGTCCTATGGCGTTACTGAGACAGCTAATGGGATGGTCCAGTTGATGTCATAGGTTGGTTTCTTCTCTTCTTATTATTAAAAGTTTGGTTATGATTCTAACTCTTGTCGTGTAGGCTATGGCGCAGGTGCAATTGGAGCAGAGAAGCTGATTGCTGCGGACAAAGTACTGGACGAAGAGAAGAAGAAAGTTATGATAGAGAATAACTTTCGCAGGGAGGCTGAGAAAAAAGTTGATGATTTGAGTAAGAAGATGGAGCGACTGGAGCTGGCCAACACTGGTTTGACTGCCAAGAATGCTAAACTTTTAGCTCGTGTTACTCATTTTGAGGCTGAGAAAGCATCAGTCGCTCTTCAGGCTGTTCAACAATTCAAGAGGTCCAAGGCTTTTCGAAGGGGGCACTTGTGCATGGTTATAGCGAGTGTAAGAGTGATGTTTCCAAAGATCATCCTGATCTTGACATGAGCATCTATAAGCACAAGTTTGCCTGTGCGGTTGCTGCTGAAACTGAACGTCGGACCGAAGAAGCCAAACGAAGGAAGGCTGTGAGTTCTCGGTCGCTCACTTGTCCTTCTGTTAGCCACAGCTTTGGTGTTTCTGGCTCAGCATCTGGGACTGTTTCAAGACAGGAACTTCATGAAGCGGGGTAACAAGGGAATGTTGCAGAATAGACTAGGATTGCCTTGTATGGCCTTAGAGCCTGTTGCAGATTTATTGCAATTTTTTTTAATGGCCTTGGAGCCTATTGCTTAACTTTTCATCTTTAACGCAATCAAGGCTTATTTTTTTGCTTGTTCTTGCTTGCTAAAGTGAATATGCAAATCTTTTTCCATTTATGATGAAGAAAGATACATTAATGGCTAAGCCAAGTCCAAGAAAATGAAAAAATAACTTTGGACTGCTAGGCTATGCAAAGCTGTAGAGTAAAAAAAAAAAACAATCTAAAGGCTGTACAAAGTCGTAGTCAAAAAAGAACAATCTAAAGCTTGAGCAAGACCTAAAACAAGAGCAAAAACAATCAGAGGCAGTGGTGTATGGGCCCCCTTGCACTTGCTCATGCGTAGTAGCGCCTTAAGTTCGCTGCATTCCACGTGCGAGGTATGGCTCTTCCATCAATGTGTTCTAAGTGATAGGCGCCTGGGCCTCATAGCTTGACCACTTTATAAGGATCTTCCCAGTTTGGTGCCAACTTACCAATCGCTTCGCGTGGATCCGAAGCTTTGATACGGTGCAAGACGAGGTCGCCTACTCGGAATGTGCGATGTCAGACTCTCTGGTAATAAAATTTGGATACTCGATGCTTGTAGGCTGCAAGGCGCACTGTTGCTTGTTCATGACGCTCGTCGAGGAGGTCAAGGTTAGCTCAGAGATCTTCCTCATTTTGGACAGGGTCGTGGGTTGTCAGCCGAAGGAATGGCAATCCTACTTCAACGGGAATGAGGGCCTCTGTCCCAAATGATAAATTGAAGGGAGTTTTTCCCGTAGAGGTTCTCGTCTTCGTATTTTAAGCCCAGAGGATTTTAGGTAGTTCATCTACCCATAGTCCTTTTGCTTCATCCAGCTTTTTCTTTATCCCTTGGAGAAGTGTGCAATTCATAACTTCAGTCTGCCCATTGGTTTGTGGGTGTGCCACCGAGGTAAAGCGTTGCACAATGGCGCCCTTCGGATATTGTAGCCAGGGCCTCGGCTTTAACCCACTTAGTGAAGTAGTCGATTGCCACAATTACAAAGCGGCGTTGAGCTGTAGCCTGAGGGAAAGGGCCCATGATGTCCATTCCCCACATTGCAAATGGTATGGGGCTGCTCAGTGATGATAGGGGACTTGGTGCATGTCCTCCCAAGTGTTGTCCGCATATGCCTTTGTGGACTTCTTGTAGTGCATAGTTGGCTTCCGACGGGGTGAGACAAGGGAGGTAAGGAAGAGTGAAGGAGCATTTGTATAATACATCCTCCACTATATGGTTGATGGTGCCGGAAATGGTTCGATGATACGTGGAGGTGCCACAAAGGATGCGGTCTGAGTTGGCTTCCAGGTAGGCAACGTGGGAGACAGCAAGGACGGCGCAAGGGCCGAGGACAAGGCTCCCCAGACAGGTCGTGAGGGGTGGCAGTGCTGCGCAGGCAAGGTGACGATGAACAGGACCGACAGTCTGCAGTCCGTGGTGAGGGTATGGCGTCCAGGGTCCGTAGACGGGAGTTCAAGTGTATTTCTCTCACTAGAATTCCAGAGAGAATGTTTCCTTTAGAGAGAGAAAGTGAAAAGTCCAAATGAGAATCCGATCCTTGAAAAAGCTCCAAAGTCCACTATTTATAGGCAAAAATGTGCATGTGTCATAAGTTGACATGTGTCGCCCCCTGGGAACGACACGTCACCAGGGGGCCAACGCACTGACCCTTCGTTGGACTGCCGGTTCCTAAGTTCGTGCTGCCCTGCCCTTGCAACACCTCTCTGCCTGTCTGAGGAGACTGATCATGCCGCGGTAGCATGGTCAGAGTAGCCCGTTGCCCCAGCCTCCAGTCCAAGCCCTTACTGAATCCCACAGGTCTGGCAGCGGCGGGGAAGACCCGACGCCCAGCTGCCAGGTGGACTAGGCAAGATGCCCTTCCGAAGACCTGCTCCCGTCTCCGAGTGACCCGGGGGTCATAGTCCTTAGGGGTGCCGACGCGAGCCCCCAGTGCCAGAGCACGTAGGCTAGTCACGCAGGCACCCTGGCGGAGATAGTGTCCTGGAGGAGTAGCCTATCCCGTAAGCATATAACATGATTGCAGCGCATGGGGCGCGGTTGAGTGCGGGCGACGAGGGTCGCAGAGTGATCTCCGAGCGACGAGGGTCGTTGCGTGGATGGCGCGCGACCGTGAGCGACGGTTGTCATGGCGACAGAGCGGCCACAAGTGACGGTCATCGAGACTACGGGCGACGGTCATCGCGACGAAGGGGCACGGCCGAGAGCGACGGTTGTCGCGACTATGGCGGAGTGCGGCCGCGAGCGACGGTCGTCGTGACAATGGGGTGGGGTCAAAGGTGACGGCGTCGGTGTTCAAGGCAGGTGGCCGACCCCCATGGGGTGGCCGACCCCCATGGGGTGGCCGACCCCCAAGGGAGGCCGACGCTTGGGGGAGGCCGAGCCTAGAGGGAGGCCGACCCCCAGAGGGTGGCCGACCCCTTGGGGGAGGCCGACCCTAGAGGGAGGCCGACCCCTCGGGGTGGCCGACCCCCCAGGGTGGCCGACCCCCTGGGGGAGGCCGACCCTAGAGGGAGGCCGACCCCCCGAGGGTGGCCGACCCCTTGGGGTGGCCGACCCCTTGGGGTGGCCGACCCCCAATGGAGGCCGACCCTTGGGGGAGGCCGACCCCTTGGGGTGGCCGACCCCTTGGGGTGGAAGGCACGCCGAAGTCGCTTCACGAATGGTTCACGTGACTTGAGCATGCGTTGCTTTGACCGGCCCTCGAGCGTTGAAAAGTTGACCGCTGACTGGGTGATGTGTCGTGCAAAGTGGGTCCCTTGGCGGGTCTTGGGGTGCGACCAGAATAGGGTATGAACATAAGCCCCCTGCGTGCGGCGGGCGCGGAGGGGCAACCCGAGCGGGCGTCGCATGCATAAACGATGTGGTTACAGCCCCTGTTGCTGCGGGGGCCAAGGTTCCGGGTAATGGAGCCGGCGATGACGCTAAGCCCGTGTAGCAGTTTGATTGAGCCGGCGATGGCTTCAAGGTTGTGAGCCCATCCCGTAGTTGATTGTGCCGGCGATGGCTTCAAGGTTGTGAGCCCATCCCGTAGTTTGATTGTGCCGGCGATGGCTTCAAGGTTGTGAGCCCATCCCGTAGTTTGATTGTGCCGGCGATGGCTTCAAGGTTGTGAGCCCATCCCGTAGTTTGATTGTGCCGGCGATGGCTTCAAGGTTGTGAGCCCATCCCGTAGTTTGATTGTGCCGGCGATGGCTTCCAGGTTGTGAGCCCATCCCGTAGTTTGATTGTGCCAGTGATGGCACTAGCCCGTGCTGGCGCTCAGCCCATGCGGCAGGGAGGGGTCCTCGTGCAGGAGCACTACGAGCGGAGCCTCCAGAATGCCGCACACTCTAGAGAGTGGGTTGAAGGTCTTCCATGCCCATGGCGGGGGCGCATGGTGTGGTGAACGGGTGTTATGCCCGGAGGCTTGTAACATGGTCGTGGTGCCTGGACATGGCGACGATTGTCGCGGGGACAATACATGGTGCCGGAGCACATGTCATGAAAGTGGTGGGGCGACGAACGTCGCGAAGCATATACTTGGTGCCGGGGGCACGCATGATGAGAATAACGCACGGGCGCGGCGACGAACGTCGCGGAGCTATACTTGGTGCCGGGGGCACGTATCATGAAGATGGCGCACGGGTGCGGCGACGAACGTCGCGGAGCTACAGTTGGTGCCGAGGGCACGCATGATGAGAATAGCGCACGGGCGCGGCGACGAACGTCGCGGAGCTATACGTGGTGCCGGGGGCACGCATGATGAGCATGGCGCACGGGCGCGGCGACGAACGTCGCGGAGCTATACTTGGTGCCGGGGGCACGTATTATGAAGATGGCGCACGGGCGCGGCGACGAACGTCGCGGAGCTACAGTTGGTGCCGAGGGCACGCATGATGAGAATAGCGCACGGGCGCGGCGACGAACGTCGCGGAGCTATACTTGGTGCCGGGGGCACGTATCATGAAGATGGCGCACGGGCGCGGCGACGAACGTCGCGGAGCTACAGTTGGTGCCGAGGGCACGCATGATGAGAATAGCGCACGGGCGCGGCGACGAACGTCGCGGAGCTATACGTGGTGCCGGGGGCACGCATGATGAGCATGGCGCACGGGCGCGGCGACGAACGTCGCGGTAGTGCATCAAGTGACCATTGGCGTTGAGCGCGCGTTGTAAAGAGCGCGATGAGTTGGCACAAGCGACGCGGTTCAAGGAGATGGCACGCGGGCGACGGGGCCTGTCGCGGAGCTGTCATGTGAATGCGTGCGACGAAGGTCGTGGAGGTGGCGCGCGGGCGCGCACTGCGGTCATAGCGGTGACGGCGCGTGGTCGACAAACTGTGGCGAGGCGCCGGCGGACGGGAGCGTAAAGTAAAGGAAAAAAGAAAGAAAAAGAAAAGAAAGAAAGAAAGAATAGAAAAAGAAAGAAAGAAAGAGAAAAATAAAAAGAAAAAGAAAAGAAAATTGCCCACCCCTATATAAGGAGCGGAGGGGGGCAGGGCGGAGGCACCGCCATTTGTGCCTACGCAAGTCAGAGAGAGAGAGAGAGAGAGAAAGAAAGAGAGAAAAAGGGATGGTGAGAGAAGAGGTGGAATTGGGCGAGGGGTCGTCGGGGCCAGGGGGTCGGCCAGTTGGTGGCTCTGCGAGGGGAGGGGGGTCGGCCAGCCACGGGGGCTCGGCCGCACGAGGGGGGTCGGCCCAGCGAGGGGCGTCGGCCGGACAGGGGGGGTCGGCCCAGCGAGAGGGGTCGGCCGTGCATGGGGGGTCGGCCAGCCACGGGGAGTCGGCCGCACGAGAGGGGTCGGCCGAGCGAGGGGGATCGGCCGGACGGGGTGGGTCGGCCCAGCGAGGGGGATCGGCCGGGCAAGGGGGTCGGCCCAGCGAGAGGGGTCGGCCGCGCATGGGGTGTCGGCCAGCCACGGGGGGTCGGCCGCACGAGAGGGGTCGGCCGCACATGGGGGGTCGGCCAGTCACGGGGGGTCGGTCACGCAGGTTGTCCGACAGGCCCAAGTCCCATCCTCACAGCCCGGAGCGACGCCAGCAGCGAAAAAAGTTCGGCAGAAGATGTGGGCGAAGCCGCGAGGGGCCGCGACGGGTACATCGCGACCCCCGCGGGATATGATGACTGTACCTGTGCCGGCGCCGCCAGTCGATAAGGCCACACCGTCAGTGGGTGTCGAGGCGGCAGTGCCATTGACCTTTGATGATGGCGGTAGGAGGTCCTACGATCCGGAGCCAGATAAAACAAACACATTGCTGGGGGTGAGGGGAGTAGTACCGTGTGTACCGGACCGTGAGCTGTGGAGGGAGTTGGCCATTCGTGTGGCAGACGGAGCGTTCAGGACACCGTGGGGTGGTCCGTCGATGGGAGAGGAGCCTCGGCTGTCGTCACCCTACCTTCGCGCGCCGAGCCCGGCGGAGGCGCCCGTGATGTCGCCGAGGTATGTACCGGCATTGTTGATTGGGAGAGAGGACATACCTTGGTCGCCGGTGATGTTCAAGGGCCATAGTGCGATGCCGGTAGGGTGGGACTTTTGGTGTGAGCATATGTTGGAGACACCGGTGAGGGCGCAGGTGTTGCAGGCACTAGGGCTGTTACCGGCGATCAGTGTTACGGCGAGGGGGGTGGAGTTATATAGGGATACGCCAGGGATGACCCGATTGCTGGCAAGATGGAGCACGCAGTCGCATACGTTCGTGACCGAGTTCGGGGAGATCGGGCCGACGTTACTCGATGTGTTGATGCTGACAGGGCTGCCGATACACGGGGAGGTGGATGCACGGGTGACCCGGCTGAGCGGGGAGGAGCGGTTGTTGCAGACGCAGCTACTGGACATTTTGGCGGAGACGAAGAGGCACCGGAAGGGGACGTACGGTGGGTGGCTGCGCCAGTTCTACGGCACGCCGCAGGCGAGGACAGGCCAGAAGTTGGGCAATGCTGCCCAGTTTGTGATGGGTCCGTATCATGGCAGCGATCGGTACGAGTTGGTGGCGTTTTTGGCGATGTTCTTATCGAGGTAAATTTTGTACTGTCGTGTGATTATTTGTGAATATATCGTATGTCCTGCTTGCCCTGTAAAACGTCAAACTGACATATGTTGCCGGTCGTTGTTTGCAGGTTTGTGTTTGAGGGGACACCTGAGGATGGCATTTCCCCGAGGGTGTTTCCCTTGGCCATTAGGATGGCGCAGGGAAGGCGGGTCGGCTTGGCTCCGGTGTACTTGGGCACGTTATACTCGCGGCTAGATCAGTTCGTGAATGACGTGAAGCGGTCGTATGGTCGGTATCAGGTGGCGACATACGTGGACTGGATGTTTTTGCAGAGGTACCTGTACGAGTGCTTTCCAGGGTACCGTCCTGACGGATACCCACTCGCACACCCGTCACCGACGATGGGGACAGTGACCCGTCCAGGCAGGTCGCGGCAGGTGGCGTTGTGGTGTAGCGGGTCTCGGGCTTTTGCTTGGGCAGGCATCAGGAGGCCGGGGTGCCCGTTGGCACAGATTCTAGACAAACGGGGGGAATGTGAGCGACGGCCCTATATGGAGATGCATGCGTCATATGGTACGCCGCCATGGCTGCACGTGCAGGAGGTGACGACAGATCTGAGCCGGAGAGGCGAGCTAGCGCCAGGACAGCTGGCGCTATTGGTCGCGTATTTTCCCGGCTGGCTCCCGGTATTGACAGATGATGGCGGGAAGCCCGCCGAGTGCTGCTATTATGTGGCGAGGTATTGCCCGGACCGTCTGTCGTTGGCGTTCGGGTACGATCTAGAGCCCCCATGCGGTTATGACAGCCCTTGGAGTGTGGCGACGGCTTTTGGGTATACACTATATGACAGAGCCCGCGAGTGGCCGGCACCGACGACAGAGTGGAGGCAGCCAGGGACAGAGGTGGCAGGGGCGGTGACCGCGGATTATGCGCATTGGTGGGAGCGACTGCGAGGGAGCTGGGCCGGATGGCTGGCACAGCCGTCAGGCACACGTCGACAGGTAGATGTGTTCGCATGTGACCGAGCCCTGAGTTTGATATCGGCCACAGTCGCGAGGCAGTGCGGGATGCTGTCACTGGTGACCGGGAGTTCTGTTCCGAGCTCGGAGAGGGAGGCGGAGGAGGATGCCGTAGAGTTGGGGGACGCGGCTCCCGGGGAGGACCGTGGGGAGGAGCCTATTGCCGAGGTGCCGAGGGTGCCGGGGGCCGGCAAGGGGCCCTTGTCGGCATTGCGAGTGGGGATGATGGAGACAGCTCGTCAGGCTAGTGCTGGTACCTCAGCCCCACACCTATCAGGGGCGAAGAGGCCGCGCGACGTATTAGAGGAGCTAGACTCTGAGGTTTGCTTCTGTCCTTTCTTTTTGTCGTATAAATATGGTTTGCATATTGCTCATAATCTGTGAACTGACAGCGGTTTTGCCAGGGGGACGAGGAAGAGGCGGTCGCGGGGGGGAGCGAGGCCGAGACTGAGATCGCAGGCGAGGAGGCTATGGCAGCCGAGGCCGGCAGATTAGTTGACAGTGACGAGACCGAGGCCGTTGAGCTATTGACGGCCAGTGTGCCGAGGAGGGTGAGCCCATTGCCTGCTACGGAGGAAACGGTGGGGGCACTATACGGCGGAGAGGGGAGCGATACGGTGATGTTCGACATTGACGAGGACTGGTGGACAGGCATGGAGACGCCGGTTGTGGGAGGTGATGGTGGCGAAATGGCGGAGCCTGAGTCTGTTGTTGCTGCCTCGATTCGTGAGCGAGAGACACCGGTTCAGGCCGTGGTGGTGCGACGGCATGACACATTGCCGGAGTCCGTGGTTGAGGTCGGAGCTACTCTTCTGGCGATGCACTCAGCCACGATTGGGGCGCAGAGGGCGGGTGGGATGTCGGAGATTTCTGCAGCGGGCGGCAGTGGCGCGACAGTCGGAGATATGAGTAGAGGATCCTCGAGCGGTCAGGTGGATGTGGCAGCTTGGGGGGGCCTCCAGCTACCGGCGGAGACTGTGCGCCGGTTAGAACTGGTGAAGGCAGCGTTCCCGCAGACATTCGAGAGCGTGGTGGTAGAGAACCCAGTACTACGGATGTGGGTGTCTGCAGGGTTTATGGAGTGGTTGCTGCCGTTCGCCAGTGTGCCGTCGTCGGGTTGGACTGCAGAGTTCGTTGCTCGGTCGCTTTCAGAGTTCGCTCCGTTCACATCGCTAGGTATGCAGCTGGACTGGCTAGCAGATTTCTTTAGATCGAGGAGCGTCAGCCACGATATGGATGAGAGGCGTGCAGTCGTGGTTATGCGGGAGATGTTGCTGGAGCGGCGCCGCACAGGATTAGAGGCAGAGCGGTCAGAGATCACGGCAGAGTTGGCCGGGATTGACATGCAGGTGGCAGAGATAGAGAGACAGCTCGTCGATTTGCAGAGGCAGTTGTCCGATCTACAGAGGCGGCGAGGTGAGGTGGACGGGCGAGAGTCAGAGCGGTTAGGGCGACAGGCCGAGCTTGATGCTGGATGGTCAGAGGTACAAGCGGAGCGGGAGGTACTTCAGGCATTCAGCTCCCACCCAGTTGCATCGCTGTTGTCTAGACTTTCCTAGCTTGTACGTTACTTTGCCGTAGTTGTAGTGCTTAACGACGGCTAGTAAACGTTTGATGTATATGTACATATTTTTGATGGTCTCGGCTTATTGTATGTTATGTTCGGTTGCTCTCTTCTTTCTTCTCTCTTTTTTTTTTGAATGTCTTGCTTGTTTCGGTTACTTGTGAATGCTCTCCCATTCCCGCTCGTAGAAAGTGACTTAGGAAGCATAGGTTGAGAATGAGTGCCAGCTGGGCAGAAGTTGAGGTAACAGCATGACTTTGTATTGATAGGACGCGGTACAAAACACCATTACATGACTAGTGTAGAACGCTACACAGATCAACAAAAAAATACAAGTCTGCAAGCAATGTCGCATGTACAAAAATGCTACGAGGGCGCGTTCTATGACGCGACTACACATAATACTTCTTCAGGTAGCGGCCGTTGATGGGGGCCGAGACCTGACCGTCGTCGTGGTTGAGCAGGAGGTACGAGCCATTAGTGCGGGCTTCGTGCACCGTGAAAGGGCCCTCCCAGTTTGGCGTGAATTTAGGAGCTGACATGTTGGCCCGCACATGCTTGGCGGCTTGAAGAACAAGGTCGCCCTCGATAAACGAACGTGGCTTGACGGTCTTCCCATAAGCTTTCGTAAGCTGCTCATGATACTTCTTCATGCGGCGCAGGGCCGTGGCTCGTCGTTCGTCGAGGCCGTCAAGTGCCGCGAGCCGGGCTTCTTCATCTCCGAGACTGCTGCTTAGGGAAAGTCGAGCCGATGGTTCTGCGATCTCGGCAGGTACCACACACTCGTCCCCGTAGACGAGAGAGAAAGGCGTGGCCTTTGTCGCTGTGTGCATGGATGTTCTGTAGGCCCAGAGTGCCAGATTCAGTTGTTCGGACCACGACCGGTCGGCGTCATGCACCATTCGCGATAATACTCGTAGCAAAGTCTTGTTGGACGCTTCAGCTTGACCATTACCTTGCGGGTAATAGGGAGTTGATGTGGCATGGCTGATGTTGTACCTTTCCATGAGAGTTCGAACCTCTCGGTTAATGAATGGGGTGCCATTGTCAGATATAATACATCGAGGGATGCCGAAACGACAGATGACGTCGCGTAAGAAGTTGGAAACGGCACCTCCCGTGGCTCTCCGCAGAGGTACGGCTTCAACCCACTTCGTAAAGCGTTCAGTAGCAACCATGATCCATGAATGGCTTCTGGACGGCGGGTGGATGGGGCCGATGAGGTCGAGGGCCCAAGAATGAAATGGCCAAGGTGCTGAGATCATGTGCAAGTCGGATGCTGGCGAGTGTATCCTGTCGGCGTGCCGCTGGCAGGGTTGGCAGCGTCGGACATGCGAGATGGAGTCGGATTCCATAGTCGGCCAATAATACCCCAATCTTAGTAATTCTGCATACAGCTTCTGGGAGCCTTGATGTTCACCACAATCACCATTGTGTACTTCGTTAATGACTTTGACCACTTGGGCACCTTGCAAGCATCGCAGGGTGCGTCCCGAAAATCCCTTGCGAAATAACTCGCCTTCCGTCACAAAATACCTGACTGCCTTGCGCTTGATGGATCGTGCTGAGCCGCGGTCAGGTGGTAGAATCCCGTGGGATAGATACTGGATGAAAGGCTGGCGCCAGTCACCCTCGATGTCAATGACAAGAGCTTCGGCACCGTCGGGTGCATACAGGCACTCGGGACAATCCTTTTGTATATCCGAGGCGTCCTTGGCCATGGATGGCCAATATAATCCCATACGCTGGAGGCGACGATACAGAGGGGGACCGTCGAAGCCACAACACTTCTGGTGGCCGAGCTGTAATTTGTGTTTTGCCTCTTCCGGTGCCAAACATCTTGCTAGAGTGCCTCCGGGACACCGCCTGTATAAGACATCTCCCATCATTGAAAAGTCTGTAAGGGTGGAGGCATGAGCAAGAGATGGCGCTTTAAGTTTGTCGATGATAGGTTGCCTCCAATCGTCCGCAGTAACGTCCCTCGGGACTAGGTTCAGTGCTGTGCATGGTTCCATTCTCTTGACGATGGTTAGCATCCGTTGTTCACCATCGACCTCTATCTTTGACGCGATCGTGGCCAAGCAGTCCGCATGTCTGTTGTGGCACCTATTGTGATGTTCATACTGGACATGACCGAGTCTTCCTTCCAAGTGTTGCACCAAGGCACGATAAGGTGCCAAGGCTGGTTCTTTGACCGCGAACTCCCCGTCCGCCTGCTTCATGACCAGATTTGAATCTCCTTTCACACACAGCGCCTTAGCCCCCATACTGACGGCGATCATGAGGCCAATGACAAGTGCCTCGTATTCAGCTTCGTTGTTAGACACCGGGAATGCAAGTTTGAAGGATAATGAAGTGGTAACACCGTCTGGTGCCCGCAAGACTATGCCGGCACCCCCTTGCCGGAGGGGCGTGCCATTGGGGCCTTTGCTAGTGGCAGAGCCGTCGAATTCAAGCGTCCACAGTCCATCGATGTCGGTGATCAGGGCTGTCTCCTCCCCCGGCAGTTGATCCGATATCGGTTCACATTGTTGGCGTGGGAAGAAGGCCAGGAGGTCTGCGAGTGCTTGGCTCCGCAGAGCTGTAGGATTCTTGATAGATAAACCGAATTCGGCCAACAGCAGCAACCACCGTGTGAGTCGGCCAGACAGGGCGGGACGTGTAAGCATGTAACGGAGCGGGTCAGCCTTGGTGACGAGTGTGATCTGATGCGCTAGAAAGTAATGTCTGAACTTTTGTGAGGCGTACACCAAGGCTAGACAGTGTTTCTCGAGCTCGGAGTAGTTGGCTTCGGGCCCTCTGATCACTCTACTGAGGTAATAAACAGGACGCTCGACACCTTCGACTTCTTGGGCAAGCAAAGCCCCGATGGATCTGGGTGTGGAAGTCAGGTAGAGTAGGAGTGGGATGCCTCGTTGTGGTACGACCATGGTTTGCGGTGACATGAGGACCGCCTTAATCTGTTCAAATGCTTGCCGTTGGGGCGCGCCCCAATTCCACGGTGCGCTTTTACGCGTCAAGTGTTGAAATGGCGTAATGAGCTCGGCCAGTGCGGGTATGAAGCGTCGGAGGTAAGAGACCTTGCCGAGGAAGCTCTTCAGTTGCTTTGTGTTCTTGGGGGGGGGCATTTCTTGGATGGAGGCTGCTTTCGAGGGGTCAACGTCGATGCCCTGTCGACTGACCAAGAACCCGAGGAACTTGCCGGAGGAGACTCCGAAGGCACATTTCAATGGATTCATCCGCATGTTATACTGGCGGCAACGATCAAAGACCGCTTGAAGGTCGGTGAGGTGATCACTTTCCTTCCTGGATTTGATAATAAGATCGTCGACATAGTCTTCCACAGTATGGTGTATCATGTCATGGAATATTGCTGTCATAGCCCTTTGATACGTAGCTCCCGCATTCTTGAGGCCGAAAGGCATAACTTTCCAACAAAAATTACCCATAGGAGTGCGGAAGGCTGTCTTGGCGCTGTCGTCGGGGTTCATGCGAATCTGATTATAACCTGCGAACCCATCCATGAAAGATAAAGTTTCATATCCGGCGGCGGCCTCCGTGAGCATGTCGATATTGGGTAGTGGAAACTCGTCCTTGGGGCACGCCCTATTCAAGTCCCGAAAGTCGATACAGACGCGGACTTGGCCATTCTTCTTTTGTACAGGGACGACATTAGCCAGCCAAATAGGGTGAGTGATAGGTTCGATGAAGCCTGCGCGCAGGAGGCGTTCAATCTCTTGCTTGATTTTCAATTCGAGCTCGGGGCGGAATGTCCGCGGGTGCTGTCGGCTAGGGATAGATCCGGTAGCAATGTTGAGATGGTGTGTGACTAAGGCAGGATCCAGTCCGGGCATCTCATTGTAGCTCCATGCTAAGACATCACGATACTCGTGTAGGAGGGAAACCAATTCCTCTCTTCGGCCGGGGGCGAGTTTTGTGCCAATGTAGGTGTGCCGCGGTTCTTCGCCCGGGTCGGCCAGGTTGATTTCTTCAATATCTTCAGCCTGAGGTCGAGGGCCATCCTCATAGCAAGGTGGTGCCGCGCCGGGGGTGAGGTCAGGATCTGGCTGGCAATGCTCGGCCGTGCGGCACCATTCAGTCTCTCCAAGGGGGTCGGGGTCGAGGGGGTCTGAGGAGGGACCGCCTGGAGCCCCTGCATACCGTCATAATTGATAGATGATCTTGCCGTCCTTGACGATACGTCGAAAGGCCGGCTCAGCCTTTTGCTTCTTGGACTTGGGGGAAGAAGGGGGGAATTGGTCGTGGCAGCAGGCGGAAGCGGTGGGGTTGACCCATTATTCTTGTTACTTCTCCCGGTTTTGTCCTTGGGAAGCTTGTCCCCGCACAGCTCATCCCAGGTCGGCAGCCTGGTAGAATGTACATGAGTAGCATTCTCCCCATCCTCGGCGAAATTAGTGAAGAAGGAGGCCTCGGCGAAATAAGACTCGGCGCATTCAAAGGGGGCTTTGGTTGCAGGGATTGTCATTGCTACCTCATGTCCCGTAGAACCGGCTACCAGCTTCACACATTGATGGTATGTTGAGGGAACGGCCTTGTTGTCGTGGATCCATGGTCTCCCGAGCAGGAGGTGAAAGGCAGACTCGCTGTCTATTACGTGAAAAGTAGTGTCGCGACGGACAGTTCCGACCATGAGGTCGACGGTGATATGGCCGAGGGTCGACTGAGGACCCTGTCCAAAGCCGGTAATATTGACGGGGTCACGGATGATTTTCCTTGGGGGAATGCCGGCCTGTTGCAGGGTGATGAGGGGTATGATGTTGATCGAGGCGCCGCAATCAACCAAGGCACGACGGAAGCCCGTGCCATTAACAGTACACTCTAAAAACAGCGGCCGATTGTGATGCTCGATCGGCGGCGAGTCTTCATCCGAGAAGACTAAGGCCGTAGAGGGGATGTGACGTAATTCAGCCTGGGCGGCGAAGCATTCGGAACCGAGGCCGGTGGTGACCTCGAGCAGGCAATTGGAAAGGTAAGTCCGGGCGGCGGGTGAAAACCCCATTTCATCAAAAAAACTTTTGATCTTCGTCATCTGTCGAAGGGGAGGCATCGACTGCTTAGCTGGAGGAGGCACGAGGGTCAGTGTGGGCTCTGCCGGGGCTTCGTGGATTACAGGCTCGACATGGTCAGTGACAGCCATAAGGGCCTGGTGCTCCCTACTGTTGCGATGCGGTGGGTAGGGATCTTTGCGCACATCGTTATTTTTCCGTAGCTGCAGGTCGCCCGACGCTACCTTCCTTGCAAAGATGGTTCGCAGTGCATTGCAATCTTTGAGCGGATGGCCAAGGGCTCGATGGAAAGGACAGTAGGTGGGCCTGGCCTTTTCTTCGTCTGTGATATTGGTCCGCATTGGTGGCAGTTGGAAATTTTTGTCATGCGCCACCCATTCGGCCAAGAGTTCCTTCACTGTATTCAGGTCACAGGGATAGTCAGGTGCGGGTCTTTGTTGCCTTCGCTTGTCGGAGCCTTGGTTCACATCTGGAAGCTGACGCTTGAAGCCTGCATAGTTGTTGTTGTCGTTGCTACGTTGAGTGATAGGTGCATCTGCTGAGGCCAACAGCGTACTTTGCGGTCGAGGCTTCCATGACTTGACAGGACCAACTGTCTCGTAAGTTCGTCGGGCTGCCTCCTTGAGGTGTCCCCATGACCTTAACTGTAGGTTCTCGATATGCACTCGGTAGACGTCAATCATATTTTTGATGCATATGGGAACCAACGTTTCGTCTTTGCTGAAATCTGTGCACTCAAGGCACTTAAGATGAAAACGATGCACATACTTATTCAAGTCTTCCCCCTGGTTCTGGCGAATGCCAGCAATATCAACGATAGTCACGCGCTCGGTCTCGTAATGAAATTTGTCTAAGAACAGCTGGACCATGTCGCCCCAGGTGTGGACGGTCCCTGCGGGGATCTGGTGATACCAAGTGTAAGCCAAGCCCGTAAGGGACTTGTGGAATTCTCTCAACTTCAAGCTGCTTCCTGTACCATACTGCTCCAAGGAGCCTGCAAACCTTGTTAGATGCTCACGGGCGTTTCCCTCACGTCCGTTGAAGAGCACAAAGTTTGGTTGCTTGTACTTGATGGGGTAGGGTGCGATGGCGATATCATTAGCGTATGGGGCGTGTCCGGTTAGACGGGTTGAGGAGTCCGGCTCGGGATTCCTCGACAGGCGACGGACAAGGGCCTCCAAATCTGACTGAGTGACATAGTTGGAGGATGGTGCCTCATTGCCGGTCAAGGGGTGATGACCGCCTGGTGCGTCGCGAGCCCCCGAGCCCCCAGATGGCACGGCTTGATGAACGGGGACATGGGAGGGTTGGTATGGTGCAGGTGCTGGCAGGGGCAGCTGTGCAGGGGCAAGTGTGGGTTGGCGAGACATGCCCATCACTTGGCCGGGGGTTTGGTGTTGCTCAACTGGATAGGGATTAGGTTCCATCTCGATGGAGTCATGCGTTTCGGAGGAGCTTCTTGCCGGCGTCAGATGAGATGGTGTGACAGCGGGGGGAATCTGCTGCAAGACTGGCCCGAGATCCGTGTGTAGCTTGCGGGGCGGCACTGCAGAAGGAGATATGTCGGCTACCGGCAGCGACGGTGTTGCGAGCCCTACCGCCAAGGGTCTAGATGTCCAAGGCGGCGGTAGTCGCGACACTGGGGCCGGGGCGATGTCAAAAGCTGGCCCCGGTCCTGAAGGCTGGATTGACGGAGCGGCCTGCTGTGAGGACAGGGCTTGTATGGATTTTTGCATGTCCATAATGGCGGCTAGTAGAGTGGTCTGTGAATCTTGCAGCGTGGTGATGGTCGGAGTGAGTTGCTGGATGGCTGCATTTACGAGCACTTGTACGTCGGGGGTAGTGGTCGGCAGCTGGTCTCGGAGCCGCGCGGCGCTAGTCTCCTCCTGATCACCGAGGTGGTGTTCTTGCAGGGCGGGGTTGGGTCCTTGGCTGGTCGCCCTAGTAGCTCTCCGTTGCACAGGCATAATGCCTAAGTCCGGAAGGTATGCAAACCGCAATACGATGCTCACCTCCCCAGCGGAGTCGCCAAAATGATGGTGCCGGAAATGGTTCGATGATACGTGGAGGTGCCACAAAGGATGCGGTCTGAGTTGGCTTCCAGGTAGGCAACGTGGGAGACAGCAAGGACGGCGCAAGGGCCGAGGACAAGGCTCCCCAGACAGGTCGTGAGGGGTGGCAGTGCTGCGCAGGCAAGGTGACGATGAACAGGACCGACAGTCTGCAGTCCGTGATGAGGGTATGGCGTCCAGGGTCCGTAGACGGGAGTTCAAGTGTATTTCTCTCACTAGAATTCCAGAGAGAATGTTTCCTTTAGAGAGAGAAAGTGAAAAGTCCAAATGAGAATCCGATCCTTGAAAAAGCTCCAAAGTCCACTATTTATAGGCAAAAATGTGCATGTGTCATAAGTTGACATGTGTCGCCCCCTGGGAACGACACGTCACCAGGGGGCCAACGCACTGACCCTTCGTTGGACTGCCGGTTCCTAAGTTCGTGCTGCCCTGCCCTTGCAACATCTCTCTGCCTGTCTGAGGAGACTGATCATGCCGCGGTAGCATGGTCAGAGTAGCCCGTTGCCCCAGCCTCCAGTCCAAGCCCTTACTGAATCCCACAGGTCTGGCAGCGGCGGGGAAGACCCGACGCCCAGCTGCCAGGTGGACTAGGCAAGATGCCCTTCCGAAGACCTGCTCCCGTCTCCGAGTGACCCGGGGGTCATAGTCCTTAGGGGTGCCGACGCGAGCCCCCAGTGCCAGAGCACGTAGGCTAGTCACGCAGGCACCCTGGCGGAGATAGTGTCCTGGAGGAGTAGCCTATCCCGTAAGCATATAACATGATTGCAGCGCATGGGGCGCGGTTGAGTGCGGGCGACGAGGGTCGCAGAGTGATCTCCGAGCGACGAGGGTCGTTGCGTGGATGGCGCGCGACCGTGAGCGACGGTTGTCATGGCGACAGAGCGGCCACAAGTGACGGTCATCGAGACTACGGGCGACGGTCATCGCGACGAAGGGGCACGGCCGAGAGCGACGGTTGTCGCGACTATGGCGGAGTGCGGCCGCGAGCGACGGTCGTCGTGACAATGGGGTGGGGTCAAAGGTGACGGCGTCGGTGTTCAAGGCAGGTGGCCGACCCCCATGGGGTGGCCGACCCCCAAGGGAGGCCGACGCTTGGGGGAGGCCGAGCCTAGAGGGAGGCCGACCCCCAGAGGGTGGCCGACCCCTTGGGGGAGGCCGACCCTAGAGGGAGGCCGACCCTAGAGGGAGGCCGACCCCCCGAGGGTGGCCGACCCCTTGGGGTGGCCGACCCCCAAGGGAGGCCGACCCTTGGGGGAGGCCGACCCCTTGGGGTGGCCGACCCCTTGGGGTGGAAGGCACGCCGAAGTCGCTTCACGAATGGTTCACGTGACTTGAGCATGCGTTGCTTTGACCGGCCCTCGAGCGTTGAAAAGTTGACCGCTGACTGGGTGATGTGTCGTGCAAAGTGGGTCCCTTGGCGGGTCTTGGGGTGCGACCAGAATAGGGTATGAACAGTCTTTGATGAGCATCCAACTCCAAAAACAAATAATAGAAAGATTTTATTTAACGACAAATAATAGAAAGATTTAGCAACAAATAATAAAAAAAGTCTTCATCTAATATATAAATTAATGCTATCCATTACAAAATTTTAGTTGGTTACAACGTGAGGACATAAGTACGTAGCAAAAAAGCTTGACATATATCCTAAGTACAAATTAGCACTATACAAACACAATGCACATGGTGATGCAAATGCAACCATCCTAGTGGTTGGTGATGCAAAAAATATCGCTTTCATATCATGTCCAGAGATGATCCGTATATCGCATCCGAGAATACCGCAACTAAAAGAACAATATTTGCAAGCCTGCATTAAAAATGAAAGCGGAAGGAGCATGCCTGTTGCTCAAACCTCTCCATACTCCATGCAATCCACCACCAATTCATATTTTGCTTCAATGTGGCAGCCTGAACACGAAGCGTGTGAGCATCATTCATTGTTAACTCATCTGGAAATAGTTTATATAATCATAGCTCCGCTTCAACTTGAAATTTGAAACATCCCATATACAAAGGCTTCATGTAAACAACGCAGTTGGACATATGAAAGAAATCACACCTCAGCCCAATTTTGACAAAATGCGAAATGCACACTCGTACTATGAAATCCCCCAACCCTTGCCTTGCATCAAGCCAGGTCCAGTTGTATGGCATATATAAACCCTTGCCTAACTCTAGCCACCTGTGAATTGTTAACTTTAAATCTGGACTTGTAATTTTCTGTTAAGCCTTTGTCGGTGAGCATATTAGCAATTTGGTTGAAAATATTCAGGAAAGCTATCTAGAATAAGTTAACAAATCAAATACCAACTACCACTGAATAACAAAAATCCAAGCTCCCTCCCTGAATAATGACCTTAGCTCCCTAGTAGAAGAAAGCCACTAATTATCTGTTCTAGTAAGAACCTGCGCCAACCGTAGACCCAACAACCCCCAACTTAGATTAAAAATCATCTTCTATCAAAATCTGGTTTGGAGAGAAGAAGTGACAATGTAGATATTTCTTGGTTGCCATTTCACAGTGAACTGAGCCAAAAAAATATGGTTCAGAAATGGAGTGTGGAAAGATTAAACGAACAAAAAAAAATATGCAAATCAACAAATATTAAAATAGTCAAAATTGAGAGGTGAAAAATAAATGGTATACTACAGCAGTGAGTCTGGAATACCGGGGTATATCACTTACAATCTTACATGATCATGTCACGCATGTTGGAACTGTAACCACCCCCACCCCCCTTTTTTACTTCTCTGCAACTCTCTAGTGGGGAAAACTGATGTTAGTGGGACATAAGAAAAAAAGGCTTACATATAGAAAAACATATAGAGAGAGAGAGATAAAGAGAGTATACGAAGCAAGGCCTTTTTGTAAATTCTTTCAGAATTTAGTATTTTTTTCCTCTTCTTTTTAGGTCCTTGTAGTATATGAATTATCTATCATCATCTTGCACTCTCTCAAATGAATCATATTCCCGATACATTTTGAAAGAGATTGTTGCAAAAAAAATCTACGTCATTGACTTCTTTATTAGGTAACGAAGCCTTAGAGATGTCCTTTTTCCGAAGGGCATGTTATAGCAAAATGGGTCCTTATCCGAGAGAAATCTGTATTGTGATGGGAGTCTTGATTGACCTGAGCAGGGGTTGCTCCATGTTTGAGAGCAATGGATTGGAAGTCGGGTTTTATTACAGCATTCGATCCCCAGCAATCCTGTTCCTTATGTGATGAAAAGCTTAATGTATCCCCAATTCCCCACAAAACTGTTCAGCTTTGTGCCTCCACACTAGGTGCAATTCAACCTGCCTCAAAATCAACGTTTTAAACACGATAACCGACAGGTTAGGCCTATCGCCAAAAGCTGGACAAATACTCCTGGTATGCACGAGCTATCCAAAAAATACAAAAGCATACTTGATTAACAGCAAGAGGGCAAAGGAAAAATTCAAAAGGGTTGGATCTTTCTGCAACGAAATTGCTCACACCAATGCCCTTGCACAAACCCACCACAAGACATTGGGTCCATACCAGACCATGTGGTCTCCAGGTCCAGGTGCAAATTCATCTTCCCTGGGAACAACACAAGCAACCCATGGCTTCAACTTCACTGGTCAGTGCACCAAGTACAATCAACATACTTATCGTTCAAGATTCCTTCTATGAGTGTAGAAGAAATAAGAGCTTTTACAGGCTATGAGGCCATGGAATGCATTCTCATCGCACTGATCATCGATTGAGAGAGTCTCTTCAGCTCTGCAAAAGGCTACGTAACACCTTCGAGCAAGGGTCTGATCGCCTTTTAGAAAGCCAACCTGTGTTGGGGTGGGGAATTTCATGACAAGATGGTAGGTCGAAGCTACTGTTTGTAGCTTGTTAAGGCCTATGCGACCCAAAATCCCGTTATACGACTATTTGACCTTGACGATGAGGAAATCGAGTGTATGCACTGCCTGTCGAGGCACTTCCCCAACAATGACTGTGAGAGAGGCAATTCCTCTCACTGGTGCAGAGGCACCTGTAAAGCCATATAAAGGAGAAGATATTGGCTTTACCCTGTCGTCAGAAATCCCCATCTGATTGAATGCATCTTCGAAGATGATATCGGCTGAACTTCTTGTATCGACCAAGACGCGTTTAACTTGAAAAGTATCTATACGCAGAGTGATGACTAGAGCATCATCGTGCGGCATGCTTATTCTGTCAAGATCTGCGTCGTCAAACTCCAAAGAGGTTGATGTTTTCGTTCGCTTAGCTGGTCCTTGTGTTAGATTAACTTGCCGAGCGTAGGCCTTTCAGGAAGAGCTAGACAGTAGCACTCGGTCCTCCGAAAATGGTGTTTATCACTGGGGGGTCCTTCGGGAGCGTCTCTTTTGCTCTTCGCTGATTCTTTCTTCCATT
>JAVXUP010001789.1:0-191733 GCA_033070095.1 Escallonia herrerae | reverse complement strand
TTTCGGTTGTAAAATATCAAGCATAAAATACCAATTAGATTATGACCTTTGCCTGCGATAATCACTAAAACCCTGGTTACAAATTTTTACCAATATTAATTATTCGCTAATTGAACCCTATCATCCACCGCAGCGTTCCAACTTCAAACAGCTTGGCATGATTATGCAAGTACAAATATATATTTTGTTAACTTTTGGAAATATTTCACCCCGATTCAATAACTTTAGCGTATCAGTGGTTACTTATCCTCCCTTCTGTTAATAATTTTGGCTTCCGAAGTGTAGGTCCTGCCCAATGGGGATCTGAACTCCAATATTGGAGGCGCGATTGGGGCGGTGGTCCTAGGGGCTCGGGCTTTGGAAGAGAGTTGTGGACTTGTGGCTGCTGGGGAGGGGATTGTGGTTGTGGCGACGATTGCTGGTGTGACGATGACTTGGTGTCACAACGGCTTAGTGTGGCAGCAGATTAATGCTGTTGTGGCCGAGGGGTGGTAGTGGTGTGAAGTAGGAGAAGAAACGACGGTTTGACCCATTTTTTTAATTAACTCAGTAGATCATTTGGTGAGTTGCTGGTCCGCAACTTTTTTATCTTATGATTTTTGGAATGTTTCAAATTTTCAACATACCACAAATGTTTGGAATATAAAAAATGAGACTCATTTTGTTTAAAATTGTAACATTCACAGATGGGCTTTAAATGGCTAAACACTTTTGATCAGGGACTCAGGGTTTAAGTGATTATTGCGGGCAAAGTCAGGGTCTAATTAACATTTGAACGAAATATCAATCTCGTCTACATGAATAGTTAATTCATACAACCAAAACATAATAACAAACAGGTAAGATATGCAAACCACAACCACAAGAATAACAATCCTAAACACACTATGAACACAAACGTACGAGAATTACAAATCCCATGAGAACATAAGATTTGGAGTTCAACTCATCCACAACTCTCAAAACTGAATAAAATATCCCCAACCGAAGACTAAATATAGTGCTACAACCAAGGCTCAGAAAACTTTCCATTTGGGTCGCAACACCACGCTCATCTGGGCAGGTCAAAAAGTCAGGCTGGGATACAAGAGTTGTAACAGATAGACTTCTCGTTACGTAATATATTTGACATTTCATCGCAAACAACTAAAAGATAAGATAACCAAGAGGGATAATTTCAGAGAAATTTCACTTCCTTCACCAACGACATATGACCAAAATACGAATTAATCATTCAACCATAAAAAGCTTATGTCAGTGTAGAATAAAAACTTAGTAGCTGTAAGAATTTATGCATAGCCACGATGTTGCACATAAATGCAAGCTTACAATAAATCCAACCCCTAGGAACGTTCATATGTGGCTCCACAAGGGCCCAACAATCAGCCAAGTAAAACATATAGAACATGTAAAAAGTAGCTGCTTAGTCACAAAACCACTTGCTTCAAACATGATGCCCTCTTGTATCATACTAAACCTCTGAAGCTTCAGATCTGTAAGTTTAACAAGCCACCATATGTAATTAGACCTACACCTCCGCACTTAAATTTGCCAAGTTCAGACAAACCAAAATGGACAGATACTACGAGCGTAGCAAGTACTTGGTTGAGTTGCACCTCATAGATGGTGATTATCTTTTAGAAACTTCCCAAACTGACCAATAATAGGCAAAATACCCAATCAATATCAACAAAATACCAATTTTCACAATAACTAACCTTGACTCTGTCAATATCTCAACATTACCTCTGCTGAAAGCTGGTGATTAATATATCCAGCCAAGGCAAATCGCCAATATAACCGAAATCCAAAGTTATACCAAACAGAAAGAAGTATAACTTTTCTGTTAATCCTGAAAGAGAACAAAAAGCCTACTTTCCAACTTTATGTTTGCTGGTGTGGGGAAGGCGGGTATTGATTTCATTTTCTTCTTCTTTCTCTTTCTCTTTCTTCTTTTTTCCCCCCTGTTTGGGGGGAGGGTGGGGTGGGTTTAAGATCTTCATTCAAACATACTACGCGCCAAAGTAGGTTGGGAGACTGTGATTCCCAATAGCATCCATGTCACTTCTACATATCCCGCAATTAAAGTGACGAAAAGGTTGATAAAGTAAAATTTGTCAACTACAAATTCAAAGGATGCACCACCTACTAATATTGAAGAAACAATGAATTTTTAGTTTTGCCCGTCACTTTGAATGTAATCATCGTTCATTCTACAATAATTATCGTTCATTGATGATCTTAGCATTTTGTTTATTATCCAGTCATTGCACACTACATTGTATGTGTAAACCTACGAGGGACTTAAAGTATTGCAATCACTACTTATTTTCCTGGCTACACTGATCTGTTAAATTTTGGGAGAGGCCGAATTACCCACTAAGGTTGGGCAGCTTAGTTTGTTTTGAGTATGGGGACTCTTCTTTCTCCGTTGAACTTCTATACTTCCTGTAATTGGGTTCGCTCCCTTCAGCGGCTTTCTCATACAGTCCTCCTTGTCAAGAAAAGAAAGGCTTTCCTGGAGAATGGGAATGAGACTTTCTCAGTTTCCTCTTTTTATTAGATCTCACAAGTGAGGTCGAGGAACTCACCTTGAAGAGGGCAAGAGGCAGACTTACCCACTCAGGTGGCTCATTAAAGAGGAAGCTCACTTTTTAGGCCGAGGACCTCTTTTCCATCGAGAGGCGTGACGGCTACTTGTCTGGCCTAAGGTGGACCTCTTTTGGTTTGGACTGCGGCTAGTAGTGCTAAGTTGACAATTAAGCCCAAGGAAAGATAAGGTTATCACTAGCTGGTCCGTTATGCTTAAACTGGATGCAAAGTCCATGCCTTATTGGTCGTTGCACCTAGAGATAGCTGGAAGATTGATGAACTAGGAAGCACGGACACCTATCCTAGGTGGAGGTATGGTGTCCTAAACGGACGGAAAACCCGACACCCTCCGAACACCGGCCGACACGTGTCGGACACGCCTAATCGGTGTCCGAATTTTTATTATTATTTTTTAATTTCCGACACTGTGTCGGACACTTCATCGAGAGTGTCGGACACGGCATGGTGCAGTGTTGGACCGTTTGGGGTCAATTTGAGATTAATTGAACTAATTTCAGGAGTCAATATATAATAAATAGAAAATATTTGGGGTTTTTTTTACAAAAAATATAATAGGTGCCCTAGTCTGAGCCATTACCCGATTACCTTCGTCTTCTCTCTCACGGCCGGCCGTCTGCTTCTCACTCACCATTCACCTCTAATCTGTCGGCCGTCTTCATCTCTTGTCATCGGGGTCGCCGGAGCTCAGTCGCGAAGATACCGAGGCCGTCTTCTATCCGCCGTCGCTGTCGTCGGAGGTCCTCCACCGCCGTCACCGACCAACAGGTATTCTTTTTCTCTGATCTTGACATCTCGTCACTCCTCAGTCATCTCCTTAACTCCTTCATTTTTTCTTCTACTCTCTCCCTCTCGTCAGTCTCACGTCTTCCCCTTTTTTTCCTTTATCCCTCTGTCGTGAAAGTCCCCCTCTTCCCTTTTTTTTGACTAAATAAAAGAGAACCATTCTTATGATTACAGATGTCTCTTATGATTACAGATGTCGTTGCTCGAAAATGGACATTTAGTGCCACAGGAAATGGACTTTTGACTTGGTTACTTTTCTATGATTACATTTGTTTAATATATTTTTATTGTCGTTTTCCCGTGGGACAATTTGGTTACTTTCACGTGGCACTTTCTTATGATTATATTTGTTTAATATATTACTTTCTTATTAATATATAAAAATTAATTTTTTTGTCCATTTTCATTATTGTTTGTTATTTTAGATTGTGCAATGTATTTGATATTTATTATATATATATATAATAAAAATATATTAAAAAAATAGCGGTGTCCAAAAACTGATTTTTTGGAAATTGCGGTGTCGGTGTCCGTGTCACCTAGTTGATGAACCTATTGTTCGATATTGCCACAATTGCTCGGAGAGACCTCAGAAACTAAAAAGCAGTCAGATTTTATAACAGGATGTGCAAGAGGTGTAGGAGTCTTCCGCACTCTTTTAAAGGAAGAGGAACAAGTCATCTTTCGGAGGGTGGAGCTATCTTCAGTCCAATTTCAATCTGTTCTTTTTCATCTTTTCTCTTTTTCCCTTTCTGTGATTAGACGTGAAGCATACTTCATCAATGTGTCATTAATCATTTTATAAAGGTTTCTTTCTACTTTGTGGGGGTGTTCGAAAAAGGGGGAAATGTAAAACTATGTAGGTATTTTGGTTCCGTTCCTTGACCTGAAAGGTTTGAACATCATACACTTACATATGATGAAGTTTATTTAAAACCGCAAGTTCCAAATCCTTCCCCCCTCCCCCCCCCCCCCCAACCCTAACCCCATTGACAATGGTGCAGGGAGATTAGACTTGAAGTACAAAACAGACGAATCTGACACTTGCTCAACCTAGTCTTTAAACCCGAAAGTACCTTGAAAAAAAAAAACCGGCAAACATCTCATATACAAAAGCTTATCTTCATCCTCCCCACGAAGGATAAACACTATGGAATCATCTGCAAACAACAACTGTGATATCAAAGTGGAGCCCCCACATCAGCTACCCCGCCATCCATAGAGAAACCCCCGTTCATCGTCCTCTACATCATCCTTTTAAGGCGTTAATTTATAATAAGATATAAGAGTGGAGTTAAAGGGTCTTCGTCTCTAGTATCAGGGGAGGAAGAGAAAAACCTAGTTGGCAAACAGGTAACTGCAAGCCCACATTCATTGTCTTCATTTCTCCTCCAAATCCATTCTCTCTAGAAATTAATCTAAAAAATCCCAAGCCATGTGCAGGCCTTTTCAATGTTTTACGGTGTGCCAATAGAGCCACTTTTCACAAATCTTTAGCAACAAGGAAATCACCCATCAATGTTCTATGTTTACTAAACAACTTTCCATGAGAAACCTGATTCATCCGCTTGTTGCCCCGTAATTTTTATGATATTCCTTTTTTGCTTGTGCCAAAGTATATGTAATTTTAACTTCTAACTTCAGCAAATAAAGAGAAAGACATCTCATCATTCAATCAAAAGTACAAGTTCTAGGCAAACTATTTTTGAGCAACGCATATATCTAACTATGTTACACATTAGTATATGTACTAACAACAGTTTTATCTTCCTGTGTCTGAATTAAACCTCTTCTACAATCTGATACGTCGTAGATCTGTGTCTTGTTGTGTCATTTATCATATCATCATTCAACACCTGTTGCCAAGGTCTTTAGCCCCAGTAGGACAATCCTCTGCCTTCTAATTAAATGTGATGGTAGTTAGGGTGGAACGTAATGTTCTCTTACATTGGTGACTGCGTAAAAGAACATTGCAAGAATTATAGCAAAAACATGGTAATTAATTTATATCTTAGAGTAAAAATACCATTGTAATGTAAAAGTTACTGTACACGAGCCAAGAAGATCATGGTCATGTATACTTAGTTAAAAGAGAGAATCCAACAGTTCATGACTCATTAAAGGGGAACAGATACAGAAAGCAAAAGACTGACGTCAATCTATTACCTTTTCTTTTACAGCTTCTACCCTTTTTGATATCTGTTGTTGCTTCCGAGTTATACTAGGGCTGGCTTCAATATCGCTTACAAGTTGTTGCTTCCATTCGAACTGAGAGGTAATTATGAGTATAAGCAACAGGAAGACAAGGAGCATTGGCCTTGACATCATCACAACCTCCTCTCACAATACCTGCCAAAAGAAAAAAGCACGCAAACTAAGAACGATATACAGCACCCAGTCGTTATTATAAAGGTAGCCCTTTTGGCCACTCCCATATTCCTAACTACATTCCATGTACTACTTATTTTATCTCAAGAAGGCAAGATATAATCATGCTAATCAGCTAGGGGGGTGCCCCCTTAGCAATCAAGGGAGTGCTTCCAGAAAGTACCGACACTTCATATACGTCAAGGTACGGTGTCCGACACCTCACTGATACCTCCAGACACGTGTCTGACACCTCTCAGCGGGGTTCGAATTTATTGATTTATTTTTTAATTACCGGACACCGTGTCGGGCACCTCTTGAAAAAGTGTCCACACGTATGGGGCCAAAATAGAATATTCCAAACCTACTTCGGCGTCATTTTGTGATAATTGATAAATCTGGGACTTTTGTAGAAATGAACTTTTAAGCCAAACCTAACTTGATCGGCCTAGTAAAAGGTACCTTTCTTCTTTCTCTCTCGTATCTTTCTCTTTTCCTTCTTTTTGTTACCAAAAGCACCCAAGCTTACCAGTCCGAAGAAAGATAGGTCAACATATACAACTTCATTTACAGACCCATCTCGCTATATAAGACTTCTCCTTCATCCGTTGGTCCTATGTCCTCTTTTCTTCTCTCTTGTTATTGGTTTGACTCTAATGTTGGTATTATTGAGACATTTAGCTGGTTTCTTATTACGGACTTTCTTTCTTATTACTGTTGAGACTATTCCATGTTACTGTCTTTCTTTCTCGTTCGTTTTGAACGAATTTAAGCTACTCCAATTGATAACACACACACATCTATATCAAACATATACATGATAAGAATAAACACCAATTGGAGTGTGTGCGTGTGTGTGTATTCAGCGGTGCCCTGCGGTGTCCAAAATCTGAATTTTTTTTTTTTGGAAGATTGCGGTGTCCGGTGTCAGACACTGTGCTACCTAGGAGTGCTTACATGGCTACACAAACATGACCATAATTTAAGGCAGTGAAGTGTACTCTTTCAGATTTTGTACCCCAAAAAGTACAGCCTCTACAAGGTGAATAATAATAAGGATCCCATAAAGTTCAATCCCAGATGAGGCGACAATGGCAATTTTGAAACAAATGTGCACTGGAATGGCAAATTGTTTTTTATATGTAGACTGCACCGTGCCGCATCACTTCAGGAAACATTTTTTGGGACTAAGGTTGGGATGCCTATCATTGTGCCACTCTTCCCAAATTTAACTCTTACGGATCAGACACGTTGTGGGGTTCAGTGAATACCGGGATTTTGAAATACTTGGCCAGAATTTGCCGCATCATTTAGGAGTCAATATCTATTATAAGAATTGAGAAGCCCAGTATTTTTCGTATATAAAGGCTTGGACCAAGATACGACATTTCAAAACTACACAATCCAAAAGCTAGTTAAACGAGGGATTTCGTTCAGAACAGGTAATATAACATCAAGCCCTAATGGCTTATAGAGTAACTTAACAACTAGGCTAAAACTTAGAAATTACAAATTATTTTGCATCAAATCGACGTAGCAACGGGAGATTAAGCAATGAGCAGAGATAATTTACCAATTGAAGCTGGATAGGGACAGCATCTAGCCAATTGGCTATCGGGACCGTCGAAGATTTCTTGCTGGGCCAAACGGCAGAGGCTGGTGTGGTTGCTGCTGCTGCTGCTGCTGCTGCTGCTCTATATTTCGGCGTGCTTTTATTGCTGGTGGTGAGGTGCGGGGCGGGGGTTTGTAATCTGACTTGCTCCGATGTTTGCCCGAGTAGCGCACGCAGACAAAGTGGATGAAGTTTAATACACGAAGGCCCCGTTTGACAAAAATTTTTTCCCTCTTTTTTTTTTCAGTTTTAAAAATTGAAAAAAAAAAGAGCGTTTGGTAACCATTTTTTTTTCAATTTAAAAAATCAGTTTTTAAACTACAGAGTAAAAAAAAAACTCCAAAAACTGGTTTTTTTTTTCACTTTTGGTTTTTTTTTTCGATCACCACCACCACCCTCCCACCGCCGGCAGCCACCTCAGGCGACCACCGCCGGAGACTGCCGGCCGCCGGCGACCACCGCCGGAGACTGCCGACAACCACCTCCGGCCGCCGGCGACCACCAGCAGCCACCTCCGGCCGCCGGCAGCCACCGCCGGAGACTGTCGGCAGCCATCTCCGGCCGCCGGCGACCACCGCCGGAGACTGCCGGCAGCCACCTCCGGCCGCCGGAGACTGCCGGCAGCCGCCGGCGACCACCGCCGGAGACTGCCGGCAGCCACCTCCGGCCGCCGGCGACCACCGCTAGAGACGGCCGGCAGCTACCTCCGGCCGCCGGTGACTGCCGGCAGCCACCTCCGGCCGCCGGCGACCACCACCGGAGACAGCCGGCAGCTACCTCCGGCCGCCGGCCACCACCGCCGGTGACTGCCGGCAGCCACCTCAGGCCGTCGGCCACCACCACCACCACCGTCGACCACCGCTACGCCCCACCACCGCCACCGCAAACCACCAAAAAAAAAAGTCAAAATAAAAAGGGTTACCAAACACCAAAAAAAAAAACCTCAAAAAAAAAAGGGGTTATCAAACACCCACTTGTTTTTATAAAATAAAAAAAATTAAGCTGTTCTTTAAAAACTGAAAACCAAAAAAAAAATTTTGTCAAACGAAGCCGAAGTTTCCAACTCTGAAATATATTTAGGGTTCGTTTGACAGAAATTTTTTTTTTGGTTTTCAGTTTTTAAAGAGCAACTTAATTTTTTTTATTTTTTTTTTTACAAAAACAAGTTGGTGTTTGATAACCTTTTTTTTGAATTTTTTTTTTTGGTGTTTGGTAACCCTTTTTATTTTGTGGTTTGCGGTGGCGGGGGTGGGGGTGGTCGATGGTGGTGGTGGCCGGCGATGGTATGTGGTATGTGGGTAAATAAGTTTTAAAAAAGAATAAATTGATAATTAAGTAATCACCTCCGGCAGCCAAAAGTAGTCACAACACCTGTCCTTACTAGAAGAAAAGGGTAACCTCAAGGCACATATACAAAACTAGAGTCTTAATCTCCTACGTCCTCGGTCTTAGCTTAAACTGGCTCCTTACCATTGTTGCTCATCTTCCTAAGACCATGTATACTTAAGTGTCATAAGAGGGAAAATAGTGCAAAATATCCTGGTGGTTTGGACTTGTTGCAAAAGACCCCTCAAGCTACAAAAGCTGTTTAGAGACACCTAAGGTTGCAAAAGTGTTGCATCAGACAATTTCTGCAAAAGAATGATAAAAATGTCTAAATTGCCCATTTATATGAACCCTAATTGTAGATTTATGGGTTTTTTTTTTCTAATTCTGTTGGATAGGGCTAGGCTCGTGGTGGGTGGATGAAGCTGCTGGCGGCTGCGCAAGTGGCCATGGTTGATAGCGAGGCTGACAGCGGTGCAAATGGGTGAAATTGATGGCGGAGCTAATTGGGACAATGTAGGTTTCTAGTGGGTAGAGACGCTTGAGATTGATGGTGGATAGGGCTAGGTGAGGGCGGTGACTATGGTTTTGGTTGTGAGGGTGATGGATAGGTTTAGGCTTTCGTTAGATTAGAGAAGAAATTGGGACTTAAGAGTTAGAGAAATAGAAAGAGAGGGTACTTTAGTCTTTTCAATGTATTAATTTCTACAAAATACACTTTATTAATAGAGTGAATTTTACGGTAAATTTTACGCCCCATCAACTTGAACGATCTTTCTAACGGTTGCAACAAAATTGATGGGATCCATTAGTAACATTTATAACTCCAGGAATCTTTTTACAACGAGTGCAAATCACAGGGATAATTTGTACAATTTTTCCATCATAAGACCAACATTTCATAGGCACGAAACCTAGCACCCTCGCCATGTCATTGAAAATAACCCTTAACAGTTGGATTCTCCTACGGCGACACCGACATCAAATTGTACAGAATTTTGTTGAATAATCCATTTATGAAGCAACTGAGAGGGCTGTGACAAAGTCGGATTTATCGTTCTTATCACTGTTGGTTGTGTCCAAGAATTTTAACCCGTCACTGCAATCTCTTTCCACGATCCGAGGACGCTCCCATCGGCTTCGATTGTAGTTCCAATCATTCCTAAGCTTTCCACTCCAATAAATGGTGTCCAGGAATCCTTATGCTTTCCTCCCATCCTTCAGGTTTTTCAATTTCTTCGAGTGGTATGACCATTAATGTATGAAACAACCGTACACAGGAGCCTTTCATCAAACCTGAGTTGGGAAGTTTCCGATGTTTATTGCAATAAAGAACATCTAAGGTGTAGATGTTTAGAAGTCTCCTTGTCTTCACAACATAATTCACATAAATATATGTGAACAATAAGTCTGATTCTTCTTAAATTTGCTTTTACTGACTGGTGTAGTGGCGTCAAGGGGTGGCTTCCATGTAAAGTTCTTTACCTTTGATGGGAAAGGGATGTAGAGTCCCCACAACTTCTTCCAATCTGGCGGATCTCCACTGTATTACTTCTCTGCCTGTGGCGTCTTTTTGACTTGCATTCCTAGGATTCATCATCTCAAAAATAAGCCGACTTCATTGACATCTCCCCTGGTTTTTCATGGTGCTAAACAGTCCTGTCTTCACTATTCGATTTATTATTGTAATTACTCACAGTATACCCAGCCACGTCCTTCCCCATAACCCGCCCTACTAGTACCTCATAAACCAAGTGGTATGCCTAGCTACCGTAGGTATGAAACTCATAACGGCACCAATCTAAGGGCCCTCCAATATTCCAATTTTCAACCTGCCACCTAACCGCCATCTCCATCTCGTTCTGAGTAGCAGTCTTGTCTCTAAGGTTTTTGTAATCGGCTTGCCAAAACAATTGTGATATGGCAAAGTATAATAATCTTGTGCAACAATGACGAGTGACCACTAATCAATTTCCAACTTTGTTTAGCCGAAAGGGCCATATTGAAAGCGTCCAAGTCCCAAAACCCTTGGCCTTAGTAATTGCTGGAGGCTCCACCAGTTACTGAGGCTCCTAGCGCATGCATTAAGCTTCAAGCGCCAAGGCAACTTAAAGCTGCCAACTATCACCCTACTGAACGATCCCATTAACCAAATTGGAGGTTTTGCCCAAGCTCTCCGTTTGAGAATTTTCCTCAGACGACCAATGACCAATCATAACATTTGGCCTCACTATCGACTTGGTTAGTCTTCACTTTGGAGTACACATTCTTTAAAATGAAAATGACATAGTAGAAATTATGTAAATCCTACACGCCTTGATACTTCACTTGGATGTACACTTGAAAACATTCCAGGATACCCATATTCACTTGCACCTCCTCTTGTCACTAGTTAGACCCAAACATTCTTGGCTACAATTTTCTGACGTGCAAAACAAACAAAGGATGGTCTAAGCATCACCTCCCACTTCGTCCACCCGAACAGCAGATGCCTGATCAGTAACGAGCACCACAACCACCTAAGTGCTTCAGCAATACGCAAGCCTTTAAGCTCAGAAAGCCACCCCATCTGCACCTTCTTTTAGACTCTGACCCTCTCTTCTGTTAATGTGTCTCAACGCGCCAAATCCACTCTCTCTCCCAACATTGGTGCAAATTCTGTAAACCAACCACCCCACACCCAGATAATCCCTAAAACCACGTTCAGACATCCTAACAATGCACAACAGAAAAACTGTGCCAGCCTCAAGACACTTTCTGGGAGAGCGTTCAAGCGAAAGATCTTGATACTTCTGTTATGCTGCTAATATTGTCGTGGCATACATACTCCAGCTATATATACTTAGCTATCAACCAGCGTGCTTCGTTTAACTTTCACCACATCGGTTCACCCATGAAACTTCTGCTGCTTCGTTGAGCTTTCACCCTCCTTTTGGTCAACATTGACTGCTGCTTAAAGAAAAGGCCTGTGCAAACCTTCTAACTTGCCAGGGTGCTCCAAAGAAAGACAAATAAAACCAATAAAACCAAGATAATCAAGAGTGAACATATGGATCGTCGATCAGTCACCATGTTAGTTGATATACTCGTCAAACATTTTTGAGGCCGCTGCGAGGGTGAACAGATCCCCTGCTCAGCAAAAGGCTTCTCATTTGCTTCCAATGACTTTGAGCGGAAAGTTGCCGTCTTCAACCTCCTCAATCTGATTCTTCTGTTTGCTGTGCCCTGGGAAGGTAGGACACTTGATGTGACTCCTTGTAACTCATGCTCAGACGTCCTCTCAGTCTTGGGCACTCCAGCAATTAAGGGTGTGCCCGCCTTCGGCTCTATGGCAATTAAAGGCATGTCCCTCTCCCACTGCGGGTGTCTAGCAATTAAAGGCATGTGATTTGGACTTGTTGGTAGTAAAGATTCATCGAGTTTGATGATGTCGTCTTTCATTATATCAGCGAACCACTCATCTTCGCCGTCGTAATCCTGGATCTCAAGTACCACATAAATCAGAAGATATGGTTGGTCTCGACATGCAGTAGAATACTAAGCTCAATGTTGAAACGAAGGGTATCATTACCCAATCAGCTAAGACACATTATGGACGTGCATGCAGTGTGTAGAAGAAAAACATGAACGGTTTGGAAAGAAAGAAAAATCAACCTTCTGGTGGCTAGAAGAAGCATGCTGAGGAAAGCCATCTAGTAGTCTCTCGTCCGATTCCGATCCAGTATTGACCTGCTCAACTGAATGAGAATTATAACTGCTGGTACACTCCTTTGAACAACTCTCATACGTCTTGGCCTCTTCAAATACACCTGTTTGTTGAATGCCATCTTCTAGGGCACAATTATCACCATCCCCGTTCACTAAATGCCTCTGGTTTAGAGAACCATCTCTGGGACTGTCGTTTAAGCAGAAATCATTGTTTTTACGAAGGCGACAAACAACCATAGAATCCTGCATAGACATGGGTAATTCTTATCAAAACACTCAATCATCTTCCTTCCATGACCAACATTACATATTACAAGAAACTACTAAGTACACATGCAAAAAAGGGTAGAGGAAGATCGGCCGTTGACCTGCGTTGACGATTTTAACCCTCACTTTTCTATTGATTGCAACGAAATATGAACCCCCCTAGGGTTATGAGCTTAGTTGCAGGAAACTCCTAATATCGTGACGTTTCTCTCTCGGAAACTCGCTTTTGCGATCCCAAGTTAGGAGCTCCATGGGATCTCGTCCCAAGCTAAGATGGGAACTCGATCCCGCTAGTTGGATAGAGATGCATGGAATAAGTGATAGAATACATGAAAATCAAGCTCTTTTCAACTCAATTCCTTGTTTCTCTCTTCCTTCAAGTCCTTAAAGTCTCCTTGTCTGTTGTTGCTATCTATGTAAACTATGCTAAATAAATGATAATACTCTTTACGCATTTATTTATTCAAACCGCTCCCAACCTCAGATTCTTCTTGGTGCTTACGCTTCCCCGCCCCCGCCCCCGCTCCCGCTCCCGCACCCGCCCCCGCTTTGTGCAACTAAGGTTATGAGAGCTAATGTGTAAACGGTTGGGTTGTTAGCTGCAACTTTTGAGAAAACACTGGGTTTGGAGTGCAATTAAGCCTTACATGTATGTCATTAAAAACTCTGTTCACAGCCGAATATGAATTTAGAGAAACCACCTAGTAAATTATAGTGCTTAATGAGATGGTTTATCTTTACCATGGAAGTGGAGAGTTATGTACTAGTGCATCAGTAATAGTATAATGCATCAAACGAGATCGATGTGAATAATATTAAGTGGTGATGAACTTGAACGCACAATCTGCATTTCTTTGATATTCCAATTCCTGCGATTTTTTTATAATGATCAATACCTCGGCAATCAAGTAACAAGTGTTAAGGATGTGGAGAACATTATCTATTGTCAAGAACTTCTACGTCCTTATGATATTCCCTTGGGTTTAATTCATCGTTGATCATGAAACATGGCTTAAGTCTTCTAGTAAGTCGGCAATAGTAATTAATTCATTAAATTATTGATGATCAAGATTATCAAATAGGCACTTAAGGACTGGATATGAATGTTTCAAAACAACGGTGAATTGATTTTGAGACCTTTATGAATATCTTGTAGAGCAAAATTCGCAAATAACTAGTATTAAGGGCTCAAAACAAATTTCCTGAACTGGAGTGCGATATGGTTATTTAGTGGTTTTAACTGTAATTAATAGGTTCTGGATGAGGTTATGAGATAACCTAATGATTCTAGGTTCATATTGTAGCTAGAAAAGGAAACCCTCGAGGATGATCCTCCTAGCTTTAATTGTGAACAGATTAAGTGAGAGAAAGATTACTCTCTCTCCCCTTCCCCCCTCTCCCTCTCCCTCTCCCTCTCCCTCTCCCTCTCTCTCACACACAGACACACACACACACACACACACTCACAATACAACTTTGTGAAGCTAGGGTTATGGGAGGCAAGGTTGGAGTCCACTCTCCGGCTATTCATATGAAGAAACATTGAAGCCGAATCCTGATACTTCTTCGGCATTCTCCAACAAGCTCCAAGTCATTGTAACAAAAGTCATAATGTAGCAACCTTGTCCTTGTGCCGAGGCTCGCCCTCATCTATCATATTAGTCTCTGTAGTCTTTTTTTTTTCTAGTAAATTACTACTGCACACAATTTTTTTTTCTACTCAATTAATACTGCACAAAATTTTGTTTTCCTACTGAATTAATACTGCACAGAATTTATGGTTATCCAGTTGATGCATATCTGCATTTCTCACTAACTTACAAACTTCAATGGTTTTTATTTACGTCACATCTCACTAAAAAGTACCAAAATTAACATAAAAGCATGAAAGGTTCATCTCATTGTCATATGGTCCAGGTTCGCTTTGGTATGTCGCTTGTTGATTTGTGAATGGGCGGTATATGGGATGTAATGCTCAGTTAGTGCGTCGCGGTTCACTGAGGATCGCTTCGTTGGTTCCCTTCGGCGGGATATATAAGTAGTCATATCAATTTGTAGAGAGATATGTGTAGTCACTTTCCTGGCAAAGAAACATGAGGGGAACTTCATCATACTATATTCATTAAAACACCAAAATTTGGTAGCACATTTTCTGTTCGCGATATTTGGGTACAAGTACGCCAAAATACCATGTTTTGGGTAGCGGGTACTAGTCCACGGGATGAGGGGGAGGGGCATTTGTAACTGGCCATATATAATCACCTTATTCAACAGAATTAAGGTACTGATTCTATGCCCAAGATACACTTGAAAAATACGAAGTACTTAAACGGAACTTTTAAGGTTAAAACCCTTTACGTACTAAAGCAAGAACAGGAATATACTTCACGGCAAAACTCTTCAACCCCCCCCCCCCCCCCCCCAAGAAAAAAAGAAGATAATCCCCAGGAGTTAATTATATTAACACGGAAGAGCTACATACGAAACAGGGGGTATATGGAATTGGGGACTAAGCATATGCCAGCACCATTTCACATACAATAACATGGGAGATAAACATGCATGAACAAGATCAGAATGCAACATTATCTCGTTCGAACTGGTCGGGGTGACTGTATATGGCACAAGAACATTTTTTTTAGAGGATAGGATGTTCTTATCCCAGTAATCGAGATGACATGGCCCTAAAACCATTGAGCAGCTAAAAGATAATTCAAGCTAGGCATCAACCAAAATAATAAAGAGTTGCCAATATTTTGATGAAATTACCTGAGAGTTCCCACTCATACAATACTCGTGCATTATCCATTCCGTTCTCTTCCCTTTTGGCGCACGACCTGTGTGAAAAACAAGAGTCCTCTTTGTGCCAATCACATTGGAACCTGACTTTACATTACGTTCTTTCCCAGTGGCTTTCCAATAACCAAAGTCGGTTGCCCTCTTACTTTGTGAACCATTCGGATACTTTCTTCCACGAGCAGAAAAGAAAAACCACTCACTATCTGATTGAATGAGAGATTTGGCTATCAAGCAGTATGAGGAATAATCAGTTGCTTTACCAATTCAATGTGGAACCCAATATAATGACAAAGAATCAATTTACACAAGTGAAGTCCCAGTAGACACTCCTGCACTTGGGAGTAAAAAAGGGTAAGCTACACAAATGGTCCTTTATCTACTGGGAAAATGTGCACTTTTTCGTTCTTTTCTCAATTTTTACCATTAAATGGTCAAAATGGAGGATAATACCTTAAAACAACAATTCGCCTTTCAAAAATAAAAACAAAAAATTCCATTGGGTACCTAACTTAGCGAGTCAACCACTGAATCCCTGTTTAACTCACTCACCACCCCCTCCCCACTACCCGTTGAACCCCTCCCCTCCTCCCCTCCACCATTGCCCACACTAATGATCTCCCTGAGCTTTAGATCCGGTACCGTAAAGCCACTTATCCATACTCATTCCATCACCACTGCCTTCTTGGGTTTAGCCACCACAATCGTTTTGAACCAAACATTCGGGCAGTTAGTGCGGCAGTGCTTGGATTTAGGGTGGTGATCGTGGAGAAGATCGGGTCAACTGCGGTCATAACCAGGTAAAAATGGGTCAAATCCGGGTCAAATATCCTCTTTGGGTCAAAAAAAGAAATGATGTGGAAATTGTCCCCTTCGTCCCTCAATTTGACCACTTGACCAACGAAATTGACAAAAAGGACTACATCGTTCACATAATTGAAGATAAAGGGTGACATTGGAAGATTTGATAGATTGTGGAATGATGAAAAAATTTTCATGCTATTATTTCATATGAAACAAGTGCCACAAAAATGTGTCATGGGACGATGTTTATTATTGACTAATGTTACTGCCGTCCCACAATTAATTTGACAACCGCTAATTTAAGAAACCAAAAAAAAAAAAACAATGAAACATAAGAGAAAGGGTTGCAAATTTAAGCATGCATAAATATCTTATTGCATGACGTGGTCCATATAGTGTGACTTAACACATCAGATATATACATTTTACAGCAAAAGATCGAAAAAGAAAATTCATGGATATCGAGAGGAGAGGGAGAGAGAGTATTTTTTCACCTAGCGGTCTCTATGTTTGAGCTTCAAAGAAATCTGTAATAGTACGACTCTTTGCTTTATCCCTCTTGGAACCTCTAGTTTTTTTTTTTCCTCCCGGTCCCCTCTCTCTCTCTCTCTCTGTGTCAAACCCTTTTCTCTGCTCAACTTTCCTCCCGTGTTTTTGCCGCTGAAGAGCCCTCCTTTATAGCTGAGGGAAGAGTAACTACTTGGGCGGCACTCAAAGCCAACCCACATGTTGATGAGCCTGTTAGTTATCAGCTTATCCACCAGTTTTCTATACAATGTCCTTATCAAACTCTTGAAAGATGGCCACTTTCACTTCCATACAGCCACATGTTGATAAAATTGGCCCATGCGGGCTTGCATAACATGCCCACCCCAAGATGTATTAAGCCTTCCCATCTTCACCCTTAAACTCCTCCTTTTCCTTCTCATCCATAGAAAATAGCCCAACCCAATGCATTTGAAGACTTATTCAAGCTTTAGTCTCATGGTACATTAGCTTTATGATTGGCCCATTCCAATGCAATATACTCTCGAGCTTGTTTAATCTCTTCACTTTTCTTCTAGGTAGCACGGACACGGACACGGTGTCGATGTCGGACACCGACACCGGACACCGCAATTTTCAAAAAGTCAGATTTTGGACACCGCAGGACACCGCTATTTTTTAATATATTTTTTATTATATATATATTTTCAATAAATATCAAATATATTTCACAATCTAAAATAACAAATAATAATGAAAAACTATCAAAATAAAATAATAATTTATTTAGTCCAATGTACTAGAAATGCAACCACAAAGAGAGAGAAGAGAAAAAAAAAGAAAAGAAAGAAACGAGAGGACAAAGAAAAAGAACAGGAAAGAAACGAACGAGAAGGCAAAGAAAAAAGAACAGGAAAGAAACGAGAGGAAGTGAGGGGAAAGGAGACGAGATGAGACCTGTGGGCCAGCGACGGTGGCGGCGGACCTCCGGCGACGACGGCGAGACCTCTGGAGACGGTGACGGCAACAGCAGCAGCATCTGGCTTCTCTTCTTTCGGCGACTGTAACCGTCAGATCTGTTGGCTTCGACTTCGGATCTTCGTCGACTGAGCTCCGGCAACACTGGCGACAGTTCCGGCAACACCGGCGACAGCCTTGATGTGGTCGGGAGACAGCAGCCGTGAGGTGAGAGAGAAGAAGACGGCCGTGAGGTGAGAGAGAAGAAGACGGTAAGAGTTCAAAACATCTGAAATTTGCCCTAAAACCGTGCGACACTACTCCACGCCGTGTCCGACACTCATCGATGAAGTGTCCGACACGATGTCGGAAATTAAAAAAAATTCCGACACCGATGAGCCGTGTCCGACACGTGTCGGGCGGTGTCCGGAGGGTGTCGGGGTGTCCATCCGTTTAGGACACCATACCTCCACCTAGGGGAGGTGTCCGTGCTACCTAGCTTTTCTTTATTGTTGTGTCAAATACATGTATTCTTTTCCTTTCCAAATTTTTCAGTTTATATTTCAGTGCCAACTTTGCACCCATCACCGAATAAATAAAAAACCATTTGTGTATTTTACCCAGTAAAAAAACATGACATTACACTACGCACAGAAAGCAGAGAAAGTATAATACATATTCCCTAGTACACAATGTTCTCAGCTTTTGATGTGATGCAAAAAGATATTGAATATGATGTCACTTTTCATAGAAGAATGTCACATTACAACTTCCACTCTGAGAATTAGAAAAAAAGTGAATGTTCAGATTTCCTAACTCATATTCAAAAAACAGAAATCTCAGTGTCACCCACAGAAATAAATAATTCTATGCATGAAGCTCAACATGTAATCATTAACTGGGAAGTAGGCCATGTCCTTGCAAAAAACAGCTGGTAAGGTCTATATAGAGGTAAATCAAGCCTAATGACAGTAGCAATTTCCATTATTAACGACTGTTACAAATGTTCACATGCCTAGATAGCATGAGCCAAGACTCTATAATCAATAGAAGACATCAACTCCCTGCCTCGTTTCTCTCGCCTTCTTTTCTTCTATTCCCCAGCTATACAATTATACTTATCTATTATTTTGCCTTCTCATTTACATAACGGTTTCTTTTACCATAGCAGAAAACCCATTGATCCTGTATTTTTTTAAATGGTTTTCCAACAGAGTCACAACAATCTAATGAGGTCTGCATGCAATAACATCTCTGACCTACACTACTGAACTTACTAGCCGTAGTGCTCGTTACAAAGGATTAGACACACTCTTCAAGCTAAGAACCAAACAATCTAAAGCTACAACTGATGGTGAATCTGAATAAACTCATAACGAAGTTTATAGGAAATGGAACGTGGAAACTGAATCTATCAGACAATAAGTCTCAAATCTTACCCCCCCTCTTCAACTTATTTTGCTTAAAACAACCTCGTTTACAAAAAGACAGACAATACTACAAAGAGCTCTTATGATTGGAAAGGAGAGAAGCCTGACGCCAAGCAGCGATTAGGTAGATAATCCAGGAGTCTACCCAAACTCCGACGAAAATAGAGAAGGTTGCAAGGAATCTGATTTAGTGAAGAAACTGCAAGTTCTAGCAAAATTAAGGCTTAAAACCAGGAGCTTCAGGATGGCTATGACAAACTCTACTGAAGAAGAAGCACAGAAGATGCAGAAAATATCAACTGAGATCAGGGGAATAAACAAATTGCAGTATTATACCAGTCAGCAAAGCTAGATTAGGCTTTCTGCAGAGTACCATTTAGAATTCAATTTCTAAATTGACTGTCTCCAGCAAACTGTCCATAACTCGCTCTTTCCTTCATCCCAAATGAAAATTATCCAGCTTTTCGCTGTAACTCGTAGCACTCTTCCAGTCATGTTAACACCTTGGCAAGCATCAAACTTTCCTACACTTTAACACTGTCTTTTCTTCTCCACACCAAGCAAATTCGTGCTTTTACAAACCAACAAGGAGATTTAACAACCATGCCCTTCGTACAAATATCATAAGTTCTTCTAGGAACATTTAAACTTGTTATAAATGCAGAAAGGGTTCCAAAGATATAAGAACATGCAGAACCTTCCTTTAGTATTGGATGCATTGTATTGGCATAATGTATTGGGTACCAATTCACTGATGAGTGTGTCTAGTCTGTCTAGGAAACACGGGCATAACATTATAACATGGCATCGTGGCTGCACAAGTGAGAACGTAGACAATGAGTGCTCCCCGACCCCTTTTCGGAGCCAGTATCCCTCCATATATGGAGACAGTGAACGCCACAACTCTCAAAGTACTATGTGTTTTGGTTTTTTGGCTGGTCAATCATCTTAGACAACTTGCGCATGCTGGAAGCCTTACATATGGAGGAGAATTTGCATTAAAGAGCCTAAGTATTACCTCCCTCCAAACTGTCACTTTTCACTGGCAAGGGAAAAGGTTGGAGGGAGAGAGCAAGAGAGAGCATCTAACCTAATGGTTTCAGAGTACTAGGCCAGTCAACTAACTTAAAAGTTTTAAATTTGTTCTCGTGCTGTTGAGTGATATCTTCTTCATGGTCTTAGTTTAGGTTACCTTAATTACCAATTAAAGAAGTTTTAGGTAAGAAACCCAGGAAGGTATTTAGAAGACTCTTTAGACTAGGAAAAGTTGTTTACTAGGCTACCTAGGATAGGACCCTGCTCAAGACAGAACGGTGAGAATGAGTCGGATGGAAGGCAAGCCATGGGTGAGAATGAGTACATTGTCAAATAAGGAACTTATACCTTGCCACCGAGCTATGTTTTTCTATTCATCGTCGTCCTCCCTTACTCCTCCAAGATATTCAATCTAAAATCACCAACTCAACTTGTTTAAAGAGAACAGCAATTTCATAGATCACTTCAAAATAGAAAAGAAACGTTGCAAAGAAATACTCCATCTATTACATTGGATTCTCCCATGATTACATGTGAAATCAGAGGGTCGATTGTGGTACACGGATGCATGTATAACTGAACGGATATCAAGTACCATTTGACAAGTTGAGCTAGGGCAAGACAGTGAATAAAGCCAATCCTTACACGTAGTAGATCCACCGATCCAAGGGGGAAAATCCAAATCCAACAAAAACGGAGGGAGTTATCCTCAGAGAGAACAAAAAAATTAAAATCCTAACTAATAATAGCTATGCAAAAAATATACGCCAGTAGACTTCAAAGAAGTAAGATAAGAAAGATTGTAACGCCGGTTAATCAAACAGAATACCCATCCAAGTCCTGTAATCTTCGTATTACATTATTAATCCACCTAGACCATCAAGCAACATAAGAAATGCACATCACCAAAATTAATTCAGTGTTGTCAAATGTCGAAACGATGTTGTGCAGTTGCGCACGATTGTGGTACATTTCTAAATCAGAGCGCATTATCTTTTAATTATCAAGAAAGCAAACCAAACAACAAGAGTAAGATAAGCGTGAGAAATTAAGAGATTCCCCCCCCCCCCCCCCCCAAAAAAAAAAAAAGGCTTGATAAGGGCTGAACAAAGTACGGAAAGTACCAGGCAAGTCCCAGGGCTCGTATCTACAGATGTCAACCTCGGGAATCACCTGAACGCTCTTATCACAGCCGTCCAGCTTCTTCTTCAGGTAATGCGATATCAGCTCCTCGTCCGTCGGACAGAACCTGAACCCCGGAAACACCGACGACGCCGCTAGGGATGCCTCCATGTCTCTCTCCATATCTCTCTCTCCCCCCAAACAGATATGACGCATTCACCGTTGTGACTCTTATACACACTTTCTACTTTTCATCCTTTCGGTTGCCTTTGGAGGAGGAAAGTGGTAATATGGCTGTCGGGCGGGGCAGCGTGCACGTGAGGCATCCGGGCAGGGGGTAGGGGTGTCACGTGGTTCGACACGTGTCGGGGAAATAGAGTATGTTCAAGGTGGCGTAGGTTGAGGTCACCTGTGCCCTACACGTGGTTACAGTCATTTTGGGGTTCAATAATTATATATTACGAGTTTCCGTGACATACGTGTCAAAAATGAATTTAATAATACAAATTTTGTTATAAAAAAATTACGTATATGTATTTATTGTTATATTCAGTAAAATGAATCTTAAGTTACTGAAAAATAAGTTAGTTACACGTGTCCAAATATAAGTTAGCAAAATATTATTATCATATCAAACTTGACCTTCAAATTTTACTTTAACTCTATTTTTTGATGAATTTTAATTTGTAAAAGCTAAACATAATTATATAGGTAGTTACTTATCAGTTAAAATTTTTATTTTATATCATTTCTTAAAATTTTGTTGGAGTGGCACTTGTCAATCATTGTAAGTTGGTAGTTATGTAATACTAAAAGGATGTTACACCAAATCATGTTTTGACTTAATAAGTAATACAAATTTATATTTATTTACTTTTATTATTATTATCATTAATATTTTCTTTTTTTCTGTTGGGAAGAGGATTGGGTGTTCTAAAAGAGGAAGGCCAAAAGGGGTTAGAAAAGTTACTGAGTGATCAGCCCTAATCCAAAGTCCTTGGCCCAAAATTTGGGACAAGGCTTGGGCCAGGCCTGGCTGGCCCAAAGACTGTATTTTTTTAAAATCCTTTATAATTTTGCAATAAATATATATTTATAATAAAATTGTTCATAGGCCATCTTCCTTTCCTTTAATTCAGACTCAGGACAAGCTACTTGTAAACAAACACGCGAAATTACTTTTTTAAAATATATAAATAATTATTATCCAAAAAAGTGAAGCATGTTCATATACATTTTTACTTTAGATATACTTTATGTGTTAACTACGGCAAAATTGTAAATTATATTTTGAAAAGAATATATTTTAAGAAGTTGAAAAAAAGAAAAGAAAAAAATTAACTAATCATCTGAAAAATCTTTAACGCTGTCATTGCCGCTCTGTCTGTCATCAATTTGTTTATCTGTTCTCAGTATTTTACATCAAGATAATCTTTCCAACAAATACATAACTCCAATAACTTGGGATTATAAGACTCCTCTTATCATACAACACCCTTCTTCTCGCTAAAAACACGACTTCTAAAGTAACCATGGAGGCTTGTATCGATAGTACATTACATGCAATTGGGGATAAAACACAATAATTTTTTTCATTTTCTTTTGAAAAAGTTAGTGAATCAAAATTATTTCACTCCTCTAATAACAATGAATCATAATGATTAATTTTTGCATATAAATCAATTTCATTTAAACAGGAGAACGAAGGAAATCATGTAAAGTGTTTCCGTTCTGGGTTGTTTTGCTAGCACATATTCTATACCCTTCAAATATGATCTATAATATATTTGACCACTCAATAATGAAGCAAACATGCGCATGTCAGTAGAATTTTGATAATAGTTACAAAGGTTTGAAATAACGAACTTATGAAAGTCGTAAGCAGGTCTGTTATTTTTTGCCTATAGCCCATTTTTCTTAAATTTGTTTAATCACATAATTTATAACATGTATCTTGAACTTAGGATCCAAGTAGTGGCAATGGCAAAAACTACATGCAATTCTAACCAATACATTGTTAATTTTGTTCAACTATCACACTAAACATTTCATTTTTTTCTCCATTGGTCAAAAACTTTTAGCCATTTTAAGTATTTCTAGTATAGCAAAAGAGGATGTGGATAATACGTTAGACTTCTAAAGTACATCTAAAAATTCAACTTGGTATCAGCTAATTGTCATTCATCAGGACTTGGCAAACCTTGTGAGAACTTGGTTACTATGAACTGAATATAAACTTGTTTATATACCGTAACATTTAAAAGTATAAAATATGTGGAGTTCTACCTGTAGTGGACATCTGTAACATGTCTCCTACAAGGCAAATTATATTGATCATACAAAACATTAAAATTCTTGTATTTTCGAGCCTGAAGAATTAACACATAACAATACCCCCTATTTTGGAAATAATGGGTCCTGCAGCAGGTATACCATCTTAAACAATTAAATTATTTATATGATAAACACATTGAACATGAAAAAAAAATTCATAAACTTATGTTGCTGTATTAAGCAAAGCTTTAATAGTAGAGAAAGGACTAAATGATGCACAAAAAGATCGTGACAATAATCAAAAAAAGGAGGCAGAGATCAGAAAACTCCCAAGGTGGGCAGAATTTAAATTAGCAGACTAAGAAGCAGGATGTTCAACGCATTGATAGTAAGGCTCTAGTTAGAGGTGGACTTAATGTCCCAAATGTGGCAAGGACCATGCTGAGAAGGATTGTCGTTGGACTACTGAAGAGTGTTTTTGTTGTGGCGGGTTAGATCACAAGATAGTAAATTGTCCACAAAAGGCGGGAGCTTGTTGCGAGTGCGGCCAGTTTGGGCAGCTAGATGCCCTCGAAAGGCAGCTACACCTACGTCACAACCACAGGTAGCTCGGGGACATCCAGTGACCAAGACACCGACTGGGTGGCAAGGCAATGGAGGGGATCAGATACCGTCGACTCAGGGAAGGGTTTTTACACTGACTCACCAAGATGCAGAAGCATCAAATGAAGTGGTCACATGTATATTGCCAATATCTTCAGTCTATGCTTATATGTTATTCAAACTCTGGTGCTACTCATTCTTTTGTGTCAGCTAATTTTGTGAAAAGGCATAAATGGTTATGTGAACCTATGGGAACAGATCTGTGTGTTAATACCCCAGCAGGGGTTATTCTAGTTGCTAATACTGTTTGTACATCTCTTATAGTCACCCTGGAAAATCACGAGTTGCCGGTAGATCTGACAGTATTAGACATGAGAGACTTAAATGCCATTCTTGGAATCGACTGGTTAGCTGCATATCATGCCTCAATAGATTGTCATAGTAAAAAAGGTAAGATTTGCAATTCCAGGCCAAGAACAATTTATTTTTATGGGTAGTAAGGCTACTGCCCCTCTACGAGTAATATCAGCATTGCAGGTCAAAAGAATGTTAAGACAAGGTTGTAAAGCTTATCTAACGATAGCGAGGGATACCCGACAAGGTGAACTAAAGCTAGAAGATATTCCTGTAGTGATTGAGTTTCCAGATGTTTTCCCACTCGATTTACCAGATTTACTGCCAAAAAGGGAGGTAGAGTTTTCCATTGATTTAATACTTGGTACCGACTCGATCTTTAAGGCCCCGTATAGAATGGCCCCTGCTGAATTGAAAGAACTCAAGGTATAGCTGGAAGAGTTACTAGAGAAGGGCTTTATCAGGCCTAGCGTCTCGTCTTGGGGAGCACATGTTCTCTTTGTTAAGAAGAAGGATGGGAGCATGTGACTCTGCATTGACTATGAAGAAATTAACAAAGTGACTGTTCGAATTAAATACCTTTTACTAAGGATCGACGATTCAGATTACTTTAGAAAGGTGACCTACTGGCGGTAAGTTCTTGAAAGATAGTACGAATAGGATTGACGAGGCGCTCTTCCGAGTGCATGCTGGAAGGGTGCCTAACTAAGTCATTACCCTCGACTGATTGTTCACATTGGGTTTGTGCTAAGATTTGCGTGTAAGTGGTGATGATCACCTCGCAATTGGGAAGATCTCTCTCTCTCTCTCTCTCTCTCTGGTTCTAATGGCTCCTCATATATACTCCAAGTGTACAGAGGCAAACTTGGACAAATCAATTAACTCCACATCATACTCCGCTACCGACTTGTTTCCTTGTTTCAATTTAATAAAATCCATCTTCTTTTGGAGTCGAACACTTTTAGGTTGATATTTCTCTTTGAATGCCTCTCTAAACTTCTCCCAAGTGAAAGGCTCCTTGTCCTTTTCATGCTTCCGTTGCTCCATCAACCACCAGCTATAAGCATTTTTCTCTAACATAAAGGTAGCATACATTACTTTTTCAGCTTGTGTTAAATTTCTTGTAAAATAAATTCACCCCTCATCGACTAGTGTTGGTTTGTGCAATTTGAAGAACGTGGTTGCGTGTGTGTGCCCAATCGCGAGTGTATGAGATTGAGAGAGAGAGATAGAGACACACACAGGGGGCAGAGCAGAGAACTTTTTGATCATTAAATTAAGACATCATCTTAATCTTAATTGGCTAAGCCAAACGCACCGTAGTGATAGTTCCCCGCATTTTTAAGATTTGTTTTTATGTTATTCACATATTTGCCCTTGATAAAGTTTAACAGACATTCATATCCGTTCACTTTTGGACATATTTGGTTCAAGAATTAATCTTTAGGTACTGATTGGAACTTTTTAAATGTTAAGTACTTAAACTGTACTGCAATGATAATTTAGAATACAAATTTGACATTTGCCATAAATCTAATGCATATGTCAATTCTAATGCTTGGATATACTTTTAGGATGTTTACTTACTGAAATGCGTTGTTCATGTGTGGATATACAACACATGTTATGAAATGTCGGGACATAGGTACTAGTGTGAAGATGGTGTATACAAAAATAGATTAGAATTACTTTGCTACATTGGATTATGAAACGCTTTGCTACATTGTTTCCCTTGTTTTTAAAAGAACATAAAAGCGGTTGATGCTTGCGTGAAAGAAAAACTTTATGTGGTTGCCTTTGTAAATATTTTTGCTATAGCATTTTTTTATGGTATCATAATGCTTTCCTAATTGTGTACAAACTAAAATGCGTTGTATATTCGTAGATATGTTTTGACTGTATGACGTCAAATTTTGATACAGAATGATGAGACCTCAAATTTAAATGTATAGTGTTGGGATTGAAACCTCTAAAACAGGTTCAACTTGCACAAATAGAAAAAAGAGAATATGAAAAATGTCAAATTTTAATGTTTTGACTGTATAACGTGGCTCGATCTCTTGCCCACTTCTACAGGATAGACAACGAAATGTTGTACAATAAAAGTGAAAAAATTATAATGGAACTTTTAGTCAGTCACTCGATCCCAGTTTTCAAATACAGCCAAACTCACCTCATTATTTTCTCGTAGTAAATAAAAATTCTTTGTGATTTTTCTGACACAGGATTATTACTATTATAAAAAAGCACTTAACATTTTAGAATTAGAGCTATAATCATAAGTTTTATATGTCTTACTTTCTCTAGCTCTCTGTGACTAACTCTCGGTGTAGTCTTTAGCTCTCAATAGCTAAAAGACTTGATGCTTACTTTGTGGAATCTCTCTACATCCTTCTCTTTATAGTGGAGGGGCAGGTAAGTATTCTTTGGACAAATGCAACAAAAGGAAGAGCATTACTCGTCGTGCTGCAATTACTACAATTCAATTTTCCAAGAATCATCGAACAAGTGGTGTTGATATTCGCCTACATTTTCAACCTTGCGCCCAAGGTTGAAAAACTTGAACATGCACCTCCGTTATTTATGAAGAATGCATATTGTTCACTTTACCTGCAACTTGTTAGAATTGAGGACAACTCTAACATATAACTTCCTATACTGATTTGAACACATTTTTGTTTTCCTAAAAAAAGGTTAAGAAATATAGTATACGTAGATATCAACGAGTACAACAATTATTATAGGATGACAGTCTCGTTTTATAAGCATGAGATACCACAATTAGACAAGGACAACGCATGCCAAAAGTAACTAAACGATATCTGTTACTGATTTAGGCATATGGGAGAACTGAGAAGGGAATAGATCCATCATCCATCGCAGGAGAGAGAGAGAGAGAGAGGCTTCAAACGGTGAGGTTCGGCCACGGAAAATTCTAGCTAAGATTCTCACACTCGACTTCCTGTGGTGGTCTGACGTTATAGTTATGCTAAATGGCTTCAATTCATCACATTAAACTCTAATTTTACATCTAGACCTAAGAATTGGGATTGGACTAATCCAATATATAACATGAATTCTATAGAATGGCCTGGAAATTGATTTCCATCTCCATGAGCTAACCAAACAACAAAGTTGGAACTGGATTGACCAATTTCGAATCCATACCCAATTCTAAGCTCATAGCGAGTCAATCACATGACCAACGAAGCTCCTTTCGTCTATTCCAGGGCCTAAAACCCAGCATGAAATGGGGGCTTTTGCCGGATCTAGGCCTGAGCTCTCCCAAATGAAGACTGCCCTTTCTGGACCGTTATTGCCCCATGCTACGATCGTATGAGCACCCCATGACTTCTTCTGCGCACAAAAAGCTAGTCTATACAGCCCGTGAGGATTGTGATTCAAGATGACGTTCAAGCTGTGGCCCTACCCTGCTTCGTGAACCTTGCAACTACCCAAGAGAAAGAAAAAAGAATTCTCCTCCCACCTATTTCTTGTTCTCCATTATTGAAAGAAAGCACAATTCACAGGCCGAAACATAGCCCAAAAAACAAGAGAAATACCAAATCACCCTCCGCAGTGCACTTGATGTCAAACATTTATCTCCCTCCGCAAGAGGAAATAATGTTCACTAGGTCTAGTTATTCCTTAATACTCGGTAAAGAGGAGCTTGCGGATACTCACGACAACATTTACCTTTCCCCGAAGGACGAAATAAACTGCCTTGTACAAGTATATAATATAAATATAAAGACAATGACGAGAAGATGCATCTAAATCAAAAGGCTCTCACCTCTCTATAACTACGCTAATTCTGTTTCTAGACAAAAAAAATTGTGTAAGCAATTCTGCGCTGGCTGGGCATGCCAAACGTTCAATAAAAGAAAATGAAAAACCTGTAAGAATGGGTTAGAGGGAAAAAATTCAAGTTGATATGAGTTTTGACCCCGCAATTTTGGTAAAGCTATAATGAAAAAAATTCTATAAACCAAGGTTTAGCTTTTCATCTAGCTGTGACAGATGTGCTCGAACACGGTAGCCCACTCTTGCTTAGTCGATTCCGGTACATTCTCATCACTAACTTGGGGTGTCCATTTATCCTCACTTTCATTTGCCAAAACCCAACTGACCGACTTTGGTGGGTTTCTGAAATCAAAGTTGAGTGTAGCAGGAGGGCTCTTAGTCTTGGACTTCTTTTCTTTACGGCCCCCAACCCTATCCGAAGGCTGCAAAAGCAGTTAATTTGCATCTTAAGTGAACGATGCATAAACAGAAAATTCAAAGGTGTGCTGTGTGGGGGTGGGGTGTGTGTGTGTTTGGGTTTGGGGGGGGATGCACATGAATCTTCACAAATCAAACAAAGATTTAGCTACACACCACAGCATCAGCATCCGAACTTGACCTCTTCTTGCGCTTGCTTCCAGTCTCCAGGAAATAAAGTACCTCCTTCTTTGACCGGAAACGCTTGCCCAAGGTTGGTTCAAAGTAATACTGCACATCATAGACGATTTAGCTAATATATTTAGTTCCCAGCAGCAGTATCTATCTCTGTTCCCCCTCCCATATGAATCATAAACATGTACCTAGCAATGCAGCATCGGAGAATACAAGCAATAAGAAAGCCACATAATAAAGACCAATCTAATTCTTTGCCTGCCACCGCACCCCCCTGCACCCAGGCCCTTGGCCCTCCTAGTTCTTAATTTCAGGTACAGTGCTGCCGATTTAGCTTCATAAGACCATTATGTCATGGCAAAAAACTTGCACAGGATATATCTAATTAGCTTGCGCTGATATTGGAAGCTATAAAGTGTGTGCAGTTCAATGGCAATGCGGTGCTCATGCAAGCATTTGGAATGCTTTAATAGTAAGCAAGAATATGAACATTGCTGCATATGCTCAGACATCCCCTTGCGTTGGCTACCCAAAGTATCCTTGGTGAGGCAAATAAAAGGTCAAGCAAATATGCAACTCACAAGGAGCTTCTCTTGTACATTCATAAAAAACTGGTAAGCAACGTCTACCTCTTTGAAAAAAAAAAAAGACGTCTTACACGTTAACCTTATGCTATTCAAAAATTAATAAAAGCATAACATGGTGAATAAAATGTTTCTAGAATGATGAAACTAAGAAATTCGTCTAATATGTGAAAAGATGCCTGCACAACCTGGAAAAGAGAGATCATTCAATTGAGGCAGCTCGTCAAACAGGTTTAGGTGGCCTCCATTTCTTAGCACAAAAACCAGTCATTATAATAGACCCAAGCACTTCATACACACTGAAATTTGTATCTGATTCTGATTAATACCAACTTCCACCAAAATTCCACACAACCTCAAAGTCTAGTGTCCAACTGTAATTATAATTCAAGGCTACTATAGCTTGTCATAAATCCACTAAAATTGTTTCTGTACCATTTCTATTGTTTTACATGCATTCCTAATACTGAGTACACAATACTGCAAGTTGAAAACATAATTGAGATATAAATCAATGTTGGTTAAAATTACTGCCAGCAAGTGCCTCCAAACAAATCACCTGCACCTTTTCTCCTTCAATCACACCCCAAACAAAAACAAACAGAAAGACAATCTTCATCCCCTCTGGCACTAGCCGCCTCCCAAAATAATGGATGGAGGTAGGATAAGGAAGTGGCCGAGTGCAACTGGCTTGGTCTACAGGGGTAGATGTACGCAGACAACCATATAGGAGAAACTAATGAAGCCCAGTGTACAGGCTACAACTAATCAAAATGTAAAGTGACTTCCGAACAATCAAGTTGGGGAACGGAGTCCATATAAAGTGATTACTCCAAGGTTTATGCACAAAGCTGAAGTTGTTTGAGATATATGATCACGTGATTAAAAAGAAAACAAACAAAAGTTACATTCTTAGTAATATCTCAGATGCCGATGAAAAAAGGTTGCATATCATCCCCTCCTACGCATTTTGCGTGACATCAAAATGCCACAGATCACTCTCCAAATGCTAGAAAATGGAAAGGAGGAGAACAGTTTGCACAGGTTATGAAGATACAAAACTTCCGACATGGAAAGAAACCAAACGCTGATAAGGAAAAAGAGCGATACTAAATTGTACAAATCGCATGACAGTCGAAACAAGAATGTAAATGTAATTAAACCAAGGAAAGGGCAGGCTACCAGGGACAATGTGTTGGGAAATAGACCAAGGAAAGGAAACCCTTTAAGTCACAGCATTAGGTATATATATGCTGCCAATCACCATATAAACATGCACCAACAATAACATTGATACAAAAGGGCGTTTGGAACAGGGACTTGCTGGACTTAATAGGTCCAAGACAACCCAATCTATACTCTATATTGTAAAGGATGCATACAGAAAGCGCTAACAAACTTATATTTATTTTGTCATAAGAAAGACAATCTCTAGATCATAAAGAGGCAAATAACCTAAGTTATAGGTGACTACTAACTTATTGATAACCCAAATTTGAGCATGAAAAATTAATACCTATTAAGTAAAACTAAATAGAAAAACTTAGAGCGAAAGCACAAGTACTGAACACTTATATAGTTCTGACTCTTTTTTGGTGAAACAGCAAAAGAGAAAGACTTCCAACTCAGATTAGACACAAATAAAAACCCGATAGATAGAATTAAGGGAATTCCTTTACTGAGTGCTAGCTACTGTGAATCATTAAATAATCTAATGGGGCTATCAAATTGTCTGGTTTCAGAAAAAAGGAAAGTATGTTCACAAAAATACTAGGTAAAAGTAATCCACCAGCTAGTAAGTTAGAGGACAGAGTAAGCCAAGGAATCCTCCTCCACCAGCATTTCGCCCTTTTCACATGGTTCCCTGCTATCATGTACAACCATCTTATCACTCAGGTGAACCTCGTCCAGACGTCTACTTTCAACAACACCCCCCCCCCCCCTCCCGGACCCCCAACAAAAAAAAAAAAACCAACCCCCCCCCCCCCCCCTGGTTCTCCCACCAAACTACTTCAAATGCTTAAACACATGCCATCCAAGCTGTCCCTAGAAGTATCACCGCTCTGCCAAATTATTGATGCTTTCAGATCTCATGAATGGAAAGACATCTTTCAATTTAGCAGTTAGGCTTCATTAAGCAAATAAAAACTGAATCAAATATGGCTCACAAGGACAAGTCAGCAAAAACCATAACGCAAGGAATATTAAAGTTGCAAACAGAGACTATGGAGGGCAACTTCAACCGGTCTGCTGGTTGTAAGAAAAACCTACTGGTTTATCTCAAAAACCAAATGTAGACCAGGACATTCGCAGTAGTGAAAGTCCTATGGCATTTAAATAGCTCCTATATGGTAGTTGGCCAAGTTATAACAGGGAAATTCATCTGAACACAAGTAGCTCCCGAGCAACGGCGTAACAATGTGACTAAAATTAACTAATACTGCTTATTTCAGCTCTTGCTAATGAGTAGGAATGGTTGAACTAAAAAAGGGGTGGTAAGAAAATCATTAATTACTTGAGTCACTGCTGTTCAAGCCATTCGATAATTCAAGATATTTCTATCTGAATCCTTTTCATTCCACATGAGACAAGATTCTAACTGCCTCGCTTTTAAGGTGTCAGAAAATCCTAAAAGTTCCATTTGAGTGATATATCAGCACATGCACAGACAGAGAACTAAATAAATGAAGACTTTCAACAAAAACACAACAGACAGCTTATTCCTTAATCGTTCACATAACAAAAACCATAACCAATTATAAAAACCATTTCAGTCTAAATAAACATTCAAGTTATACAAATTTTGGCCTGAAAACTGCCCATCACTCCAAAAAAGTCAACTTTGCAACACAATAGAACACGATGAACACACACACACACACACATATATATATATATATATATATATATATTGAAAAGTATATATTTGTGTACATCTATGCATACATAGACACATACATACATATACTCCCTATGTCTATAATTAACGCACAATTTTTCATTTCCATCTACACCCATTGTGAAGTGCAATAAGTTTGTGTAGTTGGCAGTATCTAATTATTTTTATACACATAGTGAAGCTAAAGCTGAGAGAAAGTGGCCATGTCACCGTCTCTGTGAATGTCATTTATTTTCTAATTAATATTTGATTCCACAACTGTTCCCAAACTATTTGCACAAAATCAAATTCTTAAATAATATGTAATAACTTATCGATGTACCCCTCATATTTTGTCTTCTTTATCATTGTTTGAGTCATCCTAAAATTGGCAATACTTCAAGAACAAATTCAACACCACCAATATCTTTCCTTCTTCTTTGCTCAAGCTTTTTAATCTTTCTAATTTTGTCTTCCAGAAACGTAGATTTTTATTTTTCCAAATATCAAATCATTCTTTATTACATGTATCACTTTTTTGTTTAAAATTTTGAATTTTAAACATTATCTTATATTTATCACTTTCCTTTTTAAAGTTTTGAATTTTGTCCATTATCAACCCCCCCCCCCCCCCCCCCCCCAAAAAAAAAAAACCCTAACAAAAACAAAAACCTCATAAATCCCGTGAAAGTTATCCGCCAAAATTATCTCTCTTACCTTTTCCATTTTTGATTTTAACATTCTACGTTTTCAACCATTTTCAAAAATATCTGTTACCCTTTTCTTCTCCATGATTTCAGTGTGTTCTTTTTTCTACTATTTATCCTTCAAATGCTCCAAAGAAAGAACCCCTAAACTTCTCTATTCTCTCACGTCTCATCTTCCTTCATTCCTTTGTTGGTAATAGAACCTAAATTGAAAACAATTTATTTCATGACATTTCATTATCTTAAAAAGCCATACTTGCTTTGCCTCTGTTGATCTTCTATATGATGCTCTTTCCTCCCTCCGTCTTTTCATTCATTTCAATGCACTCTACTTCATCTTTCCTCATGTCTATCATGACTTCAGCATTCCTCACATTTACCACATGCACAATTTCAAGTTCATCAACTTTAGTTACAGAGGGATGTTTGGTGGAATAAACTTCGAAAATTAAGGTATGATTATGACTCCAAATAGTAGTATTTTGTCAACATGGTTTAATTTATAAAATAAAAATTATGTCATTCACGGCTTTCTTTTCCCTAAATGTAAGAATGGTCCTAACTTCTGTTTTCCCTTTAATTTTTAGTTATTGTGACCATTGTAAGTACTATTCAATTTATTGTGACCCTTTGATACTATAAATGCCATAATTTTTTATTATTATTGTTCACTTGTACAATATTTACAACTCTCAATGATTCTGTGCACTTTCACAATATGCAGAACAGGGCCATGAGATTTTTTAGTTCTTTTTTAAAGCTAAATTCTTCTTTATTGATAAAAATTGATGGATTTTTTTTTCCCATTCTAATGCTAGCTTTCATGAGCAATTTTCCAATAAAGAAAGAGATGTAACTAAATACCAACTGATAATTCTAGTTTTATTTCCAGTCCACTTTCACAAGATGGAGAGCACGGTCAAAAGATTTTTTCAGTTCTTTTTTATAGCTAAATTCTTTTTATTGATAAAATTTGATGGACGTTCTTTTTTTTTCTTATGCTCACTTCATGATAAATTTTCAAACCAAGATATATTGTAACTAAAATACCAATTGTTGGGTTTATCATTGATGTGCTTAGGTTTATTTGCAGCAGATTTAATTATAGAAACTCTATATGTTCTAATATGTCCTCTCTGGAGCAACGCTTAAATTTTATAATTGATAGGTCCATCTTCATTAATTTAGTTTTCAATTTGTACCATTTCTCCCTCATGTATTTTTGCAATTTTTTTGTCGATATCTTCCTTAACCTACTCTTGCTAATTGGTTCTTGGTTTGTTCTTCATGTGCACGTATATGTCTGGCATCGCCCTGTTCTTCGAGCGTCAAAGAATTAATATGCTCTTTCTCTCTTTCTTTAATATGGCTATTCTTAGTGGTTTTATTGTTATAAGCTTTGGAGGCAGTGACTGTAACTACCATCATTAAATTGAATTTGTGACCGCTTTTAATAGAATCTTTGGCTTCTTGCTATAAATTCATTGTTCATATTTAACGCACGATTTTCCTTATCAAGGAACATATATTTTCATGCACAAGTGACAGAGCTATTAACATTTTAACAAAAATACAAACCGTGGAGAGGTAAACCTTATCTTATATTGCTACTCCCTCCGTCCCACATAATTTGATCAACTTTTCTTTTTGAGCCGTACCACAAAAATTACTCATTTTCAAATTAAGAAAGATTTTGTAGGTACTTTTACTTTTTACGCTTTTTTTGTTCTATTTCTCTCTCCACATTTAAATCTCCATCAACTCATTTTCTCTCTCCTAACACACTTTCTTACACTTTTTTATTCATTACTCTCTCCACATTTAATACTCTACTAACCCATTTTCTCTCTCCTGACTCACTTTCTTCCCCTACTCTCTCTAAAGGGTAGAACAAGAAACACACAATATATTACTTAAATCCTTAATCTGCATGCAAAAAAAAGTTAATCAAATTATGTGGGGGAAGGAATATGATTTTTAATCTTATAATATGACCCAACTTAAAAGTGTATTATGGGCAACGCACGGGGTAAAGACTAGTTTAATGACAAAGAAATTTTGTATAGACAGAAAAAAGATATTAAAGATGCTTGACTTTTAAAGTGGACAATAATTTGTAGACAACCCCAAACAAAATGATAAAAGTTACCATAGACGAAGGGAGTACCACGAATACATATTGCATGTATGAATATATATACATGTGTGTGTCTGTGAGCGCACACATATTGTATACAAGTCAGCTAGCCTCTTCACCATTGAGATGAATTTAGCACTTGCTCCATCTTTTAGTTGACAGGAATATCCTTAATTATATGTTAAGAAAGGCAGAATTTGCCGTTTTGTATGTTCAGTAATTATCCAGTCTCATTTCCCATTCTCTCTCTCTCTCTCGAAGTCAGTTTCATTCTTCACTTTTCTCCCTCTTTCCGCCACCGAATTCAATCTCACGTCCTTTCTCCACCTACGTCTATCCCTTGTTTTGGATTCGTCATAGGCTGGTATCGACTAATTAAAGATAGGAGTTGAGTCGTCTGTGACGATGTCGCAACCATGAGAGACTACAGTACGAATAGATGCACAGGAAGGTGATGTCGTGGATTCAAATCAGCAAATACGCTTGCATCTTAAATGGCAAAGCATTCATTTTAAAATTTGAGCAGCAGCTTCAATTCGAACCCCGAATCTAAGAACATATTAAGAGGAACTTCACATTCTGGCTGACATTGTCCGATCTCAATGACAGCAATCACGGCCATAATCGATGGAGATGATTCTTATTTGGGTCACTAATAAGATATAGAAGTGCAAACCAGCAGATTTGAGGGGTTGCAGAATAGAAATAGTTTGCAAGTAATTTGCACTTGGCAAAGTAGTGGATCAAAGTCCTGAAAGTTGAAACTTGGTATACTTGCAGATAGTTCTCAATTCTTTATTTCCAAGCTTATTTCTAGCAGTGTAGTAGTTTACGATATGTCGAACTGTACCAAGAATGAGATGATCTAGGAAATAAAATTTCTTATGGACATCAATTTTGTGTAAATTGGTGGCATCCTCCTTAAAAGGAAGCACAGTTAAGTTTCCAATTCCAACCGCATTTTATAACATAAATAATAATTGAAATCAGAGACTTAAGAGTGGCTTTTAGGTATGAATTTCTTTCTTCCCTTGGTTCAGGCAAGTGAAAGAAGGGCTTTTTTCCTTTAATTTTTCTTAGTGCTGAGTTAAAGGAGCCAAAACCGAGGTTCAAAATAAGAAAGAAATTTTGATCTGCAATGACACATTTTGAAAAGATTACTTGTGACAAAGGTAGGATGAGATTAGCCACACATATATCTTCAGTTCTCACCATTTCGTTGCCAAAGGTGCATATGAATGGCGGCCCGGCACTTCCTAAGCAGCTATATGTGTTGTACCTTGTGCATAACTTTTGTAGATTTGGAAAAAGGAACCCTGGAAAGTTTAGGATATGTATAAGCGACTAATAGTATGAGAACAAGAAATGGAACGACTAGCAAGCTTCCAATTACAATAGAACTTTCACCAAGGGTCAGCTTTATGCCCATCTCTCTTTACATTTGGTCATGGATTAAGAGTATTTAAAATAAGGTCCCATGGAGCATGTTATTTGCGGATGATAGATCTGCACGAATGAAGAAAGAAAAAACATCAAGACAATTCAACATCTTCTATTATGTTAGAAGGTGCAAAATGTTGGAAGCAGGTGGGCCTCTGGCTACACTACCATCCCTTATAATGGCTTCTTTTAAAGCTCTAGCTTCCACACACATCCTAGCTTCAAGATCCGACTTTCCCTTTAGGCGCAAAACGGCTTGCCGAGATCAAATGAGATATCCCAACCTTGGATCGTCAAACTTGCGGTTCCCATCAACCAAGCACGGGATTGACAGTTCACCAATAAATTTCGTTGGGAGATGACAAGGACGAAAGAAGGATAGTTTTCATTGATGACACTAGAGTAATAGAGAAGTAACTTAGAATCCAAAGGCTTTCCATTAAGCACGACTGAAACGAAGTATTGGAATGCTGTTTTAGAAAAACTAGGACGAGATTCACGGAGTAAGTTAATATGATGATCAATAAGTACCAACGAAAGACATTTTTTGGTGTCTTGTATCAATAGTGCACAAGGAAAGAACATTGACGAGAATGTTGCACATGGGATGAAAGCAGGTTGGCTAAAGTGACGGTCTGCTTCTGAGGTGTTGTGTGATCGTAACATTCCTCTCAACTTGCAGGCAAGATTTTATAGGACTACAGTGAGGCCAATAATGTTGTATGGACTAAAATGTTGGGACGCTAAGAAAAACCATTCACACAGGATCAGTGTGGCCAAATGCGAATGCTTAGGTAGGGATATAACCGGAAATGAGGATATCTCCAACAAGGTGGTGCCAATTGAAGAAAAGATAGGGAACAACTTTGTAAAAAGAAGTGATCCGTGTCAAGTCGATGGGGTCAGACGATGCGAGGGTAGATCGACGATAACTTTGGGGAGAAAGAGTGAGAAAGAACATAATTGCTAGGCATTTAACAAGGAACATGTGCTTTGATAGGGGGAATGGAAGAAAAGGATTCATATGGCTGCCCCGAGAAGTTTGGGACAAATGCTTGGATGATATTGATGATTATCCTATACATTCTATCTAACTCTACCAAGTCCCTTGGACATAGTCATCATGTTTTAATCATGATGTGCATTACCTGATAAATCTAAAATACACTTGACCCTCCTATAATTTGTATATAATAGATTAATTACCTCAAATCATCAATACATTTGCGTGCAACCAAATTCGTTCCAAGGGGTATAATTAATAAACTATAACAAATTGTAGTTAATAATTTTTTAAAAAAAATCTTGTAGCAATTTTAATCATAGAAGGAAATATGCACATGAGAAAATATAATGGAAAATATAATACATGAATAACATCTTAAAACTTTCAGAAATAAGGTAGAATATGATAATGAAGACGAAGATAATGATACTGATTCACGAATTAATACTATACTAAGAAACTTATTGGACTCTATTTATGTGATCTATATCATTTTACATGATTTGCAAAAAGTGTATAAATCGTGATTTCTTTTCATAAGTAATACATCCACCAAAAAGATCAACACACTGCCACCTTCTTACCTTAGCTGGATATTTAAGTTAGAATGGACTAGATCGTACTTTGAGTATCTATTACTTCTCTATTTTTTTCCTTTTTGTCTGTAAAAGTTACAAGGAAAATAAGATATTGCAACTAGGAGAAGCTTACTTACAAGCATATTTTTGTGTATTAAGTAAATCTACATCATACTCCCTTCATTATCAGATTCTTCCCCCTTCCTTGGGGCGTTACACGAAATTTTCCCCTTACTAGAATTACACTACAAAATGCAATAAACTTCCAAACTCACTTTTTGCCTTTTAGTTTTATTTTTTCAATTACATGCCCACACACTCACGCGGAGACTGACAATCACACAAAATGACAATCTTAGGCACACGCTCGTAAACACGCATTCAGCCTCACACATGCACATACACACAAAGACAGACACGCAATCACACACTCGCAAGCACACCATCACATACTCATTGATGAGACAATAATGGCTACTCAATTATTGAAGGTCATCTTTCATTGCTAAAAATGATAAGCTACAATTATAAGCAACAAAAATGCGTACCTTCTTATAGTGTACTGGTCATTTATTATCAAGTGCACTACTGGGACCTTGTTATGCTTTTCTACACCTTGTGCATTAGCAACAAAAGTTTAACCTTTTAGCAAGATTAAAAATAAAAAATAATGAACAGGGTAAAGAGTCGTTGAGAACCTCAGAGGTTCAACTAATCAACTAATAAATAACATCGATTGCACTGTTTCTTACAGACCTTAAGTATTCTTGTGACATTCACAAACTTTAATTTTATATAACCATAAAAGTTGGTTCCCTTATCATACTATTAGAGCATAATTTTCTGATTGGTAGTAAATTACGTTCTATATGATTTAATTTTACTTGTAGGATTTAATGCCATCTAAACCCTGAAGTTTTCCCTATATTTCACTTAAGACCCGATAATTTACTTGGAAACCATCTTACTAACGAACTCAAATAAAATAGGAAATGTTTAATTATATAAACTCATAATTTTAGGAATCCTAAATAAGGCACTATTGTTCAAAATTCAAATGTTGAGCTTTTGTGTATGATAGGGGTCGTTTTGTCAATGAGAAAAAGTACAGGGTTAGAATCGTCAGTAAATTAAACTAGGGTCCAAAAACTGGACCGTTTAACAAGCAAGAGTAAAGGTTGGTGCTCCACTATGGTCGAACCATGATGTGAACACGAAATTTGTAGTTAAATTATGTACATATAACACAGATGATATAACTACCTGCAAAAGATACACATATTTTTTAGGAACTTCTGCTATGATATATTACCCTCATGAATGGTTTTATTCGATTATCACCTCTTCAAGGGTCACTACTTCAACTTTTGTACTGTTGAATTATGGATTATTATCCCAAAAGTAACAACAAATTGCTTTAATTGGCGAGTAGCTTAGACATTAGACATTACTTGGAAAGACAAAAAAGAGAGTCCCAAGGCCAGGACTTAAGAACCAGTAAATGCAATAGAGAGAGAGAGAGAGAGAGAGTTAGTTGCATTGACAAGTGTGGTCACAAGAGAATCTAACCATTACACAAAAATGAAAATTTGGCGGGTAGATCATGAAGAGGTCAGACGATTTGGCAAGTTAAAATCGGCTCAGGAAAATTTTAACTGCTTTCTTTTATAAGAAACAATTCTAGAATACAGCAGGGATAAAGTTAAGCTAATTGATGGTTTCAGTGATTGGACTGCCAGGTCCACTACGGTTTCAAACCTTAGGCAATTCAAAAGACACAATTATAAAAGCCTATAAGAGATCCTTAATTAGATCATTCATTTCATCAAAGCATTCACTCAATTTACCAAAGTTTTGAGTTTCTGTAAGTCTTGCCACCAATTCAAGCAATATGGCAAACAAGTAACACGGAAATTTAAGACGCTCGTAGTCTAATTCGATTTTTACCAAAATTTGTGGCAAACTAAAACATACATTTGCTGATCCATGACTCAACTAATTATGGTAGTCTATTCAACTGCCACAACTCTTTTCCAGTATAACCAGGCATAAAGGAAGTCAACAGCCTACAAGACTTCACGCGCACTCATAGGTGGAGGAATATTATAGAATGATAAAGAAAAACTGACCACCGTTTTTGTCTACAGTTCTTTCTAAATAGTAGTCTTGAACCGTCAACCCCATTCTTGAAGCCCCTCGTACGCCATAGTCATAAGATACTAGTGCACACCTTATACATACTAGCACATACCTTATATATGTACATAGCCAACAGACCGTATAATCTAGCTAGTAAGAACTCTGAATGGCACGTCGTGTCGCCTAAGGAATGTTCCCACGAAATTTTAAGAACGAATAATATCCTAATTTCTCATCCTAAGCGAAGACAGAAACTAATGACAACTGACTCGTGAACACTCTGACCTCCAATAACTACAAAAAGCTCCCATATCTGTTCAAAAGATTCCAACTTATATATAAGCTATAACCATGGAAAACTGAAGTCGTTATCCCTTACCCACTCAGGAATCAGTTTTAAATCTTCATCATTGAATTCCCTCCATCACTTCAAACTACAAATTACTATTTAAATAAAACCAACACAAAATTTAGTCAACTAAATTGAGAAACACAGAATTAGTAAATGTATTTTGAGAAACTATACCCTATCGATGCTTCCAGCGGTGACGCCAGAGGTCCGGACCTTGAAGTCCATCCTCCATCCCTCCGGCAGCCACTCCGGCCTCTCTGCCATAAGGGCGGCAATAGCCGCCGCCGCTTCCTCTGGCCCCCTCTTCCGCGACGCCGGCGTCTCCCCAACGGCGGCGGCGGTTTCCGCCGCCGGAGGCGAGCGTGCCTCCTCCTTGGAATGGGCTGGTTCGGGTCGGATCGGCTCCGAGGGCTTTACGTCGCCGTTTTTGTCGGGAGGGTGGTAGGTGTTGGCGTCGATGAAGGAGCCGGAGTCCAAGAGAGGGTCCGGCAGGATATCGCCGGTGGCCGAGTCATTCTGGGTCGGGGCCGGGGCTCCGGTTGGTGGTTCGGCCATTGACGGTAGACGAGAGAGGCGGTAGGGGGATGTTTACCGGCGAGGTTTTGAAAAACCCAGAAAGAAATATTAGTGTCAAATAATTATATTTTCACTCTAGATTTGAGCTAATTCACTTGCACATCATTCTTTTGTGACACTTACGTAGAGGTGTTAAATGGGTCGGGCTTGGGTCGGTCCAGCCCAAGCCCAAATTCAATAGGCTTCTAACAAAACGAGTCGGGACTGGGCCAATGGGGCTGCCAAACGGGCCGGGCCGGACCAGATTGGGGGGAAATCTGGGCCCAGTCCAAGCCCTGGCCCTAGGCTCAATATTTAGGGCCGGGTCAGAACTCAATTTTTTTTGTATTTTCTTATTATTCAAAGTAAATGCTTTAATTACGATAATTTTTATTATTATTTAAGCAAATTGTAATGTAATACTATGACTAAGATTCTTGTTATTATGTAAGTAAATTGCTCTCTCTCTCATTTACATCTCTCAATTTAAATTTCTTCTTTCATACACTCTAGGCATGTCCAATATTCACAATTTAACGAACCTAATATTTATCCTTTTATTTCATTATAAGTCATATACATTGAAGATAAATGTGTTCATAGGCCCTCCTCCTTTTATCCGGGCTTGGGACAGGCTGTTTGTAAACAAACAGGCGAAGTTACTTATTTTTTTGTATATAAAGAAAAATATCTATCTTGTTTGTAAAAACTTATTATATTATATATATTAAAAAAAACTATATTTTGTGAAAAAAATTATTCTTAAAACTTAAGAGAAGGAAAATAAAAAGAAATTACCTAATCATCCTGAAGTATTTCAACATCTGAGTCACTGCTCTTCCTATCATCAATCGGTTTATCTTGCTCACGATATTTCGCATCAAGATAATCCTTCCAACATACACATAGCTCGAGCGACTCGGGGGTTAAGACGACTCCTCCTATCATCCAAAACATTCCCGCTCGCTAAAAATGCCGACTCTGAACACACACACACACACACACACACACACACTCTCTCTTCTTCCCTATTTTATATTCTCTATAGCTTAGAATTATTTTCTAAAAGCTTAGATTGAAGAATTGCAATAGCCCACACTTGGATTTGACGTAAGGTCATAGCAAGGAAGATTAGTTGGTATCAAGATCTTCTTCAAATTCTAATTAGAATGCAAAGGTTTTCTTTAAATTCTTCAAATTCTAACATGTCTTTGTGTACCGCTATGTAATCTATGGGTGTTAGGAGATGTTTTCTTTCTTTTCACTGCAAATGAGAATCATTTTATCCCAGCAGGGCTGAACACTTGGGTTTGAAGCTTTATGGTTGTGCTATCCTGCACCCTGACATTTGGTTCGAGAGGGTCACTCATGTATTGGATGATGCAGTATATATGTACACTTAAGGAACAAATTAGGAACAAGTTATTTTTTTTTGGGAACATTTTTTCCAGGATCAAGGTAGTACAAACTCTTAAAATATACTGGTCAGTTGCATTAATAGTGATGATGATCCAAAAAGGGATCGAGCTCTACGTGCCAAATTAGATCATCTTTTGACCTGTGAAAAGATTTTGCAACGAAGTGGTCAGCATTAGCTGCTCTTACAGGATCATAATACACGCTTTCATTCTATGTACCCTATTAGGTGAGGGATTCTTGGACACTCTATTGATGCCTTCAAGGGTTTGGCAACGATGAGCTAAATTTTTGGGATATGTTTCAATTGTCCATTACTAATCTGTTTTCCTGAGCCTTAAACCCACGTTGGATCTGTTGCATTTCTAGTTCTGATGCATTTGAAGACTAGGTTACCTCCATCACTGGGTAGCATTACTGAACGACCTATTTTTCGGTCATGAAGTTCATGTGGCTATGAAACAAATAAGAGCTCCTAGAGTGTTACGAAATCGCTCTAGATAAATATGTATAGAACACGAAAACCAAACAAGAAAACACTAGAAATATGAGAGAACTCAAATCCACTTTGCACAAGTCAGATTTACAACGCTCCCTCACGTATATCTCTCAATTGTTTTCCTACTCAAAGAAGGACTCTTTTTTCTTTCTACTCAAAGAAATATTCTCCTCTCTTCTTTGCCTACTCAAAGAATGACTCTTCTCTCTTTCTTTCCTACTCAAAGAAAGACTCTCCTCTTTGAGTAGAGTCGGTGTGCCGGTGTCATCAGCCGACACGTGTTGCTCTTCGGGAATGACACATCACCAGGGGTCCATAAATATCAGTTCTCCGTCGGACTGTCGGTTCCTAAATTTACACTGCCTTGCCCCACACAACGTCGCTCTACCTGTCTGAGAAGACTGAAGACACCATGACAGCATGATCAGAGTAAGCTCGTCGCCCCAGCCACCGGTCCAAGCCCTTACTGAATCCCACAGGGTACGTCGAGAGATGCGTAGAGAACCTGACAGCGGTGAGGGTTGCCCCCGTGACCAACTGCCAGGTCGACTAGGCACGATGCCCTCCAAAGACCTTCTCCCCTCCCAGAGTGACCTGGGGGTCATAATCCTGGGGGCGCTGATAATCACCGGTAACGTGAGTGGACATGGTCGCAGCTCAGTGCCTAATGTCACACAAATCACCCCAGGCGGCGATAGCTTTGTGGTAACGAGCCTATCTCGCTGTGAAGGGTCCTCGTGCCGGAGCACTACGAGCGAAGCCCCCCGTAATAAAGGCGGTGATGGCTTCTAGGGTAGCGAGCCCATCTCGCTGTGAGGGGTCCTCGTGCTGAAGCACTGCGAACGGAGCCCCCCAAAATGAAGGCAGCGGTGGCTTCAAGGGTAGCGAGCCCATCCCACTGCGAGGGGTCCTCGTGCCGAAGCACTGCGAGAGCCCCCTGAAATGCTACACACTCCAGAAAGTGGGTCAAAGCATGTTCCACGTCCATGGCAGGGGCACATGGTGTGGTGAATGAGAATGGTACTCAGGGGCCTGTAACATGATTGTTGTGAACGGGCGCAGCGACGATAGTTGTGAGACAATACCTGGTACCGGGGCACATGTCATAAGAGTGGTGCATGGGCGTGGTCATGGTGCTCATGGGGCATTGTAGTGTGACAGAGAACCCAAGGGCACCGCTGTATCAGCAGCGCGGTGCATGGGGCGGTGGAGTGTCAAAGATGATGCGCAGGCGCGTGTGACGATCAATGCGGCGATGGCGTACGGGCAAAGTCGGGCACCATACAGTCTCGGTGATGAGTAAGCATCATAAATAGCGATTGAATAAGTCAAGCAAGAAGAGGGTCAAAAGGTCCCCTGCGGGCTTGGGATGGCCGACCCCCCTCCATGGTGAAAGGTGGCTGACCCCCTTTGCCATAGGGTGGCTGACCCCCTTTGCCATAGGGTAGCCAACCCCCCTCCATGGTGGAAGGTGGCCGACCCCCCATGCATGGGGTGGGCGACCCCCTTATGGGAACAAGGTGGTCGAGCCCCTGATGCATGGGGTGGCCGACCCCCCCTCCATGGGGAAGGTGACCGACCCCCAGTGAGGATGAAACATTGCCTATGTTTGAACATTTTCTAAGTGTTGGTGGTGCCAACGTCACTATGTTGGGGAAAAAATAATTTTAGTCATGCAAAAGTCAATGAAAATTGCATGTGGCTTGAGCGTGCGCATTTTGACCGGTCGATAGCGTTGAAAAGTTGACCGTTAAATATGTGAAGTGTCGCACGAAATGGGACCCTTGGTGGGCCTTTGGGTGTAACCAGAATAGGTTGGGAACACAACCCTCTTTGAGTAACCAATGTGGGACATAAATACAAGACATATATCAACAATCTCCATCTTGGCTTGTATTAACAAACCACTCCATGAGAAAAGTGTAATATGACTTCAGTAACTTCTTCAGGTCTTCCACCTTGCATCCCTTTTAAAGGTCGGGATGCACTCCACCTCGAACTCAGCAAGAAAGAAGATGAATCAAGCCCAAGCAATGCTTGAACTTCACTGCTATGACTGTCTTTGTGAGCATATCAACTGCGTAGGTCCTCGGCCCCATCTGTCGCTCACTGTAGCATAGCGTTGATCCCTTGTCCAGCTGTAACAAAGTAATCCCCTTACGTGCATCATCCCTATCCTTGGACACTAACGGGATCATCCACTCCAGTTGGCCTTCTTTACCCGCCATCATCATCACCCCGCAATATGGATTGAGCGTAGCGCTCAAATTCTCCATGAAGTCCATCCCAAGCACCACCCCAAGCTCATATATGCCGATGATGTTGAAGTCGGCCTTCCCTGTCCATCCGCCTATCCTCAAATTGACGTTCTTGATGGCTCCCTTCATAGGTGGCTCTTCGACATTCACGACCATGAACCAACTCCCATCCTTAGTTGGTTTTAGCCCAAGCCACTCGGCAACCCTCGGACTCATGAAGTTGTGGGTGGCCCCAATATCCACAAGTGCTTCTTGAGTCTTCTCGGAAACATCAACCGTTGCGTAGAGCAATCCTCGTTTCTTCTTGCTCTTCTTCTTTTTGGCAGTTTCTTCCTTCGACTTCTGCACGAATGCATTAGACATCTTTAATGCCCTCATGCGTGCCTCCCCGTCACTACTGAAAGAATCCTCCTTGTTGCCTTTGTGCTTCTCGAGGAATGCAATCATCTTGCCCTTGTGTGGGCAATACCTCCCATAATGCGGACTTGCACAGTAGAAGCATCCTCCTCTTGGCCCCATGAGCCATGTGGTCATGACAGTTACCCTGGTTGCCCCTCATGCTTCTTCTGCCCTTTATGATGGCGGCGACGTCCCTCGTCCCCACTCTGCTCATCATCGGTTGCCTTGGGCGAGCCACTCTTAGATGTACCGTCACCCCCATCTTTGCCACACTTGTGCCTTGGAGATCTCGACTTTTGATGTTGCTTGAAGTCTTCCAACCTCTCGAAATCACCATGGCAAAAGCCAAGTCACGAGGTTCCCTTTGCCGCAACTCCGTGGCAACCAATTGCTATAACCCGTCAATGAAGAAGCATAGTCGCTACCTCTCGAACATCTCTGGTATTTCGAGCATCAATGCCGAGTACTCCTTCACATACTTGCGAATGCTCCCCTTCTGCCTCAATCATGGAAGGTTGATCATCATCATATCTTCAGCGCTCTCCGGATAGAACTGCCTTTGCAGTTCACGCTTGAACTTCTCCCACGTTTTGACTTCGCATCCATCCGTATAGTGACGCCTCCACCATAAGGCAGTTGTATCTGTAAGGTACATGACCGTCGTCTGCACCTTCTCCTCATTGTCATCGATGTCGAGGGCTTCAAAATTCCTCTCCAAGTGCCAAAAGAAGTTATCCACCTGCCTCGACTCTCTCCCTCCATTGTACGATCTCGGCTCAGGAATTTTCTTTCTCCTTGGCTGCACCGCGATGCACCCCTGCCTCATAGCTCTTGTAAGCTCTTTCTTACAAGCAACTAGTTCTTCTAAGAGTTTCATGACTTGCCTCTTGAGGTCCTTGCGCCGTTGCACCTACCACTTGGTAAAATAGGCGACCCTCTCCTCGATCAAGTCATCTAGCTCCTCCACAAACACATGGACTTTTCGCTCCAGAACAGTTAATCAACTGTCTACCTCCAAGTCATCTAACCTATTAAATATTAGCTCCACCTGACTTGCGACAGTCTGTTACACCTTCTTTTCCTCGTCGTCAATGTCGAGGGCTTCAGAGTACCTCTCCAAGTGCCAAAAGCAGTTATCCACCTGCCTCGCCTCTCTGGCTCCATTGTATGATCTCGGCTCAGGAATTTTCTTTCTCCTTGGCTGCACCGCGATACATCTCTGCCTCGTAGCTCTTGTAAGCTCTTTCTTACAAGTAGCTAGTTCTTCTTGGAGTTTCGCGACTTACCCCTTGAGGTCCTTGCGCAATTGTATCTCCCACTTGGTGAAATAGGTGACCCTCTCCTCAATCAAGTCATCTAGCTCCTCCATGAACACATTGAATTTCCTCTCTAGCCCAGTTAATCAACTGTCTACCGCCAAGTCATCTAATCTATTGAAGACTAGCTCCACCTGACTTACGATAGTCCACTGCAAGCGCTCTCCAAATGCCTCTAGCTCGCTCCTCATGCGTGCTTCGACATCCTCTGTCGCACCTCTCAAATCCTTCACCGTACTCTACCGTACGCCAGAATTCATCTTCCCATCGAATTGTCACAGGCATACTTCATGGTCGTGTTGTTCTACATATTTATCCTATGAAACCGATTTCAGTTTTGCCCAAAAATAAACAAGGAAAGCTCTAATACCACTTATTATGAAATTGCTCTAGATAAATATGTATAGAACACAATAACCAAATAAGAAAATACTAGAAATATGAGAGAACTCAAATCCACTATGCACAAGTTAGATTTATAACGCTCCCTCACGTATATCTCTCAACTATTTTCCTACTCAAAGAAGGACTCTTTTTTCTTTCTACTCAAAGAAATACTCTCCTCTCTTCTTTGCCTACTCAAAGAAGGACTCTCCTCTATTTCTTTCCTATCAAAGAAAGACTCTTCTCTCTTATTTGCCTACTCAAAAAAGGACTCTTCTCTCTTTCTTTCATACTCAAAGAAAGACTCTACTATCTTGCCCTTAAACACAATACAAGATACCTTACTTATACTTAAAGATAATCAGTGATCTTCTTTTTCCAATCAATGTGGGACAAGATGTCTTATATACTAAGGGCCAAGTTACAACCTGATGCCAACGTGGAGGTGCCACAAAGGCTGCAGTCCGAGTCAGCTTCCAAGTATGCAAAGCGAGACAAAGTGAGGGTGGAGTAAGGGCAGAGAGCAAGGCTCCCCAGGCAGGCCACGAGGGCTGGCAATGCTGCGGAGGTAAGGCAGAGACGAACAGGGCCAGCAGTCGATGGTCCAAGCTAGGGTCCCGAGTCAGGGGTGCAGCATCAGGGATCCGATATCAGAGGTCCAAATGTGTTTCACTCTTTAGAATTCCAAAGATAATGAGTTTTAGAGAGATAAAGTGAAAATATAAAAATGAGAGAATCCTTCTTGAAAATGAATCCAAGGTCCCCTATTTATTGAGAAAAGTGTGCCAGTGTCATCAATGTGTCATCAGCTAACACGTGTTGCTCCATGGGAGTGACACTTCACCAGGGGTCAACAAATATCGGTTCTCCGTCAAACTGTCAGTTCCCAAATTTGCACTGCCTTGCCCCACACAGCATCGCTCTACCTGTCTGAGAAGACTGAAGACACCATGATAGCATGATCAGAGTAAGCTCGTTGCCCCAGCCACCGATCCAAGCCCTTACTGAATCCCACAGGGTGCATCAAGAGACGCATAGAGAACCTGACAGCGGTGAGGGTTGCCCCTGTGACCAACTGCCAGTCGGAGTAGGTGCGATGCCCTCCAAAGACTTGCTTCCTCCCCAGAGTAGACATGGTCATCATCCTAGGGGCGTCGATGATCACCGGTAACGTGAGTGAACATGGTCGCAGCTCAGTGCCTAGTGTCACGCAAGTCACCCCAGGTGGTGATAGCTTTATGGTAACGAGCCTATCTCCCTGCGAAGGGTCCTCGTGCCGGAGCACTAAGAGTGAAGCCCCCCGTAATAAAAGTGGCGATGGCTTCTAGGGTAATGAGCCCATCTCGCTGCGAGGGGTCCTTATGCCGGAGCACTGCGAATGGAGCCTCCCAGAATGAAGGCAGCAATGGCTTCTAAGGTAATGAGCCCATCCCGCCGCGAGGGGTCCTCGTGCCGGAGCCTTGCTAACGGAGCCCCCCTGAATGAAGGCAGCGATGGCTTCTAGGGTAGCGAGCCCATCCCGCTGCGAGCGGTCCTCGTGTCGGAGCACTACAAACAAAGCCCCTTGGAATGCTGCACACTCTAGAGAGTGGGTCGAAGCATGTTCCATGTCCATGGCGGGGGCGCATGGTATGGTGAATGAGAATGGTGCCCGGGGACCTGTAACATGATTGTGGTGCACAGGCACGACAACGATCGTCGCGAGACAATACCTAGTGCCGAGGGCACATGTCATGGGAATGGCGCATGGGCGCGGTCATGGTACACGTGGGGCATTGTAGTGTGACAGAGAGCCAGGGGCAATGCTGTATCAGCGACGTGGTGCATGGGTGGGAGTGTTAAAGATGGCGTTTGGGCACAGGTGATGGTGACGGTCAATGCGGCGATGACGTACGAGCAACAACGGGCGCTATATTGTCGCGATGATGAGTAAACACCATAAATAGTGATTGAATAAGTCAAGCGAGAAGAGCGTCAAAAGGTCCCCCTAGGGGTGGAGTGGCCGACCCCCCTCCTCGGGGGAAGGTTGCCTACCCCCTTTGCCATAGTGTAGCCAACCCCCCCATGGTGGAAGGTGGCTGACCCCCATGCATGGGTTGTCAACCCCCTAGTGGAAACAAGGTGGACCACCACCTGTGCATGGGGTGGCCGACCCCCCCTTCATGGGGAAGGTGGCCAACCCCCTATGCATGGGGGTGGGTAACCCCCTTGTGGGAACAAGGTGGTCGAGGCCCTGATGCATGGGGTGGCCGACCCCCTGTGAGGGTGAAACGCTGCCTATGTTTGAACATTTTCTAAGTGTTGGTGGTGCCAACGTCGTTATGTTGGCAAAAAAATAATTTTAGTCGTGCAAAAGTTAATGAAAATTGCACGTGGCTTGAGTGTGCGCATTTTGATCGGTTGATAGCATTGAAAAGTTGACCGTTAAATATGTGACATGTCGCGCAAAATGGGACCCTTGGTGGGCCCTTGGGTGTAATAGAATAGGTTGGGAACACAACCTTCTTTGAATAACTGATGTGGGACATAAATGCAACACATATATCAACAATCTCCACCTTAGCTTGTATTAATAAACCATTCCATGAGAAAAGTGTAATATGCCTTCAGTAACTTCTTCAGGTCCTCCACCTTACATCCCTTTAAAGGTAGGGATGCACTCCACCTCGAACTCAGCAAGAAAGAAGATGAATTAAGCTCAAGCAATGCTTGAACTTCTCTGTCGTGACTGTCTTTGTGAGCATATCAACTGCGTAGGTCCTCGGCCCCATCTGCCGCTCATGTAGCATAGTGTCGACCCCTTGTCCAGTTGTAACACATTAATCCCCTTACGTGCATCAGCCCTATCCTTGGACACTAACGGGATCATCCACTCCAGTTGGCCTTCTTTACCCGCCATCATCATCACCCCGCAATATGGATTGAGCGTAGCGCTCAAATTCTCCATGAAGTCCATCCCAAGCACCACCCCAAGCTCATATATGCCGATGATGTTGAAGTCGGCCTTCCCTGTCCATCCGCCTATCCTCAAATTGACGTTCTTGATGGCTCCCTTCATAGGTGGCTCCTCGACATTCACGACCATGAACCAACTCCCATCCTTAGTTGGTTTTAGCCCAAGCCACTCGGCAACCCTCGGACTCATGAAGTTGTGGGTGGCCCCAATATCCATAAGCGCTTCTTGAGTCTTCTCGTCAACATCCACCATTGCGTAGAGCAATCCTTGTTTCTTCTTGCTCTTCTTCTTCTTGGCAATTTCTTCCTTAGACTTTTGCACGAATGCATTGGCCATCTTTAATGCCCCCATACGTGCCTCCCCGTCGCTACTAGAAGAATCATCCTTGCTGCCTTTGTGCTTCTCGAGGAACGCAATCATCTTGCTCTTATGTGGGCAATACCTCCCATAATGCGGACCTGCACAGTAGAAGCATCCTCCTTTAGGCCCCCCATGAGCCTTGTGGTCATGGGAGTTACCCTGCTTGCGACTTTCCTCATGCTTCTTCTTCTCTTTATGATGGCGGCAACGTCCCTCGTCCCTATTCCGCTCATCATCGGTTGCCTTTGGGCGAGCCACTCTTTGACATACTGTCTCCCCCATCTTTGGCACGCTTGTGCCTTGGATATCTCGGCCTCTCATGTTGCTTGAAGTCTTCCAACCTCTCGACAATCGCCATGGCAAAAGCCAAGTTGCGAGGTTCCCTTCGCCGTAACTCCGTGGCAACCAACTGCTACAACCCGTCAATGAAGAAGCATAGTCGCTACCTCTCGGACATCTCTGGTATTTCGAGCATCAAAGCTGAGTACTCCTTCACATACTGGCGAATGCTTCCCTTCTACCTTAGTCATCAAAGGTTGATCATCATCATATCTTCGACGCTCTCCGGATATAACTGCCTTTGTAGTTCACACTTGAACTTCTTCCACGTTTTGACTTCGCACCCATCCGTATAGCGACGCCTCCACCATAAGGCAGTTTGTATGAGTAATGTACATGATCGTCGTCTGCACCTTCTCCTCGTTGTCGTCAATGTCAAGGGCTTCAAAGTACCTCTCCAAGTGCCAAAAGAAGTTATCCACCTACCTCGCCTCTCTCGCTCCATCGTACGATCTCGGCTCATGAATTTTCTTTCTCATTGGCTACACCGCGATACATCCCTGCCTCGTAGCTCTTGTAAGCTCTTTCTTACAAGCAACTAGTTCTTCTTATAGTTTTACGACTTGCCCCTTGAGGTTCTTGCTCCGTTGCACCTCCCACTTGGTAAAATAGGGGACCCTCTCCTCAATCAAGTCATCTAGCTCCTCTACAAACACATGGACTTTCCGCTCCAGAACAGTTAATCGACTGTCTACCTCCAAGTCATCTAACCTATTATAGCTTAGCTTCACCTGATTTGTGACAGTCTGTTACACTTTTTTTCCTCGTTGTCAATGTCGAGGGCTTTAAAGTACCTCTCCAAGTGCCAAAAGAAATTATCCACCTGCCTCGCCTCTCTCGCTCCATCGTACGATCTCGGCTCCGACATTTTCTTTTGCCTTGGCTACAATGTGATACACCCCTGCCTCGTAGCTTTTGTAAGCTCCCTCTTACAAGCAGCTAGTTCTTCTTGGAGCTCCGTGACTTGTTCCTTGAGGTCCTTGCGTCGTTGCACCTCCCACTTGTTAAAATGGGCGACCCTCTCCTCGATCAAGTCATCTAGCTCCTCCGTGAACACATCGAATTTCCTCTCTAGCACAGTTAATCGACTATCTACCTCTAAGTCATCTAATCTATTGAAGACTAGCTCCACCTGACTTGCGACAGTCCACTGCAAGCGCTCTCCAAATGCCCCGAGCTCGCTCCTCATGCGTGCTTCGACATCCTCTCTCGCACCGCTCAAATCCTTCACCGTGCTCTGTCGTATGCCAGAATTCGTCTTCCACTCGAATTGTCACAGGCATACTTCATGGTCGTGTTGTTCTACATATTTATCCTCTGAAACCAATTTCAGCTTTGTCAAAAATAAACCTGGAAAGCTCTGATACCACTTGTTACGAAATTGCTCTAGATAAATATGTATAGAACACGATAACCAAACAAGAAAACACTAGAAATATGAGAGAACTCAAATCCACTATGCACAAGTTAGATTTACAACGCTCCCTCACGTATATCTCTCAACTGCTTTCTTACTCAAAGAAGAACTTTTTTTTTCTTTCTACTCAAAGAAATACTCTCCTCTCTTCTTTTCCTACTCAAAAAAGGACTCTTCTCTCTTTCTTTCCTACTCAAAGAAAGACTCTCCTCTCTTGCCCTTAAACACAATACAAGACACCTTACTTATACTTGAAGATAAACAATGATCTTCTTTATCCAACCTAGTGAGTAACCGATGTGGGACATAAATAAAGACATATATCAACATAGAGCATCTGGATTGGATGGTATGTCTACTGCATTTTCCTAGCATTTCTAGCACATTATGGGGCATTCGATAGTCTCGACTATCTTGTCCTTGCTTCGCTCTTGAAGATTGCCTCTCGAGATTAGTTAATGTTCATTTTTCTTATTCTAAGAAAATGACATCCATAAGTGACGGCGTATTTTGGTCCCATTAGTTTGTATAATCTCATTTGCAAATTGATATTTAAGGTTTTCATCACCCATCTTCGACCTGTTATGCCTTCCCTTAATTCTCGATTTCAGAATGGATTTGTTAAGGGGTACCATATTCAGGAAAAATTATTCTGGCACAAGAAATGATTGAGTTTGGTATATAGAGATCAGATTAGATTGTCTGGCAGCATTAAAAATAAATACGAGCAAAACATAAGATAAAATATGTCGGACTTCTTGACAAATACTCTATTGACATTCGGGTTTTCGCCTTTCTAGATCACTTTGTTCATGAAATGTGTCACTACCGTCTCGTACTTAGTTTTCCTTAATAGAACCTTGGGGCCTGTTTTGATCCCTCGCTCTTAGTTACGAAAAGGTGATCCACTCTCCTCATTTCTTTTTATCTTATGTGGAAACACGCTTTCGATTGCCTTGAGTGCTGGTATGGATTAAAAAAAAAAATCGGATCGCCTAGTGAATCAGGCAATATTAACAAGGGTGGAAAAGGCTGCTTCTTAACTAAGTTGGGCATATGATGTTAATTAAATCGGTTATTTGGCTGACGTTTTCAGCCACTACATGTTCGTCTTCCACCTACCAATATCTTTTTGCGATTAGGTTCACTCTCTTTCTCAATTTTTTTTATCCTAGGGACCTAATGTTCCCAGTGTACCTTGGGTTAGTTGGGACCACTTAGAGTGGACTACGCTTCTAACAGTCATTGGATAACTCAAGCACTTCTTGTGAAGATTGGTGCTTTTATGATAATGGAACCTAAGAGTCTAGTCAACAAGGTTCTTGTGAATATTGGTGCTTGTACGCTTATGGAACCCAACTGTTTTCTTAGCAAGCTTCTTCTGGGTAAATATTCTTAGAAATACTCTTTCCTAATTAGTAACTCTCTCAGGAAGGCGTCGTGGTGTTGGGAAAGCATCCTATTCAGTCATCAAGTGTGACTTACTTGATTATGGTGTTGGGTCACAATAGACTCAACCTTTGGCTTTTACGAATATAATTGGATCCCAAGTTATCTCCCTCCATTTATAATTAATGTAATTAGCCTTTAGCTGGGTTGGAAAGTGCCTAAGTTATTTAGTTGCTTGTTTACCAAGGCAGTTGGTATAGGTTATATGTAGATTGTCACAGTCCAGGTTTGAGTACCCAAAACAATGGTACTGGCTAAGAATAACGCCCGGTGAAGTAAGTGCGAGCTCCGCGTATTTGCTACTTGATTCGGCAGCCTAACTCTAGATAAACTTTCCTAATATTCCTCTATCTGTCTGGAAAAAAACTTTGGCAACTGAGACATCTGCAAAATATTATTTTCTTCTTGCAGCAATGTCCTTGGGATCATCTCCTAATTCAAGTTGCACTTCATCGTAGCAAGCCAGCTCAATTATTTCTTATCTACTATGTCTTACTTGTGATGAGGCTGCATGTCATCTCATCCTCCATTTTGAAATTATTCATGCAGCCTGGTTTGGGGGTCAGCTTAGGATATATTTGGCTAGAACCCAGCTTTTCTTCTCTGACTAGCTACCGTAGTGGCGTACTACACTGATACGCTCTTAGGAAGAATTCTTTGATCCATTCAACTATACTTTACGGTCATGTGTTGGGGTCTTTGGCATGTTTAGTAATTTGTTGGTCTCTATTTGGCATTTGAATTGACTCTTAGTTTTACTATTTATTGGGCTTTCACGCATGATATTTTACGTGTAAAATTCTTCACTAATCAGGTTTTGCCGGTGTCTCAGTTAGCAGGGCCATTGATCAGTCCACAATAGGAGGCCTGATCTTTTTGATTTGTATCATAGGTTAACAGATGCTCTGCATCATTTCATTGGCCAACTTGATAGCTATATCAGGGATAAGTCTTGACGGATAGCTTGTTTTGCTGGGAAGAGCCAAATACATGTGCTTGTGGATTGGGCTATTCCTTTTATGCAGGCTTTTTTGTAACCTCAGGCTGTCGTTGTAAGCTTTTGCCCTCCCTAGGCCTTATGATTGGGACAGAGTTCCTAGTTTCATACTTTCTTAGTGTTTCTGTGCTTGTGATTATATGTGGGAGTGTTGGATATTTTACATTTGTGAAACTCTGATTTGCTTTATAGCATATGTTGGCAAGGTTTTCCCCCATAGCAAAAAAAGGAGAGAGAGAGAGAGAGAGGAACAAACAAACATAATAAGGAGGGTATCTCGTATTTTACCATTATTTTTATTTTCCCTTAGAAGGAAAAGGAAGGAATTCCTCGCCCGTTATATGGTGTTACACATATTATCATAATATAAACAATACTGAATCTCTTATAATGTGACTTTATGTGGTAGACTCCATACATAATCCCGTAAGTATTGAACATGTGGCATTATTACTCTATGTACATTTTTGGAGGCAAATAAAAACATTTTAATTTCCAGGATTTCTTTTCTAACTCTTTCTTTAGTGGAGAAGTCACCTTTTGCTAGCAAATCCACACCGGTTTCTGGGTTCCCATTTTTGCATATCTCCATATACACATACAGAGCCATAATTATCCCACTTTTCTTCAAGTTCATTTGGAGCTAACCCTTGGTGAGGGTACCATGGTGGAACTTCAATATATAAGGTTTTCTTTTTTTGGTTGTCTTGTGAGTACCTCAACCGATCACTGCAAGTCGCGGGATGTGACCATAGGATCGATGCCACTACTGTGGATCAGTGGCAGTGGTCCAATGTTTTCTAATCTCCTCTTTTTTCAAATTTGATTTTTTTCCTAGGGCTTTTTAAGGCTTTTAACAACTATATATTGAAAAGTTGTGACTCTTCATTAAGCTTGCTTAAGCACCAACTCATTGCCTATATGAATGAAGTTCTAAACTTCATTTGTGTCTGATTTGCAACCTGAATATTCTTCCTTTTTCTCTCTAAACTTTATAAAATCCATTCTTAGTCTCATTTGAGTTTATTTTAAGCGAATTTTTGGTAGTGTGAGAGAATTGTAGAAGTGCAATCTTTAATTCTCTAGTGATTGGGCATTGTATTTCGAGGATATATTTTCCTTTAGTCTATTTGTACCGTAATGGAGACAATACTATCTTTAGGATAACTTCCTAGAAGTGTCTTACCCAACAATAACCTTTTTCTAATTATTTTCCTTCTTCAGTTTTCTGCCACACACCTTCACCATTATCGCCACACAACAATTTAAGGTTATTATTCATCTCAACATATATGTAGCAATAATTTTAAAGGCTACTTAACTTCAAGAAATGGGGAGGCTTAAAAGGTTTAATGGGTTGAATTTGTAAGAGGTGGAGCATGGAGATTCTCTACCAACTCAATGTCACTAAAGTGACCTATGTACTTTTTGTTTTTGGTAATATGAGAATTGCATTGATATAATGAAAGTTTAGACACTTGGGCATAATGTTACACACCATATGGTCATGACATTGTCCATGACTCAGATAAATACAAAGATGCATGACACCGTTCAAAATGTGTCTAAACTCCTACAACACACACGCGCGCGCGCGCGCGCTCACACACACACACACACACACACACACACACACACACACACACACATATATATATATATATATATATATATATATATAAGAGCTGATCCATTGCTAGCGCTAGCAACTTAGTGCCATCTGGCCATCCACACTATAGAATGGATGGCCAGATCGCGCGCCACAACAACAATTTTTTCACCGTTCTCAACATAATGTAGCGGACGGTAAATTATCGTCCGCTACATTATGTTGCGGACGACCAAATCGCGCCTATATATATATGTATATATATATATATGTATATATATAGGTTAAGATAGATCTATTGGCAGGAATGCATTTATGTACCCAAGCTTGGTAGACCTTGATTCATGCATGGCACGCAAAAACAGCTAAAGTTCTAGCCTTCCGCATTTTAAGGTTGCACAACCCTCTGTATGTTAGAAAAGTGGGATTCAGCTACAAAAAAAGGGTGGGTCCTATGTATCAGCAATGTCGTCCTTGCCCGACATCTGAGAGAGTAAATATGAAGAAGTTAGTACATTAGATATAATGTGTCGCATTATGGTATTTTGCCCATTTTAGGGCAATTAGCAAGCTCCTGATTTTGCCCATTGTTGGCAATTAGTAAGCTTCTAGTCTGTTCAGGGTAGACGTCAATAGCCGGAGTTTTCATTGCAGGGAAACTCTAGTGAAAGTTATCATCTCTATAACAAGTAATTTGTATCCCAACTCTGAGCTGTATGGGGTTGAAATTGCAAACAACAGTTGTTTAAGTCCTTGCTTCTGTATAGGCACGGAGTTATACATGTGTAGTGATCAATAGTTTTGGTTATTTTTGTTTCGTAATTTGTGCAAGTAATTGGGATAAATCAGGTTTTGGCCCTATAAGTGATATTACTTCTACTACTGTATAGGTTAGGGTTTTGAGGGTGTGTGTTGCACTTAATCCAAATGCACCAAAAGGTGACAAAAATATAAAGGGTTGTCTAGATGTATTTATGGTTTTCTAGTTGTGTTAGCTTTGCAATTAGCCATTCTATAAACGTACTCTGTATGTCTACAGACTTTGGACCAGTGGTCTAGTCCAGTCTGGCAATGTAATAGCCCAGTCTATAAGTCCAATTAGGCCATACGTCCAATTGTCAAGTCCCATGGTCAAGTCTAGTGGTCCAGCCCAATTATGTATGTCCAGTCCAAATGTTTAGAATTTTATTTTTGTCTAGATAATTTACGGAATTATTCTGTGATTTATCCTTAATGCAAGGGATTAAGTCAATGGTTTATATGGTTAGGAAGATAAATCACAAATCAGGTATATCCCTTTAGAAAAAAAATATCATAAAATTGTGGGATGAACCAGCCGGTTTTCGACAAATTGGTCGGTTAGTGGACTTTTGTCAATTTGTGATTTTCATCAAATATTCTAACTTATCTCCAGATTGCAGATTGACATAGTCATCTTTATTTGTTCAGGCACCCCAGGGCTCTATAAATAGGACTTTTGGCCTTCATTTTTAGGGTCTCAGTTTTAATCCAACTTTTTCTCCCTAGAGATGTTGAACTACGAGGTTTTGATTCTAGTTAGTCTGACTGGATATGTAGGCCATTCAAACCCCGATGTCAATTTCAAGCCAATAATTTAAAAATAAACTTAGATTAGTTTTTTTGCATGTTTACATGTGACAGGTTTTTAAGGCCAAAAACCAATAGTAATGAAGTGGAGATCAAAAGGCCATGGCGGGTGCCTAACATCTTCTCACCATATAACTTTGTCCTTAAACCCATTTCTCCCCTTTCGATGGATTAGTTGTCCTTTGGACATCTTTAGAGCTATTTTCTTGGTTTTTTCATATATTTTTTATTTTACTTAAATAAGATGACGACTCCGCAGAATCTCCTTCTAGGGAAGGATTTTTTTGAGGCGGTTCGCTATAGTGACGACTTTGCTTGGAATTAAAAACTAACAAGACTAAACTTGAAATTTTTTTACTGCTTTTTGGCTTTTTGTATTTTATTTCCATTCTATAACATGTATAATGTGCTATAATTATGGTACTTGTACTTTTCTTTTTATGCTACACATATGTGCATGTCTGTTCCTAACCTACCCATTCGTGGGCAATGGTTGAAACCCTTGAACCTATTGGTTACAAGACGAACTTTCGATTGTATCCTCAGCTCGAAGGCCTTGTATTAAAGGGATCTCCTGCTTTTATGGTATATTAAATGGGGTTTACAAGTACTGATGATCGTCCATTATTAGCTACCTTAGTTACATGTGGGAGGACGAAGGTACAACCCGAGCAAAATGAATGACCTTACACTAGCATTAAGAGAAAAACCACACTCCCGGACTATTTCAGTGTTTTACTTTTTATGGGGGAATACTTGTTTTGGCCTATGACATATTGGCAGGGGAACCAATCAATATTGCGTAAGCTGCTTGGTAATCTTGTAGTAGAGTGAAGAATCTGAATAACCGCCTGATTTTTTGTACTGCAAACCGAACGGTCAGTCGGTAAGTGCATTACTTAAAATTTTCAAAACTGGCTGGCTTATAGACAAACATCAACCCTATCGACCAACCAACCGGTTCATCCGCTTGAATGACCAGACAGTTAGTTAGAATCTGTTCTGTCACAGAAAGTTTTTCAAAAGAAAACCCTAACCCTATTGACCAATCGGCAGGTTTATCCACCCGAATGACCAGACGATTAGTCAGAATCTCTCTGGTCTTAAAAAGTTTTTCGAAAGAAAACCCTAACCCTACTAACCAACCCACTGGTTCATCTACTTAAATGGTCGGACGGTTAGTCAAAACCTCTCCTTTCCCAAAATTTCACCCAAAATAGAACCTAACCGTATTGACTAACCGACTATTTTCCAATTCGAATAACTAGATGGCTGGTTAGTCCCATCTCCCTACTTTCAAAAATCTAGAAAAGACGTTGTGTAATATCCTAAACTTTAGGAGCGGGTTAAAATAACCATATGTGCTCTGAAAAAATAAACGGGCCTTAAATGGGCAATACTCGGGTATTAGTAGTGCATATGAGCTTAAAAAGAATTTGGGAAAAAAATGTAGTTTTTAAAATTTTGGGGGCATTTTTGAAATTATGGAAAAATAGAAGGCTATTTTGCAAATTGTGAAAATTTGTAGCTAGGTGTCAAATTTTTGGGAATATGATCACACATGGAGCCATCTTCTACTAGCTTAATGACTAAGCTTGAAAAAAAAAATTAATCACTACAAGAATTAATGGCTTTAGCGACCGCTTTTTATGGCGGTCGCTAAATTGGTATTTAGCGACCGTTTTAGCGACTGACATAAATAGCGGTCGCTAAGTATAGGAAAAAAATGGCGGGGTCAAACAAAAAAATGGCGGCACATTTAGCGACCACTGAGTTAGTCACGAAATTAGCGACCGCCACTTTGGTCGCTAATTGGGGTAGCTAAATTTGGCGACTCGATTTAGCGATCGCTAATTTAGCGACCGTATTTAGCGACCGAATTGGCGGTCGCTAAATGGGATATATAAAGTGCCCTAATTTCTCTCTCTCTTTACCCTAATTGATCAATCGATGCCGCCGACGCTGCCGCTGCGACCACGATTCCCGGCCACCTCCAAGCCAACGGGTTCACCGCCTATCTCTCCTGACCACCGTGACTGCCAGCGTAGACCACTTCCTCGCCGCAAGCCTAATCTCCCCACTGCGACCACGATTACCAGCCATCGCCGAGCCAAGCTGTGCGCCGCCTGTCTCTCCCAACCACCGTGACTGCCGGCAAAGAACACTTCCTCGCTAGCAAGCCTAATCTCCCCGCTGCGACCACGATTCCCGGCCATCGCCAAGCCAAGTTGTGCGCCGCCTGTCTCTCCCAACCACCGTGACTGCCGCCGAAGACCACTTCCTTGCCGGCAAGCCTAATCTCCCCGAACCCTTCCCCGCCGGCAAGCCACCTCGTTGCGAACCTGCAGGCAAGCCCAACTGTTTCTCTCTCTTTTTTGTTTCTCTCATCTTACCTGGTTCAGTTTAGGACCCCAAAGGTAACTTCTAATCCGTTAGATTCAATTTTTATTGCATCAATGTTAGGTTACGCTTTGTTGATCTGAATCTATTTGATCTTTAATTTGTGATACTTAGATTTACTGTCAATTTTATAGAAGTTAGGGTTCCAGATCAAAAAGGCACTTGATCCTAATTTGTCAATTTCTGAAGTAGATTCGATTTGGTTCTTGATTTTTCTGTACGCTCCTGCAAGTGTTCGATGCAACAATTTTTGAAGATATTATGAGCATTTTCATTACATCTGCAGTTCTTAAACTTATACAAGGTTTGGTGCTATTAGCTGTTACTAGTGCATGTTGGATTAGCTGTCTTAGGATTTTAAAAAGCATACTTGTTCGTTTGAGAGTTTTTAAAAGCATACTTGTTCATTTGAGAATTGAGATTGTTGAAGGAGGATGTCCAATTGGATTGAAATATCGGATACGTGCATTTTGAACACCTTTTTTCCCATTTGAGCATTGATTATTTGATTTTTAATTTTAGGTTGTTTATTATGCATTGAGCATTTGAGAATTGAGATCATTGATGGAGGATGGGACCTAATTGGATTGAGGCGATCAGATATGTGATTTAGTTGAATGGTGGGTTGAAATTAGGTTAACACGCTTATGAAACATGACATGGTGGGTTAAAATTAGGTTAATTAGGTTCATCTTCCATAGGATGATTGGGTTAATAAGAATCATCTTCCATGGGGTGAAATTCTGGTTCCGCCACCGATTAACCCTAATTAATCCTGATTAGTGCTAATCAACACTGATTAGCACTGGTCAACACTCATTAGGCTAAACGACCCTCATTATCACTAATTAACCCTGATTAACACTGAGTAACACTCCGAACACGTGTCCGACACCTCTCTGCGGTGTCCCGGTCGGTGTCGATACCAGACGCAATGTTCGTATCCGTGCTACCTACATTAGCACTAATCAACACTGATTAGGCTAAGTAGCACTGATTAACCCTAATTAGCACTAGTCAACACCTATTCGGCTAATCAGCCCTAATTATCTCTAATTGACCATGATTACAAATGATTAGCAATAATCAGCCCTAATTGGCCCTAATTAACACTGACGGACACTAAATAGCCTTAATTAGTAGTAATCAGCCCTAATTAACAGTAATAGCCTTAATTAGGACTAATTTGCACTGATTAGCCCTAAATAACAGTAATGGACAATAAATAATCCTAATTAGCACTGATCAGCCCTACTTAACACTAATCAACACTGTCAGTGTCCGTGGTACCTAGATTAGCACTAATGAACACTACTCAGCTCTAATATGCCCTAATTAACCCTAATTATCCCTACTTAACCCTGATTAACACTCACTTGTAAGTGACTACTCAATATATTTTTTGCAAATTGAAGGTTAATTTTGAACTCGACTTGTATAGGTTTGACAGGCAGTGAGAGATATATATCATGTCAGTGGATAGAAGTTGGATGCGAAGGAGGATTGCTCCAAGTGGGATTGGGGGTATCAGAAGAGTTTAGACAGGAAGTGAACGAGTTTAATCTATTTGCTTTGAATCAACGGGAGTTTGTGGATGACGACACGATTAAATGTCCGCGCAATGGTTGTCAGCTGTTAAGTTGGAAAACCCCTGACAATGTAACTTTTGATTTGTTCCGTAGAGGTTTTATGAGTAACTATACGAATTGGACTCAGCACGGGGAACCAATTATGAGGGTGCCCACTGAGGTCACCGCTGAGTTCAGACAGTACAGTCCTAGAGATCCAGGATTTTCCGAGTATCAACATATGGTAATGGAAGCTGGGCCTAGTGGCATTACTTGGAATAACTATTTTAACGATGGTAACCCTAATGTGGAAGAAGAGCCAAACCCGAGCGCACAGAAATTTTATAAAATGTTACAAGACTCTGAGGAGCCAATATGGAATGGAAGTACAAAGCACACCAAGTTATCTGCAGTGACAAGGATGCTACACTTAAAGTCTGAGCATGGTCTAAGTGATAGGGTTTTGATGCTTTTTTGAAGCTTAATAAAGTAATGTTGCCAGAGGATGAGAAGTTGCCTGACACGTACTATAGTGCTAAGAAAATGATGATGAAACTTAGTTTGGGGTACCAGAAGATAGATGCTTGTAATAATGATTGTGTCTTATTTTAGAAGAAGAACAATGACTTGAGCAAGTGTCCGGTTTGTGGCCATGCAAGGTGTAAACCGACCAGTGGGAATAAAAGAAAGATAGCATGGAAGATATTGCGGTACTTCCCGCTGACACCAAGGCTTCAAAGGTTGTACTACTCTTCTAAAACGGCAGAGCACATGAGATGGCATAGCCACGTCTGCAGCAAAGTTCCCGATTTATTAAGACACGCCGCCGATGGAGAGGCATGGAAATAATTTGATTATCGACACCCATCTTTTGCTGCAGAAGTTTGAAATGTGCGACTTGGGCTCGCTACCGATGGGTTTAATTCTTTTGGGCACTCTAGCACACCCTACTCTACGTGGCCTGTGATCATTGTCCCGTATAACCTTCCTCCGGACATGTGTATGAAGAAACAATTCATGTTTGTATCATTACTCATTCCTGGACCTACGAACCTGGGTAGAAATATAGACGTGTAGCTGCGGCCGTTGATCGATGAGTTAAAAAATCTGTGGGAAGTTGGAGCCCCAGCATTTGATGCATCTCTTAAACAGAACTTCAACTTGAGGGCAGCAGTCATGTGGACTATCAATGACTTCCTTGCATACGGTATGTTGTGTGGGTGGAGTACACACGGTAGGTTGACATGTCCTTATTGTATGGAAGTGAGTAAGGCTTTCACCTTAAAGCACGGGGGGAAGACTTCCTGTTGGGGTGTCACAGACAATTCTTACCACCTAATCATCCATTTTGAAGGCAAAAAGATAAGTTTGATAAAACTGTGGAGCATCGCCTTGAAACACGTGATAGATTGTCTAGCAAGGAAATGTATATGTGCGTAAAGGACCTTGACATGGATGCGGTACCATTTGGAAAGTATGGTGCTAGTTTAAAACTTCCTGGCTTTGAAAAAAAAACACAACTTAAAGAAAATGTGCATCTTTTGGGAGCTGCTTCATTGGCCGACCCTCCTTCTGTGCAACAATCTCGATGTTATGCACATTGAGAAAAATGTTTTTGAAAATGTGTTTAATACAGTCATGAATGTCAAGGCCAAATCAAAGGATCACTTAAAAGCACGCAGCGATTTGCAGGTGATGGGTATACGACGTGAATTGCATCCACGAATGGTTAATGGTAAGTTCGTTTTGCCCAAAGCAGTATATACATTGGATAAAAAGTAGATACAACAGGTGTGCGAGTGGGTTAAACTGTTGAAGCTGCCAGATGGCTATGCATCTAATATATCACGCTGTTGCAACCTTGCAGATTGTAGGTTTCATGGTCTAAAGAGTCACGATTGTCATGTATTTATGGAAAGATTTATTCCAATTGTCTTTCGTGACCTCTTGCCGAAACCAGTAAATGAAGCATTGACTGAACTAAGTCATTTCTTCCAGGATTTGTGCTCAAAGGTGCTCCGAGTGAGTGATGTTAAGATTATTGAGAAAAATATTGTTGAGACAGTGTGCAAGTTAGAGAAAATCTTTCCCCCGTCCTTCTTTGACTCGATGGAGCATTTGACCATTCACTTAGCATATGAGGCTAGAGTGGGCGGACCTGTGCAGTATCGATGGATGTATCCATTTGAGAGGTGATGTCACCCATCCTTCTTCAAATTGTATTTCATACTTGCACACATGCGTTGATTACTGAAATCAATCCTTATTTCTTACATAGGTATATGTTTGACCTTAAGAAAAAGGTGCGAAACAAAGCCCGGGTTGAAGGTTCAATTGCAGAGGCTTACATCCTTGAGGAGCTTACCAACTTCTGTTCCCTTTACTTTGAGACTGATGTTGATACAAAGATGAATCGACTTGGTCGCAATGACAATAGTGTTGACACAGAATTCGATGAGCGTCTTTCTATATTCAAGCATCGTGGTCGTGCACTTGGAGCAAGCAGCGGTCGATATCTATCCGAGGAGGAGTACATTGCCATAACATTGCACGCTCTCATGAATTGCAATGAAGTTGTAGCATTCATAGTGTAAGTAGTTGTGTACATATCTTCCTTCTCATAGTATTTACTGACATAATATAATGACGATGCCATATAACATGTAGTGAATATGATGAGGAAGTGTTATAAGCAAACCCTGGGATATCAGATGGACAACTTGAAAAAATGCAAAACAACGCGTTCCCTGAGTGGTTCCGACAGCGCGTAAGTTCTAAAACCTTCTTTTCATTTCTAATATAGCCCGCATGTAATAAGCTAATACTCTGTGCAAATTGTTTGCTGTTGTAGACCGTCCGTGATGGAGTTGATGTCCGTCTCAAGTTGCTTGCTGCTGGCCCGAGTAGACTAGTATCGTGTCATAAGGGGTACATTGTCAACGGGTTTAAGTTTAACACGATGGAAGTTGACCTTACTAAACAAACCCAAAACAGTGGAGTTTTGATCAAAGGTGATTGTTATAATGATAGTGAGCGTGATTTTTATGGGCAGTTGGAGAAGGTTGTTGAACTAGACTATTATGGCAGCGGTAATCGACTGGTAATGTTCAGGTGCAAATGGTTTGACATTACAGCTGGTATTCGAGTTAGTCGACATGGGATTGTAGACGTTAATATGAGGTCAAGGCTCGGATCCTACGAACCATTTGTATTTGCAGCTCAGGCAACGCAGGTCTTCTATGCAAAGGGTGTGACAAGGAAGGATCCAAATTGGCATACTGTTATCAAGACCAAAAGAGGCTTTGTTGATGATGATGTGTTCGTTGAGATGTACCAAGAGGATAATGCTCCCACAGTGATACCGCTTCAGGAGAATAACGATGTTGTTGATGAGCTTCTTTGCGATTTAGGCCATGCTGGAGAAGAGGTCGATGCTGAAGCCCTCCATGATGATGATGGTGATGACGACGACAATGATACTGAAGAAGACGTTGATGACGAAGAAGAAGACGATGAAGATGAAGGGGATGGAGATGATGAGGAGGAGGAAGATGTTCCGTTGTCTATTAGTGATAGTGATTGACTTTGTAGAGTAAAAAAATTCTTGTCAATGTACTTTTAGACATGCCTGTTTATCATTTACATTGAATTAGTTATTAATTGATGGTGGTTGACTATTTAATTTGGGTTATCTTTTATAGTCGGCAGTGCCACATTGTTAGCATACTAAGTTTTCCACTTAAGTTGTTTATTATTCTGGCGATTGAGCATTGTTATTAATTTTCTTTTGCACTTAAATTGTTTATTATTTGGGCAAACTACATTGTAGATATGCAGAGATCCAGTGCACCTCGAGGTTGTGGAGGTGGCCGTTGTGGAGCTGCTTCGGCACAGTCAGCCTCCCTCCCTAGGATTGGTGATGCGGCTACTACTGAGCAGCCGTCATCGTCATCAGTTGCTTCAGACCATGGTGAGACGATATTAGTTTTGTGTCGGACTGAAAGCAATTACCAGCAATATATATAAATTTAAATATAATGATTTCCTTTTTCATCATTTTGCAGTGTCTAGTTCATCTGTACCGCGAGGTATCAGCCCCGGAATACCTCTTCCAACCACCCCGGAGCAGAGGATTACTGCTGATGTCCGAAACAATTAGTATGGTTTTAATTTTCAAAGCTCAATTCTATTGTAATATGCACTTATATTGGGATTGATGTATCTCTCTGTGATTTCTTGTAATTAGTTTTGTTGAGGATTGTGTTAGGACCAAGATCGGTCCTATCATCAAGGCTCACCTCCCACAGCCTTATGCGACGTGGGGGTCGTGGACGGAATCAGACAAAGCTTGTCTGGGGGAAGTTTTTGGTAAGGAGCGCAGTATTTTTTATGTGCTTTACTTTTGCGGTTTTAGAAGTACATTATCGCTGAATTTTTAGTGCTAACCGTGTTTTTCAATTGTGTTGAATTATGTTCAGGACTATTTCAAATTTGAGTCGGATGGAGAGCGAGAACTCGGGAGGCAGGCGGGGGAGTGGCATTGTGCCGAGAACTACAAGAAATGGATGTTGAATGCGAGAAGGTGGGAGCTAGCTCGGGCGGGTACGATAGATATATCTATGACGAGGGACCACAACCCCGAGTTCTTCTCCAGAACCATGTGGGGGCAGCTGGTGTCGCATTGGAGTACTCCATACTAGGCGAGGCTGAGTGAGCGAGGCACGGAGATGACTCAGAGCGAGAAGAAGATGAAGCACAGTGCTTGTTCCCGTCCATTTACCGTGCACGAGCTGAGGTTGACAGAGGAGGACCCTGACAGGAGGCCCCCTAAGCGGCTCTGCTATTTTGAGCGCACACACCAGAATAGTGATGGGAAGTGGGTGTCTGAGAGTGCCGAGCAGTTTACGGTGAGCACGTAACTCATGTATTACTTTTGTATTCCTATTGTATTAGTTCTGCGATTGCGGCCAATAGAATTTCTCTAACATTTTTGTTGTTTTCTTATACAGAGTTTATTTAGAGAGAGACTTCAGGCCAACTCGTAGCTAGATGGTAGCCAGGCAGTGAACGAGTTCTCGTTGTGGTCAGACACTACGGGGGGTCCTAGGAAGGACCGTATACTCTGCCACCCTTGTCAGTCCGCACAAGCGTTGCTAGCCGGTAGACCTCAATTGTCAGGCGAGACCAGTTGTACCGGTCCTCGGGCAGATGCGCCGGCTGCGACAGAGGAAAAATGCTTCAACGCAATATTTGACGCAATATTTGATGCACGGATGCGGATGATGCTCGATGATGGTTATGTAATTATAAAGGGGCCCAAACTACATGTAATACAAATTTTCTCAAGTACTTATGTATTTTGTGCTCTATATGTGATCTTGTTTTGATATATGATGTTGAATCATTTGTATGGCTTCGTGCAGGGCGATATCGATGATCCTAGTGCCGGTGACCCCCAAGGCGATGAAGATGTTGTTGGATCGAACGTGCATTCTTCATTGAGGAATGAAGAAGATGATGACCGGGGTGGTTGTTCTAGCGACGAGTGATTTAGATAGGCATTTGGTTAGATTTATGCAATGAATGTTATTTTATCGTTTTGAATTGATCATCGGTACTTAACTGTATGAATTCTATTATTTTAATGCATATGTTAACGTTTATCTATACTTTGATGAATGCGATAAGCTGTTTGAATGAATGCGGGACAGGGGGTTAAAATAGTTTTGAATGAATGCGTTGAAAGCTTTCAACGCATTCATTCAAAATTGTTTCAACCGAGGTTAAATCAGTTTTTGGATCGATTGGATTGGATGTGAATTGCTTATGAATTGATATTAGTTCTACCACAGGTTTTGGACAAATTATTTAACCTGCAATTTTTTTTTTGCAAAGCCAGGTTTTGCGACCGCGATGTGCGGTCGCTAACTAAAAATAAGCGGTCGGTTGCTAATTTGAATATTTAAAAGATAAAAAATAATATTTTAAAATATTTAGCGACCACAATTTTCGGTCGCTAATGCGGTTGCTAAAGATATAAATATAATTTAATAAAAAATATTAAAAATAGAAAAATTTTAAATAAAAAATATTTAGCGACCGCCATATGCGGTCGCTAAATGTAGTCAACGCGGTCGCTAAATTAGCGACCGATTTTTATAAGCGGTCGCTAAAATTTAGCGACCTGGCCTATAGTAACCACTCTAGCGCTGTCGCTATAACCCTTTAGCGACTGCATTGACACCTTTAGCGACAATATGGTTATTTGGGTGATTTTACTTACAGGAAGGTCGTCTGGGTGATTTAAGTTTGAGAGGGGCAGTTTGGTAATTTTGTGCCTGAGGATATTTTTTATAATTTTACATACGCGGTGAAGGGAGTTCATTTCAGGATCATGTGTGAGTCCGTATTAAGTTATAATATTGTTCTGTAGACTATTATCTGATGATTTTATCATCTCATCTAGGTTAAAATTAAGGACTTCCGATTAGATAATTTGGCTGCGGATCCAGGTAAGAGATTCTATCTGAACCCTGGGTAAGGACTTTTGTCCAAACCCTTATTCTGATAACTCATACTCGTAAGTACTCATTTGATCTATTTATGGTTAATGCCGAACTTTGAATTATGTACTGATATCAGCATGTTATTGCCTAGAAAATCCTAATGTTGAACCTGAATCGATTATTTGAAAATCTTGTGATGCTTGCTTGTTATTGCAAGCCGAGCAAATTGATAATTGTTTGTATCCGTTCTTCTGAATTGTTGTGCTTAAATTCGATAATTATTCGCAATCATTTTTTCAGTTTATTTGTGATTTTTCTTCTGAAAATTTCGATTTCTTCTGAAAATTCTGAATCCTGACTTATGTCAGTATGATTATTGTTATTGGAATCCGAATTGATTTTGGAGATTTGAGCTGATGTTAAAGCTCATCGATATTGTTGATTTTTCTGTGTTGACCTGGAAATCTGTTCAGTTCTAAGGCGGGCGTTATAAGGCTGGTCTGAATCCTGCATGGAATGCAGGCTAGTACCCAAGTGGACTAGTAATTATTCTGGTACATCATGCATGTGTACACTCTGTTAGCTTGCCGAAATGGCATTGCTATTGCCCAGGAGCAACGTTGATTTTTCTATTCTCCCTCTCTTAAATGGATAAAATAGAAAAAACACACAATATATAACCTAAATTCTTAATATTCATGCAAAGTCAAACTGATCGAATTATCAGGGACAGAGGCTGTACTAAATTTATGATAATAATACCTCTGAATCTTTACAATATGTTATACTAAAAAATCATGCTACATGTATGACTTTAATAAGAAGAGGTAAAGAATGAATAAAAGACTAAAACTAGAGATGTCAATGGGCCAGCCTAGCCCGAGCCCAACGGGCCTCCAAAGAAAACGGGCCGGGGTGGGGTGGGGCCTGATGACTGGAAAACGGGTCGGGCCTGTTCCAGGCCTAAAATCTAGATATATGGGCCCAATCCAAGCCCTGGGCCTAATATTTAGGGCCAGGCTTGGGCCGGGCCCGGGCCCAAATTTTTTTTTGGTTCCAAAGTTCTTGTTATTTATTTGCGTCGATGGCCAGCAAGAATACATCAAATTAATTGGTTGAGATTGATACATGTTAATTTGGTGTAATATTGACAAGCCTTTTTTGGCCTACTAACATTATAATTTAGAAGTAGCATTTTTCAGAAGTTTGGTATGGACATGTTGTGTGTGAAGAAGGTGAAGTAGTGTGTAACAGTAGAAAATTCATGAGAAACTTATCTCCTCGATGAACAAATGTCTGCTAAGGTGCACTCTTTCCTCTGGAGTTAGCAAGGCATGATCATCTGGCCGATTCTTTGGCTAGAAGCAAAAAATCTTTTTGATTTGTAGGGCTCCCTGATGCCCTCTTCTTATGTTAATGTATTCAGCCATTCTCAAACAACTTAAGAGAAATCAAATGAAGATTGAGTGAACTTATATGCTAGGAGTGTGATTATGGTAAGATTGCACGTTATAGAGGGTCTTAGGAGAAAACAATTCGAGAGAGATTAGAGTTGGATTGGGTTTAAAGTGTTTGGAAAAACCCTAAAATCACACAAAAAATTGGGTGGCTTAACCGGCCAGTTTTTAACTTTTCAATTTTTAGAATTCCCACGGCTGACTTACCGGCTGATTTTGGTGCCAAAATTTCAAAAATTTCAAAAAACCTGCTGACTAATAGGCTGATTTGTGACCCAAGATTTCAAAATTTCAAACTTTCCCAGACTCTGATCAATCAAACAGTTTTTGAATCTAATATATATATATATATATATATATATATATATATATATATATATATAGGGAGCTGATCCATTGATAGCGCTAGCAAAATAGGACAAGTTGCTAGCGCGATCTGGCCGTCCATCCCGAAAGATGGACGGCCCAGATCTTTTTTTTCTCGTTTTTTTAAGTACGTCCGCTACATTATGTAGCGGACAATTTTTTGTATTTTTTTGACAATAATACCCTCCGAGTCCGTCCGCTACATAATGTAGCGGACAAGTTTCCGTTACGTCCGCTACATTATGTAGCGGACAAATTTTCAGACTCTGTTATGTCCGCTATACAATGTAGCGGACGAGTAGCACATTAATTTTGCTGACATCTCTCTCTCTTTCTCATCAATTTCTTCTGTCTCTTCTGTCTCTTTCTCTCTCCTTCCTCTCTCTTTTCTCTTCTCTCACCACTTTTCTGTTTTCTCCCTCCTCTCTCCTCCTTTCTGTCTCTTCTGTTTTCTTACCACTTTGTTAATCAGAAATGGGATCTTCCTTTCGGTATACGCATAAAAGAGTTTGAGCATATCGGCCCTTAGAGCATGGCTTTCATCTACAATTTCAACGGTTCCATTCACTTCGAAGCAGAAGCTATGGTTCCACAATTTCGTCGTTTCATGGTGTGGCGGTTGCTTTTCACTTTGATTCACAGGTTGTGGCCGATGGGAGGCGTAGATGGTAGATCTGCTCAAGCTATGTGCCATGGGGTGCCTTGGCTTTTAATCTATTCACATTCGGTGGTTACATTATGAGCGTTTCCATGCTTGATCTATACTCCGAAGCTTCTTCATTAATTGGTTCCTCCGGCGCCCCAAAAAACGGGTTGAGTAAAACAAGCCCGGACAGAGAAAGAGACCCACGAACAAGAACGAACTTGATCTGTACATCAATCCAATACAATCCAATTTTGATCCAATTGTGCTGGTGATGGCGGTTGTTTTGCTGTTTTTGGAGTTGCTTTTCTCGTGCTGGAATCGGCTGCAATTTGCTCCTCTTCCCTTTCTGAAGAGAAACGAGAGAGAGAGAATTAATAAGAGAAGGAGAGAGAAAGAGAAAAAATGATTAGAGAGAGGAGAGAGAAATGAAAGAATGTCGTGCCATTAATGAGAGAAAGGAGAGAGAAAGAGAAAAAAGGTAAAAAAATTTGTCCGCTACATAATGTAGCGGACGAGAGAAAGGAGAGAGAGAAAGAGAAAAAAAATGTCAGAGCATTTATGAGAGAAAGGAGAGAGAAAGAGAAAAAAAGTCAGAAAACTTGTCCGCTACATAATGTAGCGGATGTGATCTTTTTAAGTTGGAGGGTATTTTTGTCAAAAAATCGTCCGCTACATAATATAGCGGACGGACTTAAAACAAACGTAAAAAAAAGATCTGGACCGTCCATCTTTCGGGATGGACGGCCAGATCGCGCTAGCAACTTGTCCTATTTTGCTAGCGCTATCAATGGATCAGCTCCCATATATATATATATATATATATATATATATATATATATATATATATATATATATATATATATATATATATATATATATATATTCCATCCATGTAGGAAATGTATGCTTATGTGTGCTTGCATTGCCATTACGTTCCCACAAATTTGTATGTTTGCCCATTTATGTATTGCGCATGACATTGAATTCCTTATATGCCTGGGGCGTTTATCCAACACTTGTGTGCTTGCATGTTTGCCTGTGCATGTTCATCATCCTATCCCCAGATTGTTATACAATCCAAAATTTTGAATCTGTTGTTCAGTCCAATGATTTTTGAATGGTTTAAGGCTAGTATAGGATCCCGCGCATGTTGCTTGAAGCAATATTTTCTCTATGTCAATTATATTGACATATTCGGCACTCAACAACCAACTGTATTTATGGCTGGCTCTGGCTCTTGGACATGAGTCGTGTTCTTAAATGACCAACCACTTGTTGGCTCTGACTCTTAAGATTGCCTCTTTTTAGTATGCCTAGACGACCAACTTCTTAGTGACGCATTGTTGGCTCTGGCATCTAGACATACTATTCTTATCTACCTAAGCGACCAACCTTTTAGTGACACGTTGTTGGCTCCGGCTCTTACAGTGAGATTTCCAGTTCTATATCCAGTCTGCAGTGTGTCTAGATATCCAACCAATTAGTGACATATTTTTGGCTTTGACTTCTAAACATGTTGTTCTCGTGTGTCCAGGTGACCAACCACTTTGTAATCCGTTGTTGGCTCCGACTCTTAGACATATGCTGGTGTTCCTAAACGACCAACCAATTAGTGACACATTGTTGGCTCCCACTCTTAAGATCACCTCTTTTCATATATCTAAGTGACCAATCATTTCGTGACTCGTTGTTGGCTCTGGCTCTTAGATATAAGCTCAGTGTATCTAGACAACCAACTGTTTAGTGATGTGTTGTTCGCTCCGGCTTCTAGACATGTTATTCTTATCTACCTAAGTGACCAACCACTTAGTGACGGATTGTTGGCTCCAGCTCTTAAGCAATGAGTTTTTCCATTCCAAATCCTGTATCCATGGACGGCCAACTGCTTGGCGACGCGTTCTTGGCTCTGACTTTTAAGGATTCACCTGTTTTAGTGACATTTAGTTAAATTAATAAGGATTAGAAAATTTTTGGGGCTTAAATATAATTATATGAAATTTGGGGGGGACTTTTTTTGCAAATATGAAAACTTGAGGGGCTAATTTGCAATTCTTGAAAGTATGCATTATGTGTCAATTTCAGAGGATGGAGCATAAGGTAAGGCCACCATGTAGTCATTATATTATAAACAAAATGTGGGGATAAGTCTTGAGAAAAAGAGAGAAAAACTTTTGGGGAGGCAAATGGAAATTCAGGAAAAATAAGAACAAAAAAGAGAAGAACAAAAAAAAAAATAAAGAAGAGGCAAAGGGGAAATCAAAGGAAGAAAGGAAAGGAATTAGTGCAAAACTTTCGAAGGTATTTCTTCCATTCGCAGTCTTAAAATTGGTTTGTGATCTAGTGTGTGAAACCGTGAGGACTGTGTGTGTTCTTGATTGTGTGTGCTTCAGGTGTGTGTATATGTATGAATTCAATACAGTATGAGAGTTGGATGATTTAATTGTGTAGCGGGGGGGGGGGGGGGGTATGGTGTATTGAAGTGCATGTAGGATGAAAATTGGATGGGGTTGTGAGTGAATAAACTGTGTGAGTGTGTGTGCAGGTATGAGCATGAGCTTTGGCTGAAGGTTGGAGATGAATTATGTGTACAAAAGGTGAAATACTATGTGGGATTAATTTGAACAGTAACCGTAATCGTAACTAAAGGTGAAAAATTATTTGGATAGTTTTTTCACAAATCTTGATAAATAGTTAGGATTAAAATTAGGCAAAGTCCAAAACAGTAACCCCCAATATTTTCATGATATGTATGCTCTGAAGTTTTTGGAAAATTTTGGGGTCCTTAAAGAATGCTAAATTAGGATACTGATTAGGGGAAATTATCGAATTATTTAGCATAGAAAACCAATCTATTTTAACCCAAAAATTTTATGAAAATCCTAGCTTAATGATATATTTTATATTCTAAAATTTGCTCCCATTCTAAGGCCGATAGGTATTTTTTCGAAAGTGACCTTTAAGCGCTCGATCAAGACACTGGTTCGAGATTTTTGAACAAAAATTCTCTAAAATACTTTTTAGCTCAAAAATAAATTTAAATGATAAAAATAGTATTTTAAGATATTTTGGGATTTTTCTGATGCCGAAAACCTCAAGGGGTATTTTGGTAATTTGCTACCCCGAGGGGGGTATTTTGGTAATTTGCTATCCCGAGGGGGGTATTTTGGTTATTTTATTCAAAAATGGTATTTCTGAGTAAAATTGCACATGGTAAGGATATTTTAGTGATTTTGCTTGCAAAAAGGTCATTTTGACAATTTAAGTGTGAGAATGGTTATTTTGGATAATTTACCACCTCGATGGGATATTTTGGATAATTTGTCACCCCGAGGGGGGTATTTTGGTAGTTTGACCTAGGAAAGGTATTTTTTAATAAAAATATGTACAGTAAGGTTATTATAGTAATTCAACTTATGTGAAGACCATTTTGGTGATTTAAGTCTGAAAGGGGCGTTTTGGTAATTTTATACCCTAGGGCCATTTCGGTAATTTTTCATACCTAGTGAGGATGGTTTATTTTGGGAGTATGTGTGAGTCTATATTAAGTTATAATATTGTACTGTAGGCTGTGTTCTAATGATTTGATTATTTCGTTTAAAGTAAAGCGAAAGACTTTCTGGTTAGGATAATCTAACTACGGATCCAGGTAAAGATTCTATCTGAATCCTGGGTAAGCACTTTCATCTGAGCCCTTATTTGATAACTCGTATTCGTAAGTACTTCTTTGATATACTTATGACTAATGTCGAATTCTGAATTATGTATTTATATCAGCATGTTATTGCCTAAAAAACCCTAATATTAAACCTGAATCGATTATTTGAAAATCTTGTACGTGATGCTCGCCTGTTGTGGAATGCTGAGCAGATTTAAAAATTATTTGTATCCGTTCTTCCGAATCGTTATGCTTAAACTCGATAACTATTCGCAATCGTTTTACTGTTTATTTGTGATTTTTCTTTTGAAAATTTGAATAATGACTTATATTAGTATGTTATTGTTATTGGGACCTGGATTGAATTCGATTATTTGAGTTATGTTAACGCTCATTGATATCATTGATTTTTTTGTGTTGACCTGGGTCTCCATTTAGTGGGGAGGTGGTATAAGGATGGTTTGAATCCTACATGAAAGGCAGACTAGTACCCGATGGGAATAGTAATTATTATGGTACATCATGCATGTACACACTACCAACTTTGCCTGAGTGGCATTGTAACTGCCCAGGATCAGCGTTGATTTTTGATTTTATCTGCACCATATGTTCCATGATTGTTACGGAAATGACTAAGAAAGGATTATCTCAATAGGCTTGAAATACCTTGAGAAAGCTTTGTTGTATTTTAAAAAGGATGAATTTGGAAATGATCTTTTATTGATCGTTTTGGAACCCATCGTGATTGTATTTGTCTATTTTGGTATTTATTTATGATGAATTTTGATCATTTTAGAAATCATTAAATTTTTGATCGTTTGAAATGTTTTGAAAATCATCGTCGGTTGGATTCTTTGGAATCGTGTTGTAATCTTTTTTGTAGTCCTTGTACGACCTTACTGAGCTCTCAAAAGTTCACCCTTTGTTTTGCTCCCTTCTGCATGCAGTATTTTGAAACATCTGAGTTGATGGTGAATTAGATGATTTTGAATATGTGTTAGTGAACAGATTTGACAGGTTTGGTATGATCCAATAAGTTAACGACCTGAAAGTTTAGGGCGGCAGAGCTCCGAATTCCCAAGGCGTTACATGCCATGTATGAGAGGAGCTGTGAAGGGGAGGGTACCCGCTGAGTGTTAGTGTGTGTGTTTAGTAATGTCGTGATTGTAATGGGGGTCAAGCAGGACACAACCATCGTAGCAGTTTTGCACTGTGTATATTGAGGGTGTAAGAGTTGTGGGAAATTCGTTGCTGTGTAGTGTCACAGTGGAATGGGTGTGTATGTGATATAATGTGTGAAACCATGAAGGCTTTGTGGGTTTGTGGCCGTGATGGCTGCCAAGAGAAAGAGGGAACTTTGGGCAACCATGGGATTGTCGTGTGGGAGAGGGAGTGAACTGAAGTGAGTGTAAATAGGTTGTGTGTGTTTTAATGTGTAGGTGCTTGTGAATATGTAGGTTTGAAGGGGAAGGGAGATTTCCAGGAGGCAGTTTAGGTGATGGTGGAAGCTCACTGTGTGCGTGAGTGTGTGTATATGTTACGATGTATTGTGTATGTGGTGTGTGAGGGAGTAATGATATATGCGTTTTTCTACATCTGCATGTGTACTCGGCAAAGAAGACACTACAAGAAAACAGACCTTTAGCGACCGCTCCCAGCAGTAGCTAAAACAGTCGCTATAAGCCAAGTAGCTAAATTTTAGCGACCGCTATTAAAAATCAGTCGCTAAATTTAGCGACCGCATTGACTATATTTAGCGACCGTTTTTAGCAGTCGCTAAATATTTTTTTTTTGAATTTAAATATTTGATTTTTAACATTTTTATTTAATATTATTATATTTTGCTACTGGTTTAGCGACCGCCTTTTGCGGATGCTAATTTTTTAATATTATTATTATTTTTAAATATTAAATTAGCGACCGCTTTTATTTCGTTTAGCTACCACGATGTGCTGTCGCTAAACCTAATTTTGCCACACAAAAAAATCAGGTCCAATAACCTACCCACATCCTGTCCAAAACCTGTCGTAAAACCAATATCAATCCAAAAGCAATTCACGTTCAATCCAATACCAATCCAAGGTTAAATTTGTTCAAAAACCGATTTAACCTTTGTTGAAACGGTTTTGAATGAATGCGTTAAAAGCTTTCAACGCATTCATTCAAAACCGTTTCAACTCCCTGTCCCACATTCATTCAAATAACTTGTCGCATTCATCAAAGTATAGATAAACATATGCATTAATATTAGTAAAATTCATACAATTAAGTACCGATGATCAATTAAAATCAATAAAAATAGTCAATACATAAACCCAACACTACAAGAAAAAAAGGCTTTTAGCGACGGGAAAATCCGTCGCTAAAAGTCTAAAATCCGTCGCGAAATGTTTTAGCGACGGATTTACCGTCGCTAAAAAACCTTCGTATAAAAGCCCGTCACTAATAGTTTGGCGACGGAATTTTCAAATCCGTCGTGTTATATTTAAATTTTTGCGATGGATTTATTTATTAATTAGAGACGGAATATCCGTCTCTAATTATATTTTAAGTATTTTAATTTAATTTTTTTTTGTTAAATTAGCGACGGAATATTCCGTCACGAAATGTCTTATTTAGCGACGGAATAATCCGTCGCTAAACACGGATAGTAATAAAAACTTTTAGCGACGGATATAATCCATCGCCAAAAGTCAAAATTTTCTTAAAATATATATTTTTTTCTAATGCCCAAACCTGTAATAAAAAAATAACGGATATAATCCATCGTCAAAAGTCAAAAATTTTTTAAAATATATTTTTTTATTTTTCTAATGCCCAAATCTGTAAAAAAAAAATCAATCCTCAACAACAACGCGCAATAATCAATCCTCAACAACAACACGCAATAATCAATACACAAAGAAATGTGTAAACTTAATCATAAAAAAGACTCATTATGTACAAGCTGGGAACCGGATACAACTGGTTAGGGGAGGGGAGAAGAGTACAAGTCGGGTGCGGGGGCCAGGGGGAAGCTGGGACCAGGCACGAGAAGAGGCTCATCAGGGGTTGCTGAGTCCCGAATCTGGATCCTGCTGATTCGGGGCCTGCTCGGCATGTCCAGCTGCGGTACCCTGTTGATCCTGCTCCCTGATCATCCTCAACACCACCGTAGCAATGCGCGCGATCTCCTCATCGTCCAACAGATGCCGAGGAGCCGGTGTCTGTGGAGGGGCAGTGGGGGATGAGGACACTCCTATCACGGTACGAGCAGTCCGACTAGGCAGGCCGCGTATGCGGCCTTTCGGCCGATTGACGACCTCCAGCGTATCCAGCCATCGCTTCAACACCCCCAGTACTCGCACCCGTACTAGTGGACGCTGATGGCTGTCCGGACTGCTCCTCGGACCCCCTAAGCTGTTCATACGAGGCCTGCAAAAAATAGTGATATAAAGATATGTTAGGGCATTAATTAACGCAACAGACATTGAGGATAGAAAGAAAAAAAATTAACAACTTAAACAAATTGACTCACATCGATCCGCCGGGCAATATCTGAAATATAGTCGCCCGCTCGGTGCGCCTCGTCCTTGTCCTTCTTCTGCATGCGTCTGATTATATGTCAGAGCTACGACCTCATTGTCCTCCAGATCTGGGTGCTCGACCGCATTCTTGTGTCGGAAGATGTCGTGTGGCATCGACCCCCCCGTGTGCGTCGGATCTTTGTTCTTTCTGTTCTCAGCCCCGCACTTACTCTTGGCATCCCAACCTGGATCCACAGCCCACCAATCTATCATCGCTGTCCATACAGTCGGAGATATCCAATGTGGGGGATATCTAGTCATCTCCGTCATTGGGGCACCCTCGGGTAGCATCTTCTTTGCCCGGTCCCTTGCGTCGTGGAGCCATCGACAATAATTTTTGCCGATGTAAGCAAAGAAGGCCTGCTGCCCCAGTGCCTGCTGCTCAGGCGAGTCAAACGTGAACCCCTCTTGTAAGGCATTCAATAACACAAATTAACTACAAAAAACAAACTCTAATTAAACAAATACTATCGCTGAAAAAAAATACTTCACCGTACCAGCCACTCCTCCCATAGGGACTCCCTCACAACGACATCCCGGTCCTTCCAGTACAGGTGTGGCTCGAAGAATCGGCCCTTCACAAGAACGCCGATCTTCGTCCTCGCCTGATTCTCCAGAATCCTGCCAAAGAAGTAAATAAATTAATTAATACAGTTCAAATATAAATTAACACCCCAAAATTTAAAATATAAGGCATGGTGTGATATTTTTTTTACTTACAGGCCCTCCTGGGTGAGCGTAACTCTCTGTTTACGCTGGGGGTCGATGCGTACCCCGCGTGTCGGACCACGGCCTCGTCGAGATCCTACAAAACACCAACATTAATACAGTTCAAATATAATTTAAATATAAGGCTAGCGAAAATGTATAAAACACCGTTATCAACTATACCTGTGGTAGAACCCACGGAAGAAGGAGAATCAATGCGCGTGTGGGATGAATCTGTGTCGGGCTGGGGTGACGGTGACGGCTGGGGCTGGGGCAACGGTGACGGATGGGGCTGGAACTGGAGCTGGAGCTGGGGCCCCATCTGCTGTACACCATCACTCTGTGCCTCGTCATCAGTGGGCAATGACCAGGTGGGACCCATCGGGGAGGAAGCAGCTCGGCGTCCAACCCGGCCACGAATAGCCCATATCCTATCCATATCTAACTTTGTATAGATAAATTACAAATACATGAACACATTAAAAACAATAATTTGGCAGAAATCATCATCGGCACTATATATATATGAACGGAGGTGCAAAAACACATCAATATGAACCAAGTTCTAAAATGTGACTACATTTTTTCCCCGACTTATTACAACATTACAACTCAATCATTTTCAGTTTGAGAATCATCATCATCTTCATCACTTTCCTCGTCGTCCTCTTCTTCGTGGGACTCGTCGTCTTCATCTTCTAATCATCCTCTTCATTAGTAGACTCGGTCACATTATCTCCAACACTTTCCACGTCTTCCGCGTCATCATCTACGACTTCTTCTCCTACATGAAGTGTTGTTGGAAGAGGAAGATCGTCCTCCTCGTTGTTGACCTCAACAGGGAACAAGACAGGTGGTTGGTCGGCTTGAAAGGAGTCTAGCTCACTGCCATATGTCACGGGCAATTTCTTGGACTTAATAATTGTATACCAATGAGATTTGGGATTGGCGACGTCCTCCGCGTAAAAGACTTGTACAGCTTGACTAGCAAACACAAAGGGCTCGTCTGATGCAAGTCTTGACTTCACATTGACATCTACAATCCCTTGAGAGCTAACACGGATTCCTCTACTGCATGTGACATCGAACCACATACACTTGAACATTACCAGGTGGTTTTGGGAACCCAGATATGTTAGCTCAACAATCTCATCTAGCTCTCCGTAAAAGTCCATACAATTCTCGGCATAACAGTCGCCGTTGACCAATACTCCACTGTTTTGGGTTTGTTTTGTTCGGTCATCATCTTTTACGTTAAACCTAAACCCATTGATGATATAGCCTCCGTAACAGGATGTTTGTTTGTTAGGGCCTTCAGCTAGTCATTTCAAGTAGGAGGTCACTGGTCTATCCTTTGACTGAACCTATTGTAGATGACAGTAAAAATTAAGGATAAATCATTATACTAATTGGCCATAGAACTGTATATAACACATAATATCAATGATAACAATCTTACACGCCTTTTGAACCACTGTACAAACTGTGATTTCCGATGAGATTCAAGTCCTGCAAGATCAGTGATTAAAGATTCTGCATCGAACTCACTGCAAACCAATATATATAGTTTACTCGCTTAACACACACTTTCAATTATGTACAGCAATGTAAGTGAATTAAGACTTTAACTTACTCAATGAATGCCGAAACTTCATCGCAATTTAGAAGGGCATATATTGTTGCAGCACTGTATTCTTCATCCGTTAGCCATCGAGTATACATTCGGCCAAACGGACTACCTGACTGCTTGAATATTGACAATTGCCCTTCCAAATTTGTGCCGTATCCGGGGTCATTTCGGCCTAGTTGATTTAACCTTGTACCAACATCAGGCCTGAAATATTGACTACAAAAGTTTACAAGTTCTTCCATTACGTAAGCCTCCGCAATTGAGCCCTCAACATGAGCCTTATTGCGGACTTTTTTCTTTAAATGAAACATGAACCTAGAAGTTTAGCGAATCGAGTTAGGTGGAATATCAATGATAACAGGTGTCGCATTAAGTGTAAATGAACAACTGTAACAATTTAAAGATTACCTCTCAAAGGGATACAATCTTAGCTTCATATGCCAAAAGAACATGCAGATGCTTCATTGAATCAAAGAACGAAGGTGGGAAGATTTTCTCCAGCTTGCAAATCGTCACCACAATGTTCTTCTCAAGCACTTCCATGTTACTCACCCGGTTCGTAGAAGAACATATATCTCGAAAGAAATGAGATAATTTAGTCAAAGTATCGCAAACTACCCTTGGCAACAGTCCCCGGAAGGCAATAGGAATGAATCTCTCCATGAATACGTGGCAGTCGTGACTCTTCATCCCTTGGAACTTGCATTCTGATACATTGCAACAACGAGATATGTTGGACGCAAAGCCATCCGGAAGCTTCAAATTCTTAACCCATTGACAGGCCTTCTCCACTTGTTTCTTGTCTAGACAGTAAGGTGCTTTTGGAAGTATCGTCCTCCCACTGACTGTCCGAGGATGCAATTCACGGCGTACACCCAACTGTTGTAGATCCCTTCTCGCTTTAAGGTGATCTTTCGATTTGCCCTTGACATTCATCACTGTGTTGAACACATTATCAAAAACATTTTTCTCAATATGCATCACATCCATGTTGTTTCGGATAACGAGCGTCCTCCAGTAGGCTAACTCCCAGAAGATACAAAATTTTCTCCAGTTGTGCTCTTTCCCGTACCCTGGAATCTTCTGATCTGGCACACCCTTGTCGTGTGGTATGTCAGTATCAAGTGCCTCCAGATGTGAGAGCACTTCTTCACCAGATGGATAGTCCAGTGTGACAACCTTAAACTCGATTGTCCCATCAAATTTATCCTTCTGCCTACGAAACTGATGGCCCGGTGGCAAAAGCTTACGGTGACATCCAAACCAAGAGGGCTTTCCGCCGTGCTTTAACGTATGACCGGGGTTCACGCCCATACAAGCAGGGCATGCTAGCTTCCCATGTGTGCTCCAGCCACACATCATTTCCAATGCAGGGAAATCATATATAGTCCACATCAAAGCGGCCCTCATCTGAAAATTCTGTTTAAGGGATGCATCATATGTTTCGACTCTATGATTTCATAACTGTTTTAACTCATCAATCAACGGCCTTAAATACACATCTATGTCTTTGCCGGGACTCTTCGGCCCCGGAATAAGCAACGACAAGAACATGTACGGCTTTTTCATGCACATGCCTGGTGGAAGGTTGTAAGGGACAATAATAACAGGCCAACAGGAGTAAGGCGTGGTAGACTGACCGAAAGGGTTGAAGCCATCAGTTGCCAGACCAAGTCTAACATTTTGAACTTCCCGAGCAAAGACTAGATGCCTGCGGTCAAACTCCTTCCACACCCCTCCATCAGCTGGGTGTGTCAGCACATCGGCATCGTTGCTACAAGTCTCACGATGAGCCCTCATATGTTCAGCCATATTAGAGGAGTAGTACATTCTCTGAAGCGGTGGTGTGACCGGGAAGTATCGCAATATCTTCCATGCAATGTTTTTCTTCTTCCCTTTGTCCGGTTTGTACCTCGAATGATCACATACTGGACACCGTGACAAATCCTTATTCTCTTTCCAGAATAATACACAATCATTATTGCATGCATCTATCCGCTCATAGCTCAACTCAAGTTTCCTCATCATCTTCTTCGCGTCATAGTACAACGGCGATAGCTTTTCACTTTTGGGCAGAATTTCTTTGATTAAGGTAACAAACTCGTTAAAACCTTTCTCATTCAGCCCGTGGTCTGATTTCAACTGCAATAACCTACTAACCGCAGACAGCCGTGTGTGTTTGGGAGCTCCATCCCACAGCGGCTCTTCCGTAGCTCTCAATAACTCATAAAATTGATGTGCCCCTTCTTTCGGCGGTTGTGGACTGTCGTCACCACCTTCGTAATGCCAGTCAACATTAGCATGCCCAGCATCCATAATCATATCTCGGTAATCATACCGTGCCTCTTCCCTAACTTCAGTTTGACTAGCCAGGTTAGACAACAATACTATCGTTTCCCCGTGCTGCGTGCACCTGTGTATCCACCCATTAAACCGTACCGACGAAGATGCCATTTTACTTCAATTCTTTTTCTCCAATGCAACAACTCACATCTACCGCACGGACACCTTATCTTACCAAAGTCAACATGTGCAGGATGCGCGTAAGCGAAGTCGAGAAATTCGTCAACGCGATCCTCAAAATCGTCAGCATTCTTCTTTTTCATCCAACTTCGATCGACCGACATGACGACTGAATTATCGTACTGTATACCACCTTCAATTATGACCAATCATTAGGCAGGGTCGATATAAATATGAATGCATGAATGTGACAACATGTCTATGTATTTCCCCTCCATTCTCTAATAGGTAGTGGTCCTATCCCTTTCAGAAAAGCTCATGTTTATAAAACAGTGAATAACTCATGCTTAGTCCTATGTCTGTGAAAAAATCGGCAGCACCTCCCCGCATTTCTCCAAGTACATGACATCGATTAGGTGTTCTAACATTCATCAAACCTTGCCTTGTAAGGTTTGACGGATGTTCGAACACCAGATCTGTATGCACCCGGAGAAACACGTGAGAACGTGTACCATATATCCACGACATAGAACACAGAGCATGAGTTGAAACACTGTTTTATAAACACGTAACTTTTCCAAATTGTCCAAACTGGACATCCAAAGGCTCATTACAAAGCATTACTTTGTAATGAGTACCTTTGAACGGGAACTAAGGATTTTTATGCATGCATGCGTTCAGAAATTGATAATATATACAAGAATCTTTCCAAATATCAAAACTGCAGAAAGATCGTTGCATATGTTACCAATTCCAGTTTAAATGAGTTGAACCATCTCGTTGCCAATGGATTTCGCAAAACAACAACGAATATAAAGAATGCAGGTTTTATAAGAAACGAGTAATTGAACAATCTCTGGGCTAATTAGTGTTAATGAGGATTACCTTGGGCTAATTATAGCTAATTAGGGTTGATTAGGAATAATTAAGGTTATTTTGAGCTAATAGCCGGATTTTATTGTGCGGTGGTGTTGATCAGTCCTAATTAGGGCTAATTAGGCATTAATTGGGTTATATTAGGGCTAATTAGTGTTAATGAGGACTATCTTGGACTAATTATAGCTAATTAGGGTTAATTAGGACTAATTAGGGTTATTTTGAGCTAATTAGGGTTTAATTGTGCGGAGTACTGTTGATTAGTCCTAATTAGGGCTAATTAGGCTTAATTGGGTTGTTAGGCTTAATTACGACTACTTAGGCGTGTAATCAGAGTTTAGTTACGTTTTAGGGTTTAATTAATTAATCTAATCACACGTCTACAAGATATGAGTAATTAGGGCTAATTTAATTTGGACTGATTGGTATTAATTAGGATCAATTTGGAGTAATTACAGCTGATTTAATTTTCATTGGGTTCTTAGGGTAAATTAAAACTAATTAGGCTCGTTAGAGCTAATTACGTTCATTAGGGTTAATCGGGACTAATTAGGGCTAATTATAGCCAGTGCTGGAGCCACGATGAGATTCTAAGGGGTGCTAAAAATGTCGCGTTAACCTAATTAACCTAAATTCAACAACCAACCATTCAACTAATTCACAGATATCTCAATCCAATTGGGCCACATCCTCCGTTAACAATCTCAATTCTTAAATTCTCAATGCACAGTCAACAATCTCAATTCCCAATACCTCATATAGGGTGTCGGTATGGTGTCCGACATCTCCGGACACGTCTGAAGACATTGATTTATTTTTTAAATGCCGGACTCCGTGTCCATCACCCCCTGAAGAGGTGCCGGACACCTCTTGAAGAGGTGTCCACAAGTATAAAGCCAAATTGTGACATTTCGGTGTCAGTGTCGATCGGACTCGGTGTCCGTGACCTACCGACACCTCGACACCTCATCGACACATCCAGAAACGTGTCGAACACCTCCGGAAACGTGTCGGACACCTCCGGACACGTGTCCAACACCTACCGACACCTCCAGACACGTCCGAAGTCATTGATTTATTTTTTAAATGCCGGACAACTTGTCCGTCACCCCTTCAAGAGGTGTCCACACATATAAAGCAAAAATGTAACATTTTTCGGTGTCGGTGTCGATCGGACGGGGTGTCCGTGACCTACCGACACCTCGACACCTCATCGACACATCCGGACACGTGTTCAACACCTCATATAGGGTGTTCGAAGACATTGATTTATTTTTTAATTGCCAGACAGTCGGACACGGTGCCGGACACCAATTGAAGAGGTGCCGGACACCCATTGAAGAGGTGTCCACAAGTATAAAGCTAAAATATGTTATTTCGGTGTCAGCGTCGATCGGACGCGGTGTCCGTGTCTGTGCTACCTAATGGGGATCTCAATCCAATTGGGTCCCATCCTCCGTCAACAATCTCAATTCTCAAATGCCCAATGCAATAAAAATTAATAAAAATCACACATTCAATCCAATTGGGTCCCATCCTCTGTCAACAATCTCAATTCTCAAATGCTCAATGCAATAAAAATCACACATTCAATCCAATTGGGTCCCATCCTCCGTCAACAATCTCAATATCTCAAATGCTCAATGCACAATTAAAAATCTAAAATCATTAATTAACAGCCTAAAATCATCAATTAATAATCTCATTTACTTCAAATGCACAGCTAATAACCTAAAATCATCAATTAACAACCTAAAATCATCTATCGATTGGATTAGGGCATTCAATTTAGGGTTCAATTAGGGGTTCAAATAGTTTAATTTAGGGTTTGGTTCAATTAGGGGTTCATGTAGTTTAATTAGGGTTTGATTACATCAATTTAGGGTTCAATTATAGTTCAATTTAGTGGTCGGTTGAATTGGGCCATTCAATTAGGAGGTTCAATAAGTTCAATTTAGGGTTCGGTTGGATTAGGGCATTCAATTTAAGGTTCAATTAGGGGTTCAATTAGTTTAATTTAGGGTTCAATTAGTTTAATTTAGGGTTCAATTCGATTAAGACATTCAATTTAGGGTTCAATTAAGATTCAATTACTTCAATTTAGGGTTCAATTAGGGGGTTCTATTAGTTCAATTTGGGGTTCGGTTGAATTGGGGCATTCGATTTAGGGTTCAGGGACTGGTTCAGAGGTGAAAACATATATAGTTCTCAGAAAGAAAGACAAGGAATGTAAACTTAGATATAGACATAACCAACACCACCATAAGCAGATATAGGTATAATCAGATATACACATTTCTAGTTCAGAGGTGCAAACATGTATTGTTAATCAGATACTAAGATAACTCCTCCATTCTTAGGGCTTAGAGCACTGTTCAAATCTAGATTTGATAGGTACATTCATAGCCAGTAGTGTATCGATTAAATACAAGAAATGTGATGAAGTGAGAAGCTTACCTAAATTTGAATAATCCGACGATATTCAGGCGACCGGTAGCCATAGGTGGTGGACGGAATAGCCGCAGGTGGCGGTAGTGGAATAACTCGCGGGTGGGGTGGCGTAGGGGGGAAGACGGGGGTCTCGCCGGAGGTGGGTCGCCGTAGGTCGCCGTAAAGGGTGGTCGCGGAGGTGAGAATGCCGGTGGGTGGGTGAGAGATAAGAGAGAGAGAGAGAAAAGCAGATCTGTGTGTTTTAAGGGATGACTTTTACCGACGGAATTTCCATCACTAAAAGTCCGTCAGTAAAAGCCTTTTTTACCAACGGAATATTTAGCGCCAATATAATTCCGTTGCTTAATTTTTTTTTAAAAACCCTCAAAAATTAAAAATTTCCTAAAAACTTTTTAGCGACGGTTTTTTCGTCGTTAAAAGTCCGTCGGTAAAATTCCGTCGTCAAATACCTTTAGCGACGGATCATGCCTTCAATTTTTTTTTTCACGACGGACTATTACCGAGGGTTTATTCCGTCACTTAAATGACGTTTAACGACGGAATTACTTCCGTCGCTAAAAGTCCGTCGCAACAAATGTATTTTCTTGTAGTGCAACCCCTATCTAGATCACTAGTCGATTGAACGACCAACCCCATCACCATCTTGTTCATTCCTCGATGAAGGCACATTCGATCCAACAACATCCTCATTGCCCTGGGGGTCACCGGCACTAGGATCAGTATTGCCCTGCATGAAGCCATACAAATGATTCAACATAATATATCAAATCAAGATCACATATAGAATGACCAAAATACTTAAGTATTTGAGAGAATTTATATTACATGAAGTTTGCGCCCAGGCGAAAGATAACTGCCCTGGATCATCATCTGAAGGCGTGCATCAAACATTGTGTTGAAGTGCGCTTTCTCCGTTGCATCTGCCCGAGGACCGCTACAACTGGTCTAGCCTGACGACTGAGGTCTGCCGGCTAGCAACGATCATGTAGACTGACAAGGGTGGCCGAGTATACAGTCCTTCTTAGGACCCCCCGTAGCGTCTGACCACAATGAGACCTCGTCCAGTGTCTGGCTACCGTTTGACCTTAACTATTTTCAAGGGATGGTGCAATGGTACAAGGATGATTCAAATTACAACGAAACAGCTTCAAAACATATCAAGGTACTTCAAAACATAATTTCTAACAGAGTGCTAAACATTAGTTCAAGGATGACAAGGAATAACAGCTTATATTGCTATCATTCCATGAGGTAAGCATTAGTTAGAAGGGTTTTTACAAGACACCATGACATACCTAAATTTCTTTCTAGGGGTAGCTTTAATTTGAGGTCTTGTGACTAATGAAATTATAAGCAAAGACAATAATAAGGTTTCAAGTAATAGCTCATTCTAGGGGCAGCTTTGAGATTCCGTTTAGGCTTACCCTCTTCAGGAAGCAAAAAAGGTAAGCAAGATAATAAACAGGCGGGAGGTGACTGCATTCCTAATCCATTACCCAGCACTTGAACTTATTTTAAAGGCATACCTTTCATCCCTTTTCAAGGTCGTATACTTCTTTACCAAAACTCAGCAGCTTCAGTTCATTAAACCCTGATATCCACTGTTTTCTACTCTCTCTGATAGAACTAGAAGCCATAATTGGGAAAAAAAGTCTCAATTTCTTCAATAAGGATTTGCATTTACATGTCACTGCGATTATGACTAGCTTTTCCTCATGGAAGCATCACAAAGTACAATGGCCAGCTATCAATCACGTTACTAGCTATGTTCAACCATTAGTCTATTTCATAACTAGATCATTTTTTTGTTTACCACAGCCTCTTTTGATTACCTAATCATCTAAATTACCCTTTAGAGAAATAGGTGGACTTTGGACTTGAATTTACAAGTCAAATTGTCCGAAATAAGAAAAGTTTGATTTTACTAACTTTAAAATTCAGGAATTTTGAAGCTAGTAATAGTATGACAATAGGTATAATGACAAACAAGGACTGCCACATTATAACCCGTAAATAAAAAATCCTAAACATAACAATTCCTCAAAATTAAAGCATTCACAATCAGGGTCAGTTACATGTAGTAAGAAAATCTTATCAAGTCAAAACAATTCATTGTTTCTAGAGAAATACAAACTAATCCATTTATCCATGTCAGGAAGAACTACAGTAGATCTTCATAACCACCTGTGTCAGCAGTTGAATTCATGCTCTAAACTTAGGTCTTCAAGCTGTAGACCAGGACAACATCAAGCAACTTGTACAACACTAAATTAGTAAGATATTTGCTATCAGGCAGGAACTAGCAAAATCTTCTGGGGTAAGAATTAACATCAAGACATTCCTTTAGCCTCCAGGATTTTTCTATAAGGTACCTCCTCACCGAACCACCAAAGGCATAACAAGGGCAAAGGATATTCTTAAGAAAAACAAAAGAAGTATGACATCCTATATTACTATTGAATATACCAAAAAGACATAAATTACGAAATTTACAAGCTCTAGTCACTCCTTCACAAAGAACTGGTAAGAGCACTATTATCACACCGCATCAGATTATCACACCCACAGGTAAACAACAGAGATCAGATTATGGGAAAGGAGCAAATCAAAGTAGTTTAGAAAAAAAAAACATACCAAGAAGAGGTCGATAAGGATATGGTCAAGAAGAAAGGAGAGATTTGAGATATTGGAGAGGTGAGCGAGTGCTCAGTCAATCGTGAGTGATACTAGCGATGGCGGGGAAATTTGGTTGCTCAAGTCTGTGCGCGTGTCTTTGTCTGGTGGTCGTGGTAGCTTGGCTTGGCAGTGGCCAGAAATTATGGTCGCAGCGACGGCGTGGGCAGTGGGGTGGAACAATTAGGGCAGAGAGAGAGAGAGAATAGGAGAGAGAGAGAGAGAGAGAGAGAGAAAGAGAGAGAGATTAGGGCACTTTATATATCTAATTTCATGACCGCCACATCGGTCACTAAATCTAGTCACTAACTTTAGCGACCGATCTAGCGGTCTCTAATATAGCGACTAATTAAGCGGTCTCTAATAGCGATTGCTAAAGGTGGCGCCATTTTTTTTGGTTGACCCCGCCATTTTTTCCTAGACTTAGCGACCGCTATTTATGTCAGTCATTAAAACGGTCACTAAATATCAATTTAGCGAGCACCATAAATAGCGATTGCTAGCTGCGGTCGTTAAAGCCATTAATTCTTGTAGGGAGAGGCAGTAGCTGTAAATAAGTGTGCATATGGGTCTTTTTGCATAGGTGTTATTGTGTGCATGAGTGTGAGATTGTGTCAGCTCAAATGTGTGCATGAGAGAGGGAGAGACGCTAAAGTTTTAGCCGTAAGTTTGAGATAGTGTGTGTGTGTGTTGTGTGAAAACGCATGTGGGTTTGCATAGTGCGTGAGGTGTGACTGCAGGTCTGTGTTTATATTTGTGCGCAGTATAGAAGATGAATGTTGTGTGCATGAGTGTAAGTGTTTAGGTGTGTGTTTTGTGTGTGTGCAATGATGTGTATCGGTATGGGCTAGTACCTTGATGGACTAGCCGGTGTATTAGTGTGGGCTAGTACCTTGTTGGACTAGCCTATACTATGTAATTATCAATGTTAGCGAGTATCGCCTTTGTGGCTGTGCTACGTGATTTCCCAGCACTGCCTATGTGGCTTTGAAATTGCTCATGTTCAATAGCATTTGTGATTGTTAGATCGTATCTGAAAGTCGTATTGATATCTGATCGAACGAGTTATAATATTTGTGAAAGCTCTGGAAACCATCATCGAATTTTATCTATGAACTAATCCATCATTGTATTGCATTTGTAAATTATTTTGTAATTTCTTCTTTTGGGCGACCTTACTAAGCTCTCAAAAGTTCACTCCCGCTTGACATCCTTTCTGCAGGTTATAACCAACAATAGATTGCATTGGGTGTGAATTAGATCTTAGCCAAGTGATATTAAGTTTTTAGTATTGCTCAGTAGAACCCCTGCTTGGGTGTTTATTATTATTATATAAAAAATCAGACTTAAATTGATGTAACATTTATGATTTTTTTACTAAGAGTATGATTATTGGTTTGATTAAAGGTTTCGCTGCTCTAATGATGACTATCCATTTGGTTATGAGGTTATCATTGTCTTAGAGTGAGTGATCGAGCGAGTGACTAATGTTCCAGAATTTCAGGATGTTACAGTTGGTATTAGAGCTTTAGGTATCACGATTATGGTAACTCATACCTAGGCTACTGAGAGTAGGGTAAGAATGATGGTGAAGTTAAGGAGTCTGCATTTAACTTTAAAAATTGTATCGTTCTTTTGAAACATTTTCGCATGACTCTGATAGTAGTCTATTTGTTATAGTATGGTCCATACACGTAGAGCTGGTACCAGGGGTCGCGGAGGCCAAGGCAGGGGCTGGGGAGCTCGTGCTGGGGGTTATACCGGAGATCAGGAGATCCTAGCTGGGGAAGTTCCCTATGTGGAGCAACATGAGCAAAACCTAGAACCCATGGCTGCAGCTCTGAATACCATGAATCAGATTTTGGCATTCATGGCCCAGAATCTAGCTAGTCAACAGTAGGGTACACGAAACCTTATTCAGCCACAGCCATAACCTTAAGAAGGAAGTGCACTGAGTGAGTAAAAGAAGCAGAAGCAGAATGCTTCAAATTTTAGTGTCAGTTGATCCTACAGAGGCAGGGGGTTGGATAGTTGAGATGGAGAAGATCTTTCGGGCTATCAAATTCTATGAGAAGTAGATGGTGGAATTTGCAGTGTACAAGTTGAGGGGGTGAAGATGATCGGTGGTGGAAGATGGTGGAGACTGGTATGACTCTTCAATAGAAGGTTGCGATGACTTGGGAATGGTTCAAGGAACTGTTCAACAATCGATACTTCTCTACGAGTTACTGTCAGTAGATGTTGAGAGAGTTTGCTAATGTAACTTAGGTGGATCGGGAGACGGTAGATGAGTATGAGATGATGTTCTCGCGACTGGCAAGAGATAGGATGCTACCAACGGAGGCCGATAGATGCCGAAAGTTAGAATGAGGGCTCATGCCTGGTTTGAGAGATACAATGATCTCTGCTCATTTATCAAGCTCGTAGATATGGCACGTGTATTGGGACAATCTAGATTAGACAATAAGAAGAGGTATGAACAACGACAAGATGGCCTGAGAAGGGATATAGAGGAGAATAAAGCTTCAGAGGCTGACAAGCGTCAGCAGCTCCCTTATTCAGCACAACAAGGTGCTCAGAGTCAGAGGATGGGGCAGGCTCAGGGAATTAGGTCAGAGCTGAGTGTCGAATTCAGAAGAGCACAGAGTGTGGGAGCTAGACCAATTCAGAGTTCAGATTTAGCATTTTTGGCAGTTCTGTGTCCTACGTGTGGGAGAAGCCATAGTGCTAAACCATGCTACAGACTTACCGAAGGATGTTTCAAGTGTGGTAGTGTGGGGCAGGGGCATCAGGTTTGAAACTGTCCCTCAATGTGGGAGAACCAATCCACTCTCACTTTGTGCCTACGGTCAATTTAGCAGTGAGTAGTGCACCTCGTTCAGGAGGACGCCAGACTTAGCAGGGCCAGACTCCACAGGCCCAGACTTAACAGGGGCAGAGGCTTAGGACATCAGCAAGACTGTTTGCTATGTCTACGCAGGATGTTGCAACATCCTATAATGTGGTGCTAGGTACACTTCCAAATAATTTCATTTAGGCGTTTATATATTGATTGATTCTTAGGCATCATATTCTGAGTTATAATCTGAATCTTGTACTATGGTAGAATATTTGAAGTCGTGAAATTATTGGGGCTACTATTGATGTTATTAATTAATATTTGGAGTTCTGTGTAACATTCGATGACACTTTTGTTTAGGAGTTACATAGTGAAAGTGAAGTGCTTGGATATTATAAGTATGTGAAATTTCGAGGACGAAATTTTTATAAGGTGGGAAGAGTGTAATACCTTGAACCCTAAAAATACTTTTAACAAATTAAAATTTTTAGCGACGATATTTTTTTAAATACTTAATATCGACGTGTACTTTTAGCAATGAATTATTTTTTTCTCAGCATCGGTATACTTTTAGCGACGATTTGTGAAACGGGATAGCGTAATAACTCGTTAATAATTTTTTAGCACATCAATTATCACAAAGATTTTATTTTGGACCATTTCACAATAATAAAAGTTTTCGATAAAATTTGAGTGACTAATGAAAGTGTAAGGATTTTTTTTGGTGATTTTCTATATATATATATATATATATATATATATATATATATATATATATATATATATATATATATGGGGGTCGCGATCCACTGCTCGCACAAGCAATTTAGTTTTCTTGCCAATGCGATCTGACCGTCTATACGTGGTTTATGGACTGTCCAGATTAAATCTTCTTCCTCAATAGTGCTAGATAACCCTAGTACTTTAACATATTTACAATCTAGCCCCAAAACTTAGAAAACTAATGTTTTATACACCCTAATACGTTGTCACTCACAATATAAACATAGAGTTATTTCATAATATAATGCTACTTACATAGATGCTGCTCTTGGTCCTTGAATGTACGCCCGGCATGCTTCTCCTGTTACTTTTTGATATCCAAGTTTTTCACCAAGTAGACACACATATCAGATTCGGCTAATGGCTATTATTAAACAATCTTAAGCCTTCAGGATATTGGCTTGAAAAATACAGTAGAAGACGTCATATTAAAATCAATACCTCTTTATTTATACTGGAAAAGAAATATTACATAGAAACAATTGAGAGGAATGTTTCCTTCTATTGTTTCACACTCTAAATCTTAGCACACTTCACACTCTCTCAAACTTCCTCTGCCTTCTAGCTCTACTTCGACCTTTTTTATAGATGAAATGATCAAGCACATATGATTCTTTAATAGTGAAAATTGCCTTTATTAATTTTTGTAAGGTCTTCTTTCTTTTATTATGGCAGGCATCTTTATTCTCTTTCCCACTTGGCTTTGTCATTTTTCGCTGGCCATTATGTCCATTTTAATCATGGCTATGTGCCCGTACCTTCTTGTACAGCTCAAAAGTTTGGCTAGGCAAATCAATTTCTTCTTTTTCTTGGCTGTAGAATTGTTCATAGAATTTGAGTACCTGATCTTGACCTTGTTTGGAGGGTTCTATGGATGCTTTACACCACTTCAGGATTACTATCCTTCGTCCGTCACAAAAACATGCTCCTATGGGATCGGCTTCCATGCTTTCAATGGTTGCATGAACACAACTGATTTTTTCAATCTTGTCTTTCTCCGGATTATATGTGTTCCATGGCTCATCCTTGTGCGGTCGGTAGAAATTCATTAACTTTTTTTAGCGAATCGATAAATAAACCAAATCTGGTATGGTTGGTAGAATTTGGTTTCGCTTCTTTTTGCTAGTGTTGAAAGTATTTGAACTGTGATAATCTGTTGACTGAATTCCATAACTTCAAGAGCATATCGAACTACATCTGAGAGACTATCAATGAGTTGATAATCATCTCGAGTTATTTCAAATGTGTCTACGAGTTCATGTTCAATCCATTTAAGATCAACCTTGTCTGATGGTGATGTGAGGCTTGGCCATCCATAATCCCAATTCATGAACGCCTTCATTTCTGGTTTTCCAAGGATCTCTTTGTGTTCATTCTCCTTCCTGGCTAGTTCTTTTATTTTTGTAGTGATATCAGCTGGAAGCAATGATTTTAGTTCTTCTAGCAATCGAATTCTTTCTTCTTTTTCTTGTAGGACTATCATTCCTTCTTCATCGTTTATATTAAGCCTTTCTTCTAAGTGTTTAACATAATCAGTTAATTGACAGAGGGTTGTTCGTAACTCTTTTCGATAATTTTTTCTTAGATAATGTCAGACATTTTCAAAGAGTTTTCTACTCTCTTCACATAACACTGGATCATAAAATATTTTTGTTTTATTATCATTGGTTTGTATTATGGTAGCATTTTGCTTTGAAGATTTTTCATCTTCGTCAGTTGCCACTTTTCTTTTTAGATCCTTGTTGTCAGAATATCAATTTTTTATTTTCTTGCCCACTTGTTTATGGGGCCTTGCTATTGAGGTTTCAGCCTTACTCTCTTTATTCTAAAACTTATGCATTGCTTTTGAACACTTAGTTTGTATTGTCCTGTTTTAGGGCTTTCGGGTTAATAATCCAACCATCCTCTTCCGTTATTGGGGGGGGGGGGGATTTGTGAGTGATAAAGAACTGTCCTCTTTCTTTTTAAGGTAAATAACGTAGTAGTCAAATTTTCCTGATGGTTTTCCCAATAGACCAACTTCAGGATCTCCTGCTTCATACCTTTCTTTTAAGGCCTTTTGAGTAACACCAACTCCCTGCATCATAAAGCATAATTCCCTGGTTAGGCTATCTGTAAGTGCATTTTTGGCTGATGCGATGATGAGATGTATTCTACATCAAAAGTATAATAGCTAAATCATTGTTGCCATCAATAAAGTCTTGTTTGACTAACATTTCTTAGGTCTCTTTTGAGGAAAGCCTTGAAACACCTATTATCTGTTCTGATAAAAAATGTTCTGAAACTTAAAATATGTAAAAATATTTTATGCCACGTTTTATAGCTAAAAATTCTTTTTCGTTTATATGATACCGAGTTTCTGCATCCTAAAAGGTTCCACTCCAGTATCTACACAACTATTCTTCAGCTTGATCAGGGGGTATTGTTTTTAATACATCACCCCAACAATTTTCAGAAGCGTCAGTTTCTAGAACTAATTTGTCTCCTTGTTTAGGGAAGCTTAATGTTGGTAGGGTTTTAACCTGACCTTTTATCTAGAGAACATTTTGGGTATCTTCATCTTCCCATATCCACTTTCCTTTTTCTAAGCTTTTTACTTAAGGTTTCTATTAGGTTTGATAAATGCGGGATGAATTTCTTCAGCTAATTTAACAACCCAATAAAACTTTGAAGTTGTTTTACATCATTGATTTGTGTTGGAAATAGCTTTATTTTTTCAGCTATGCAATCTTAAAGGACAATTTTTCTACTGTCTTCTATTCTCAATCCTAGAAAGTTAATGGTGGTTTGTTCCCATTCACATTTCTTTTGTGATAGTAGAATTCATGGTCAATGAATTCTTGTGCTATCTTTTTTAAATGATTTCTATGTTCTTCTCTGATTTTTGAGAATACTAATATGTCATATATGTGCATATGTAATTATCAGTGTTAGTGAGCATTGCGTTTGTGGCTTTACTAAGTGATTTCTCTGCACTGCCTATATGGCTTTGCAAGTGATCATGTTCAATAGCATTTGTGATTGTTCCATCGTATCTGAAGGTCATATTGATATCTGATAGAACTAGTTATAATCTTTGTGAAAGCTCTGGAAACCATCATCGAATTGTATATGTGAACTAAACCATCATTATATTGCATTTGCAAAATAATTTTGTAATTTCTTCGTTTGAGCGACCATACTGAGCTCTCAAAAGCTTACTCCCGTTTGACTTCCTTTCCGCAGGTGATAACTACCAATATATTGCATTGGGTGTGGATTAGATCTGAGCCGAGTGAAAGAGAGAGAGATTAAGTTTTTAGTATGGCTGAGTAGAACCCCTGCATTGGTGATTATTATTATTATAAAAAAAATTCAGACTTAGATTGATGTATCATTTGCAATTGTTTACTGAGAGTATGATTATTGATTTGATTAAAGGTTTAGCTGCTCTGATGATGACTGTCCATTTAGTTATGAGGTTATCATTGTCTTAGAGTGAGTGATCGAGCGAGTTACTAACGTTCCGGAATTCTTGGATGTTACACATATATTCCTGCTTATGTTAATGATGATGATGATTCTATACATCATGCTACTCCTGAACATGTTTCTGTTTCTAGTATTCTGCGTAGTACTTTTAACATATTTGAACATGATAATGGAGAGAAGTAATATGAAGGAGTAAGAGGCGCAAAATTGAAAAAGACTTGGTGTAATATCCCGAACTTTGGGAGCCGATTAAAATAACCATTCGGGTTTCGAAAAAGAAACGGTCGCTAATTTTGAGCAATACTCGGGTATTAGAAGCTTGTGGAAGCTTAAAAGAATTTTGGGGCAAAAATGTAATTTTTGAAATTTTGGGGATATTTTTGTAATTTTTGAAAATTAGGGGGGCTATTTTACAAATTTTGAAATTTTGTTACAAGATGTTGACACCTTCTACAAGCTTAATGACTAAGCTAGGAAAAAAAAAAGAAGATAATTGAGAAGGGATGGATAAGATCTTTAGAAGAAAGAAAAAAAAAACAAAAGAGGAAACTTTCCCTTTCGGGAAAGAAAGAACAAAAACAGAAGAAGAAACAGGAAGGAAGAAACCACATGGCAGATAGGAAGATAGGGCTCGGGGAAGCCAAAATCAGAGGAAAAAGGGAGCTTGGTGAGTTCTTTAGAGTTTCAGGGTGGCCAGTGTGTGTTTTGGGTGTCGACTGTGTGTGTTCTGGGCTATGTGCGTGTGTGGGTGTGTGTTCTTATTTCAGGTGTATGTATATATTGATAATCCGTGGGTATGGGTTGTAATTCGTGGAATATAAATTGTGTTAGTATGTATCATTTAAGCTTAGGTTTAATTTCTAATGGATTAATGACAAATTTGTGGGAGTATGTGTGAGTTTGGAGGGGCTAGATGCTGCGGCTGAAGGTTGAAGATGAAGAAGTGTGTTTTGAGGTGAAATAGTAGGTGCCTTAATTTGAACAGTAACTGTTTTGTTATTAAATATATAAAATTAATTTAGGCAGATTTCTCCACGAATTTTCATAAATATCTAGAGCCAAAATTAGACAAAATTAAAAACAGTAACCCCTGATACTTTTACAAGAACTACGCTCTGGAAAATTTTGGAGTCCACGAAGAGCGCTAAATTGGAGCATCGATTAAATAACTTTATCAAATTATTTAGCATATCAAACCAAGATATTTTGATCTGAAAATTTTATTCATATCTTATTTTGCAGATATGATTCATTATCTAAAATTTTGGGCCATTCCGAGGCCGATAGGTATTTTTCGCGAAACTGACCTTTTAGCGCTTGGTCCGGACACCGGTTCGGAATTTTCGGGCGAAAAATTTCTAAAATACTTTTTAGGCAATAAATAACATCAGGATGCTTAAAATAGCGTTTTAAGATATTTTTGAGATTTTTTTGGTGCCAAAAACCTCCAGGGATGTTTTGGTAATTTACTACCCCGAAGGGGTATTTTGGTAATTTTACCTATAAGAGGTATTTTGAAGTAAATTTACATACAATAAGATTATTTTAGTGACTTTGCTTATGGAAAAGTTGTTTTGAGAATTAAAGTGTAACGGGGGGTGTTTTGGTAATTTGCCACCCGAAGGGGTATTTTGGTAATTTGACCTAAGAAAGGTATTTTTACATAAACTTACATATGGGAAGTTTATTTCAGTGATTCTACTTACGGGAAGGCCGTTTGGATAATTTAAGTCCAAGAGGGGCATTTCGGGGGCGTTTCAGTAATTTTACATACCCGGTGAGGGGAGGTTCATTTTGGGAGCATGTGTGAGTTCGTATTAAGTTATAATTTTGTTCTGTAGGCTGTATTCTAATGGTTCGATTATTCCGTTTAGGTTAAAGCTAAAGACTTCGGTTAGGATAATTTAGCTGCGGATCCAGGTAAGGGATTCTATCTGAACCTTGGGTAAGGACTTTTGTCCGAACCCTTATTTGATTACTCGTACTCATAAGTATTCCTTTGATATATTTACAACTAATGCCAAACTCTAAGTTATGTATTGATATCAGCATGTTCTTGCCCAGAAAACACTAATGTTGAACCTGAATCGGTTATTTGGAAATCTTGTGATGCTCGCATGTTATTGCGGGCTGAGCAAATTTGATAATTGTATGTATCCATTCTTTCGAATTGTTATGATTATATTCGATAATTATTCGCAGTCGTTTTTGTTGTTTATTAGTGATTATTTTTCGTATCTATTCTTTCGAATTGATATGATTATATTCGATAATTATTCACGGTCGTTTTTGTTGTTTATATGTGATTTTTCTTCTGAAATTATGATTTCTTCTGAAAAATCTGATTTCTTCTGAAAATCCTGAATGCTGACTTATGTCAATATGATTATTGTTACGAGAACCTGAATTGATTTCGGGGATATGAGCTTATGTTAACACTCATTGATATTGTTAATTTCTGTGTTGACCTGGATACCTGTTTAGTGGGGAGGCGGTATAAGGTGGTTGAATCCTGCATGAAACGCAGGCTAGTACCCAAGTGAACTAGTAATTATTTTAGTACATCATGCATGTGTACACTATATGAGCTTGCCATAATGGCATTGCAATCGCCCAGGATCAACATTTGATTTTTGATTTTCTTTAGCTAGAATGATTTGTACTTGGGTTGAAAGCCCTTGACAAACATTCATTGTACTTAGCTAGAAGGATTTGTACTTGGGTTGAAATCCCTCGACAAGCCTTTATTGTATTATCTTATTTGATTTCTCCTTGGGTTAAAATTCCTCGGAAAATTTTGCTGTATTTTCGAAATGAATTTCTGCTCGGATTGAAATCCCTTGAGCAAGGGAAATTTTTGTGGAACTTGGAAATGCTGACTTAAAAAGGATCTTCTATTGATCGTTTTGAATTTTGTTCTGATGGTTAATATTTATTTTGGCATCTATTTTTGATGAATTTTGATCATTTTGGGTAATCATTGAGTTTTGATTGTTCGAAGTGTTTTGAAAATCATCGTCGGTTGGATTTTTTTGGAGTCGTGTTATAATCTCTTTTGTAGTCCTTGTACGACCTTACTGGGCTCTCAAAAGCTCACCCTTCATTTGGCTCCCTTCTGCAGGTGATGATCAAATGTAGCATGTTCGGGAATGAGTTAGAGTCTGTGTGAGATCCCGATGAGCCCATCACTACTGTATAGGGAGACCCCTGCGTGGGTCAGTTTTGTCAACTCGTTCTATAAGAACTTGAGTTACTAAAGAACCTAGATCTTAATAGTTCAAGTTTGAGTAGTTTTGTAATATTGAATGTAAAGAGTTTGAGTTGATATCGGATTAACTATTTTGGAAGTATGTGTTAGTGAACATGTCTGACAGGTGTGATGTGATCCGGTAAGTTAACGACCAGGGAGTTCGGGGCGGCGGAGCTCCGTATTTCTGGGGGCGTTACACTTGGGTCCAAGAATGTTTACCTTCTTCTTGAGGAAAACCCTTAGTATTTTTAAGAAGCTATGTCTTTTTTAGATGCTCGAGTGAAAAATGGCAATGGATGAGAAGATCAAGTCCGTACATGATAATCATACTTGGACTATTGTTGATCTCCCTCCTAATACTAAGCTTATTGTTTGCAAATAAGTTCTTAAACGAAACTCAAACCTGATGGTAGTATTAAAAATACAAAGCACATTTAGTAGCCAAAGTTTGAAGTAAAAAAAAAAGGTTTTAATTATTTTCAAACTTTCTCACTAGTAACTAGGTTAGCGTTTGAAAACCATTATTGTTTTTAGTTGGAAAAAATATCGCCATTCGACATACATTTTAATTTTTTTTCTTCAATTTTATAAACCAGTTTTTAAAATTAGGCTGCTTTTGAAAACTCCATTTCAGTTTTGTTTTTTTCCCCTTAGATCCACCTTTCAACTTATGTTGAAAGGATTTTATGTCTCTTCTTCCATTCAATCTTCATCACTAACAACTATTACCCCAGAACACCAAACTACCAATATTGTCAACCACGATACCTATTAGAATCAAGTATAAAGTCAAGTATAAATTTGACTGCCCCCACACAGCCAAAAACGACCAACACCCCGAACACCAAACTACAAATATGCCAACTACAACAGCCACTAAATGCCGATTTGCGATCCCCACTGATCAACACACCTGAACACCAAACTTGTCAACACTACCAACCACCATAGCCACTGACCATCACCACCACTATCAGTGACCAACATCCACGAACACCCCAATCACCATAGCCACTGATAACCATAACCATCACTAACAACACCACCGAACACTAAACCCTTTAACATTGATCAGCACCACGGCACCACCACTCCTTTAGAATATAGTAACTAGATTATTAAGCTACTTAAAGCATACTATAGACTATGGTTTGCATTACGATTGTTTAAATCTAGTTTTTGAATGCCATAATAATGCTAAATAGGCACATGATAGACTAAAATTCAAGTCTACGAGTGGTTGGTTATTTACTATAGGTGGTTTTATAGCTTCATAGTCCTCTGAGAAGGAAACTTTTGTTGCATTACTTTATATGAAATCTAGACTATTGCTTTGTCTCTTGCTAGTAAAGATTTACTTTGGATGAAGAGGTTTTGTAATGTATTTCATTCCTAGAGATGACTAAAAGATCAATCACATTATATTATGATAACCTAGCCGCGATATACAACACTAAGAATAAGAGATCTCAAATAACAACAAACATACTATGAATAAGAGTATCTCAAATAATAACAAACATACTGCTATGAGCTACGATCATGTCCAAAGTGTTGTTAGGAAGGTAAGTTTGCTCTTAAATTACCATTTCATCAAATGTTAGCGGATCCACTAAGAAAACCCTTCGGGGGGTGAAAAGGATTAGTGAAACCATGGGAACTATGAGAGTACTACCAGTTTCAAGAGGTAATTTCGTTTGAAACCCACTCTATCACATTGGTATTAGAATTAAGTCTAGCACTTCCATTGAAAATCATATGCATGAGAGTTTAAAGGAAATTCATTCCAAAAATATCAGTGAAATGTTATTGTGAGGTTACATATCCAATGATTATATATTCATAAGAAGTAATGGGGGTAAGATTGTACCATATAAAGTCTCATTAGTTTATGCATTATTTATCCATGACAAGTTAGGTTGGACATTGTCTTTAATTTGACTCATAGTTCTTAGAAAAGTGTAACGAAGCGTGTAAGCATGCCTTTGCGAGTACGGGAGTGAGAGACTGTTGCTATGGATTAAACCGTTGAATCCAAGAGTGCCCGCTATATTTTCATTAATATAATAAGACCCATTAATTCTGTGATGTAGTGTATCTAAAAAAGAGTGGTTTTTTGAGTCCTATCTTACTTTTTAGGGTTAATTGAACATAATTAATGAAAAACATGAAAATCCTAGATTGAGACCGCATACGAAATAAAGTCATTTAGTTTATCAAAGTTGTGATTTGACTAATTTGTATGAGGAGAAGATGGTAGGCACCTCATTGTACATTAAAACAATCTCCACTTGTTTTTAAGTATTTTTATCTGAACACAAATAAACAATAACAAATCGTAAGTCAAAACATTTTTTGGTTTGAACTCAAAAATTGAGGTCAAGTGGCCGACTTACCTGATGGGGTAAATCAGGATCAAAACCTCCTAGTTCTGACCTTAGTGCAGGCGACATAAATCGTGGTCTCAGATTTTAAAAATCTGATTCTAGTCAACTTTTCTAGTTGAGTGTTGGGAAATTATTGTTTATCTATCACGGACCAAAATTTGATCGCGGGAGGGGATTATGTTCTAATTTACTATATGCAAAACAAAAGATGAAGGTATAAAGATGTAAGTTTAATCCGGACTGCCTGGCCTTAACTCTGGATTATCCATGATGCAACACAAGACCGATGCATACAAAGTGCATGGGAGCCTCTCTCTCTTGCTGGATTATCTCTTATAGAAAACTAACAGCCTCTAGGGAAATTTCTCTCTCTAATTGACTTTCTCTTTTCGGGGCTTCCTAGGGCCATTTATATAGCGGTCTGGGGTGTCGAAATGTTGCAAAAGAAGACCAATGGGCATTTTTTATCGCCACAAAGAATAAGACGAGATCAGACCAATAAGACCAAAATAACTTTATCGGTCGGTATATTTCAAGCATTTAAGGTGAACCGACTAGTTGAAAGGAGAAATGAGCAGCAAAATTTTCTCCTTAATTTACTATTAAAGCCTTTTCTAGAAGGAATAGACTAATTAAATGCATGTGATTAAGGTAAATTAAGGACAAAAATCCAAATTAAAGTAAATCTAACTACCAAAATTCCTCTCTCATCCAAACTTTGACCCAAATGAGGTCTAAACTGATTGGAGTCGCTGAAGGGACCTGGCTATTGCAATGTACAAACTAGACTGGATTAAAATAACTAAGTATGACCAACAATAATTAAATAGTTAAATAAAGGGTACAAAAATATGGTGTCTACAAAGGCACTATATTTAATCACCAAGAACTTGTGTGCGAAACGAATGTGCTTCCCTGTGTGTCACATTTGAATTTAAGGTCTAGACCTTCACCGCCTCAAGGTGTGTATCAAGCATTTACTTATGTTCTTTTGTTTGTCTTTCATGTACGTGCTTTGTGTTTACTTATTCGAAATAAGTAAGGCGTTTTTGTATATATAGTCACAAAATATACATTAGTGAACTCCTAGTAATGTATCTTAATGTCATAAATTGTATATTTAATCCCTTAAGTTTTCAACATATTGTATTTTCACCCCATGTGCTTTTTAGGAGGGAAATGAATATCTCACTTCCCGCCATTTATTTTTCTAACTGTTGTTTTGGCAGGAGAATTCACTTTTTGCTTACAAACCTATATTGATTTCTTGGCTCCTTTTGTAATGTCCTGGATCCACATCCACGACCCCACCACATGACCTTGGTTAATTTAAAAGGGCTAGTCAATAAGTGCTTAGGAATTCATTGACAATATCTTATAAGGCCATATTCCTTCTCTTCCATTTTCGATGGTCGACAAGATCCAACTTAATCTTATGTCACCGTATAGCCAAGGATTTTCCCTAGTAAACAGTGCATGTGGAGTCTCCATCCACCCTAGTAAACACGTGGGATCTCACATCGATTCTTGCCTTTTGCTGTCTAAAATAAGTCATCATTATCCTGTAAAAGGAAAGGATAAAGTCAGCCCCATAATTTCAGAGAATCAATCTCAAGTCAGCCCCATAATTTCAGAGAATCAATCTCAAGATTTGGAGGAAGATCACGGACAAACTTTACATGAATCGTCCGCATGAAGTCAGCCCCGTAATTGCCGAAATCAAGTTCCCAATCAACGTAATATTCTGGAAATGTTCTATGTAAAATGCTGTATATAAGCCATGCACTAGAGGCTGAAAATGTATCGAGAAACATAGATTTCTTTCATAGATTCAGAGCAGGTTTAATCCTGCTGCGGTAGATTCAAACTTTTCTTGTTCTATCTTTTCTTCATGGCTTCATCATCTTCGTCAAAGTACCCTTACCCAGCAGCCCTTAACATTGGGAATTTTGTTTCCCTTAAACTCACTCCATCCAACTTCCTGCTATGAAGACCTAGTTTACCGGCCTCGCCGAAAGTCAAGAGATGATTGGCTTTTTGGATGGTGGTTACCCGATGCCTAGTAAGTACATAACGGCCTCCGGTGCTGAAGTTGCAGGAGACAAGCCGATGAAAAATCCAGATTTTTAAGGCCTGGAAGCGATCAGATCGATTACTCCGGGGATGGATTACGGGCACACTTTCTGAAGAAGTTCTCAGACTTGTGGTTGGTTTAAAGACTTCAAGTGAGGTATGGGTTGCTCTCGTTGATTCTTACCACTATGCTAAAGCCACCCATACCATCTTACAAAGAAATTGTCCAGTTGCTTCAAGGACATGAAACTATGAGAGCTTTACATAGTGCTGAAGTCCTTGGAGCAAATCCACATGCAACCTTTGTTGGACAGCATACCCATGGACAAAATGGAGGAAAGAATAATAAGCATAGTAATCAAGGATATGATTCTTTCACCTCAAAAGGTCGTGGATTTGCACAAGCCAGTTACTCACCATCTCATGAAAATGCAAATCGTGGAAGTCAGGTAAGTAAGTCGCCGAAAAATTCATCACAAGAAAAAGAGGACGTAAAATGTCAAATTTGCAACAAGACGAGTCACACTGCACTTCGTTGTTACCAAAGGTTCAACCAGGCTTATCAACCAGAGGATACAATTAAAGCACTTGCTGCAATGTCTATATCTGACAGCCAAGACTTGGCATGGTTTCCAGATACTGGTGCAACACAACACATGACTGATGACATTTGTAATCTCCAAACCTGTACTCCTTACTTTGGATCTGAAAAGATAATGGTTGGTAATTATTAGACATTACACACATCGGAGACACAATTTTACCGGTTGGGAATGAAGACTTAAAACTAAAAGACGTTTTAGTTGTTCCACAGAAAAAAAAAGAATTTACTATTTGTGAGTCAAATGACATCTCAATTCCTTATGATTTTGAATTTAACTCGAACGGTTTTGCAATAAAGCACAGGGAAACACAGAAAGTGATAGCAAAAGGAAGTATCTTCGGGACTTTATGCTGTGGAACCGCACCGTCGTCAAGTTTTCTTCTCGACTAGATTTCGTAGAGTATCCGATGATGTATGGCATCAATGGCTAGGGCATCCTTGCATGCATGTTATGGAACATCTAAAGAAAAATAAGACGATTTCATGCCTTGCTAAAAGTAATGGTGGACATTTTTGCAGCAATTGTCAGTTGGCTAAAGCTTTGTCGCTTGCCAATTTTACCGATTCTTAATCATTCTGATGAACCTCTTGCTTGTATCCATTGTGATCTCTGGGGACCAGCTCCGGTATCGTCCTTTCAAAGCTTTAAATATTATGTCATTTTTATTGACGAGTGCACTCGCTACACTTGGTACTTCCCATTAAAACGTAAATCTGATTTCTTTGCTTGTTTCATGGAATTTCACAAATTCATAAAGACCCAATTTGGCAAAGAAATTAACGTTTTCCAATCTGATGGTGGTGGTGAGTTTGTAGATACAAAGTTCTGAGTATATTTGAATGATCATGGTAAACATCAATTTTCATGTCCTAAAACACCAGAGCACAACAACATAGGCGAACGTAAGCACCGTAACATTACGGAGCTTGGATTGACAATGTTATTTCATGGTCATCTTCCGAAAAGGTTTTGGGTCGAAGCCTTTGGAACTGCTATGTGGCTCATGAATAGACAACCATCAAGTGTTCTAAGAATGCTGAGTCCATATGAGAAGTTATTTGGATGACAACCTAACTATGGGTCTTTACGCATATTTGGATCAAGGTGCTTCCCGTACTTGAGAGATTATGCCAAAACTAAATTTGATCCATGTTCATTACCTTGTGTTTTCCTAGGATATATCGAATTCTACAAGGGCTATCGATGCTATCATCCACCTTCGGGACGAGTTTATCTATCAAGAAGCGTGGTTTTTGATGCAAATAACTTTCCATTCTGAGAACCTGGGGCATTACATTCTAGTTGCAATGATCATAGTGAGTTAATAGTATTTGACTCATGGATTTCAGGTTCCACGGAGAAGTCCTTAGAAACATCCTTGGATAGTGAGGAGTTCCATCAAAATTCAACTACAGGTGATGATTGTGCAGATTTGACAAGCCCTTCAAAATTGTCTGGTAAAGATCGAGGTAATACACCACTAGACTCAAAAGGTAACATTATTAATGTTCCTTCAATCGTATGTGAAATATTACCTATTGACCATGATCACGAAATCAGTGAAACCTATATGGAGTCTAACCATGAATCCCATAGCGGACAAACTTCACATGAAGAACATGGTGGTGTGCTTGGATCTAATACATCTCGATTTGGTAATGAACACACTTCAAATTCTGACATTGCCGCTACAAGTAATGTCAACCTTGATATTATCCAACATAAAATGATTACTCAAGCTCGGTCTGGTTCATCCAAACCAAGCCAAAAGTATCCAACATCAGAATATGCACTTATTGTTCAAAGTGCTCCTAAAGAACCTCGTAGTACTAAAGGAGCACTTAAACATCCATGGTGGCTTGCTGCTATGCAAGAAGAGCTATCAGCACTTGAAAAAAATCGTACATGGGATCTTGTACCCCATTCATCCTCGATGAATGTAGTAGGTTGTAAGTGGGTATACAAAACAAAGCTGTGGCCAGACGGTTCTCTTGAACGCCTAAAAGCTCGACTTGTCGCTAAAGGCTTTAAGCAAATTCTTGGAGTTGATTTTCTTGAGACCTTTTCTCCTGTTATCAAACCAGCCACTATCAGAATTGTACTCACTATTGCACTTGCCCGTAATTGGGATATTCGGCAATTAGATGTGAAAAATGCATTTTTGCATGGTCAACTAACAGAGCCAATTTTTATGGAACAACCACCTGGGTTTCAACATCCTTACAAGCCTCGACATGTGTGCAAATTAAATTGAGCACTATATGGTCTTCGTCAAGCTATGCGAGCATGGTTTGATAGTTTTAGCACCTTTCTTCTTGCTACAGGATTCTTCTATTGTACCGCTGATTCGTCGTTGTTGTGCATAGGAGCTCCCGTGGGACAATTCTACTACTACTCTATGTCGATGGCATAATCCTCACAGGTGACAATTCTAAGCTTTTAGCTCAGATTATGGCCCAGCTACAGCAGGAATTCGCTATGAAAGACTTAGGCTATTTACATTATTTCCTGGGCATTGAAGTGCAAAAGTTCTCTCAGGGATTATTCCTAAGTCAAAAGAAATATGCAACTGAATTACTTAACCGAGCATAAATGATGAATTGCAAACCAATTGGCACACCTCTGATAACCAGAGCAAGTTCTGCTACTCAGACATATGTTCCATTCTCAGATCCACATTTCTATCGAAGTATTGTTGGAGGGTTACAGTATTTGACATTTACACGACCTGACATTTCATATAGTGTCTACTATGTCTGCCAATACATGCAAAATCCTACCAACCATCATTTTCAGCTAGTTAAACGAATACTTCGATATGTCCACGGAACTTTTGGTCATGGAATTCGGTTGCTCTCTCAAGGTTCTCTTGATCTTTATGGTTTTTTTGATGCAGATTGGGCAGGGTGTCCTGATACACGAAGATCAACAACTAGCTTTTGCACCTTTTTGGGAAGCAATTGCATTTCTTGGAGTGCTAAGAAGCAAGCCACAGTAGCTCGATCTAGTACTGAAGCTGAGTATCGTGCTCTTGCATCTATCGCTGCATAAATTACTTGGTTATCGTTTATTTTACGGGACATAGGTGTACATCTCTCTCATCCACCAGCCTTATTTTGCGATAATATCTCAGCCTTGCATCTCACAATCAATCCCGTGTTTCATGCTCGCACGAAACACATCGAAATTGATTATCATTTCGTTCGTGAAAAGGTGGCACTTGGCTCTTTGACTACGAGGTTTGTTTCGTCAGAAAATCAAGTTGCTGACATTCTTACTAAACCGTTAACACGATCGAGTTTTGAAGCACTTCGAGTCAAACTTGGCCTATGGCCACCACCACAGTCAAGTTTGAGGGGGAGTGTAAAAGGAAAGGATAAAGTCAGCCTCATAATTTCAGCAAATCAATCTCAAGATTTGGAGGAAGATCGCGGACAAACTTTGCATGAATCATCCGCATGAAGTCAGCCCCGTAATTGCCGAAATCAAGTTCCCATTCAAAGTAATGTGCTGGAAATGTTATATGTAAATATTGTATATAAGCCATGCACTAGAGGCTGAAAACGTATCGAGAAACATAGATTTCTTTCATCTTCCACTTTATTTCGAGTTCCTTTGGAGCTCTCCCTCAACAAGGGCACTAGGTGGAACATGCGTAATTTTTTGGGTTCTTGTATATTTAACATTAGAAAAAAAGAAGGAAGAAGAAGAAGTAGAAAGAAAAAGGAGAAATAATTCAAAAAAAAAAGGGTCAATAGGATCAGCTCTGATTCAAGGGAATTGGTGGCACCATTCTAGTGCAAGTCATTGGCCTGTGACCACAGAATCGACGACAGTGCCTTGGGTCAGTGGCACCAACCAACGGTTTTTAGTCTCTTCTCTTTCAAATAGTATTTTATCTTGGGATATTTCAAGACTTTAAACTTTCACGTTTTGAGGAGTTGCGACTTTCCATTAAGATATGTAAGAACCGGTTCATTACTTATGTCATTTTCAACTTTTTGAAATTCTTTGTAAAGGTGCAATCTTAAATTTTTTTTTTAAAAATAAAATAATAATAATTGGACATAATATCCGAAGATAAATGAGTCTGCATCATGCTCGAGAAAATTACTACCGGTACTATCTTTGGAGAAAGTTTTTGTTTTGAATTCACCATAACATATGGTTGGTTCTAGAAATCTATATAGTCGGCAGTTCCAATCCACCACTTCCATCAACTGATCACTACTGGTCGTGAGCTGTGGTAGACACCCACACCCAGAAGAGACACTGAGCAAAGCATGGCGCTGGTTCCGAACCCAGTTAACGATGGGCCCGTGTTCGCCGAAGTGGACATGGGTGGTGACTCCTCCTCGCCCACGGTCCGAGCCACCGTGGTCCAAGCCGCCACCGTCTTCTACGACACCCCTGCTACTCTAGGTTCACTTCATTTCCCTTGTCCTCCACTCTATCTTTTTCTATGTGAAAATTGTTTGTTGTGTGCAATCAACCATCTTATGCGCATGGAAGCTCTGTTTGGTTGGTGGGTATTTGGTAGGCAACTGTGAAGGGTTTGAATTCGCGCTTAAAAGTAACTTTAATTGTGGATAGTGGAGATGAGGTTGATTTTCTTGCATTCAATTTGCATGCTATGAAAATTATTTAAGAGAAACCACTCTAGGTTTACTTCACTTCCTTCTCATCCCCCTAAATTTTGACCCAATGTTCTCTCTGAAAGTTGTCACGTTAATTTTTTTATTATTTGATCATCCATCTTTTCTGCATGCAACCTCTCCTTGGTTGGTGGCTATTTGGAAGGACATTAAAGGGTTTGAGTTGCTGCTTAAAGGATGACTATAGTATGGGGACAATGCCAATGGAGGTTAATTTTCTCGGACTTAAATTGCACGACATGGCAAATATTTTGTAGAGAAGCCACTCTAGGTCTACTTCATTTCCTTCAGCATTTCCTCGACTTTTTCTCAATTTTTTTTTCAAAATTGTTAAGTTAATTATCATGTTAAGATTTGTAGTCTTATAACTATATATGGAGTTCATGCAAACTGTGTTTGCTTGATGGCAAATGGTTGAGAATCTGAATTGGAGCGAGAAATACAATTGCTAGAGGCGTAGCACAATTGAAGATGGAGGTTGACTTTCTTGCTATTTTGTTTTTGGACACCGTTACGATGCCAACAAGAACAAGGAACCACAAGAGGGGGAGAAGGACTACTACAACCGGGTAGGATACCAGTCACTCGACCAGGATATCTAGCATAACCAAACATGTATGGGGTCCAAAGAATGGTCGATATTCTTGCTAGAGGAATAGTTACAAGTAAGTTCTTTTTGGTCTAGAATCCATTTTGGAGCCCTTGGAGTGTCAAGCAAAATGAGGCCTGGTGAAGTTATAGATTATGCAGGAATTTGAAATGATGCTTGTGTTCGTGCTGCCAATTTGCTACGCACAATTGCTTGTGGTGCTTTGATTTTTCTGTAACGTGTTTGTTTGATGCTGATTGTTAACTGTAACATGTTGGATCAGGCATGAAACATAAAGAATGGGATTAATCATTTTCCCTTTTGATCTGTTAACATAAAGGCACTGCTAAAGGACATAAGTTCATGTACCTGGTGGGGATTACGCTTCAAACCTCAATGACAAATTCTTTGTGAGAAAAGAAAGTAAACTCTTTTGGGTGCTCAGCGTCCAATTTTTTCTCTTTAACCTTAGCATATATTATTCTGATCCTGTTTTATTTTGCTCCATTTGTAACATTAAAGTTGGAGGGTAAACTTATCATTTTTCAATTTAGGAGGCTCTTAATTTCAAATGTTCTAACGAAGTTGTAGGGATTTTCCTATCGTGAAAATCTGTCAATAATTAGATTGATGGCAATATGTTTGATTGTGCATTCAGATAAGGCTGAAAGGTTGTTGGCTGAAGCAGCCTCATATGGTTCCCAGCTGGTTGTGTTTCCAGAAGCATTTGTTGGTGGTTACCCGCGTGGGTCAAACTTTGGTGTGACAATTGGTAACCGTACAGCCAAAGGAAAAGAGGAGTTCCGGAAGTATCATGCTGCAGCCATTGATGTACCTGGTAAGACCCTGTTTAGGTCTTGTATTCATTCAAAATGGAGATGGAAAATGAACTAATAATAGGACGATTCAGCTATTTAATATATACTCATACAAAGGCATTCACACTGACATGAACAAATTATACTTACAATCTTTGTAATTTGTATTGTAGGCAGTCGCGGATCTAGGGTTGATATTAAGGTGGTCAAATGTTATAGTGAAAAAGTTTCAGAATCAAGGTGGTCGATGTCTTTTTAAACACTACATTAAAGAAAGTAAAATAACTGACTAAAAAAGTAAAAATATGTTTCCTCAAAATGAAGGTGGTCGATTGACCACCTCGAGGAAAGGGTGGCTCCGCCCCTGATTGTAGCTAACAGACATAGTTTTCATGGTTTCCTTGGTGTGGAAGCAAAGTAGATGTTGTTGAGCAAAAGTGAGTTCTTTTTTCCTGAATTGGAATTCAAAATATGTTTTGAAATCTAAAGTATGTGAACCACAGTTTTCACATTAGTGTTCAAGTGCAATTCAAGAATGTGTATTGATGTCTTCTTCAGCCATTTATGCTCGATAGGTTACTTTTTGAGCTATTAGAATGGGCTCTGGGAAGACGTGTTTATCTTCCGAAAGCCATCCTGCAGAAGCTACGGAGACCAGCTTCTTTAACTCACTCTAAATGAATATAAATCAAGATAGGAAAACGGATCTTCGAAGCTATTTTAAAGTTTTTTCTGCAGACCTATTCCTTGTGATAACTCTCTCTACTTGTAGCTAATGCTGTTTCTTTCAATTTCTATTTTATATTACCCCTGCAGGTCCTGAAGTTGTCCGTTTGGCAGCCATGGCTGGAAAGTACAAGGCACATCTTGTGATGGGGGTGATAGAGAGAGATGGATATACTCTCTACTGTACGGTTCTGTTTTTTGACTCTCAAGGCCATTACCTTGGAAAGCACCGGAAAATCATGCCTACGGCATTAGAGCGCATAATCTGGGGCTTCGGAGACGGATCAACAATTCCAGTTTTTGAGACTCAAATCGGAAAAATAGGAGCTGCCATATGTTGGGAAAATAGAATGCCACTTCTGAGGACAGCAATGTATGCTAAAGGTCAGCCACATGATTAAAAGATCTAGGATCTTATGTCTTGCTATCTGCCTTTATCAATTATTTTAAGTTGGGGAAAGTCCACTCCTTTTTAAGTTAGCTGATCTCTTCTTTACTGCTTCTTTTCTATTTTTGCATTAGGATAAACTCTTTATTATTTTCCCAAAAATTGATATTGGAAGGAAAAGATTCAAGTGTCCCAAATCAGATGGTTACTTGTGGAGGCAGCTTGCTGGTTCATGGTTCATTTCTTAACGGATTGGTGTACAAATGCATATTACCAGTATAGCTATGGGCCTAGGCCGCTGGGTGCAATATGGAAAATCTGCACATTCTCGAATGTCCTTTTGTCAAATTTTGTCTACAAATTTAGACTTTTGTTTCAACATGTGTAACAAGTAGATATGTCACATTCAATTCAATTGGCTTGATTAGGAGGCCAAACTCAAGGGGGCCTGCTTATGAATACCCGAATTTTTCTTTGCTACTTGTCATACTTTGGTTTGAACTTTGCTACTTTGAGTTGCATCTCGAATCATCTATTGGACGATAAGACAGTAACTCACTAGGGTTAGGAATTAGGACACATTGAACGAATGATACAAAACTATAGGATTCTTTTTCCTATTTGGTTATGTTGTATCTATTATATATCTGTTTCTTGCGTAGACGCAGGCTACCGTTACATAAGGCTATGATGTCAGTCTAAGAGCTAATATACGTAATTACCTTTACTGGAAAACTGAATGGCTTGATAAATCTATTGAGTTTTGGAAGCCTAAAGCAAGGACCAGATGCCAAAGACAAGGAAGAGTAACTTTTGGTAGGAGAAGTGTCCTTCAGTGCCGGTTGATTTGTTCTAGTACGTTCTCTGGTGTCTGGTGTTATTAGTTAAGTAGTCCTGGTCCTTGTAGTGGTATGATCTGGTTCCATTCTTATGGCTTGTTCAATGGCATGGTCAACTCCTGCTTGTGGTATGCATAGACACCCAAGTGATTGGAAGTCTGAATTTTTGAGATCTGGTTGAAAGAGGTGGGTATCTTAAGCGCAGGGTACATGGTCTTGACCGTGCATAGTGTGTTAAGTGCATGCTTGTGTGTTTTACTGTGTTTTGCTGTTGTTTGATATGAATTTCATCGTCGAAACCTTGATTTGGGAAATGTGGATCTTTGTTCATAGGCATTGAAATATACTGTGCTCCTACGGCGGATGCCAGGGATTTGTGGCAAGCATCAATGACCCACATTGCTCTTGAGGGTGGATGTTTTGTCTTATCAGCCAACCAGTTCTGCCGAAGGAAAGATTACCCAGCCCCTCCCGATTATGTGTTTTCTGGCACGGAAGAAGATCTTGCACCAGATTCTGTTGTTTGTGCTGGTGGCAGTGTGATCATTTCGCCATCAGGGACTGTTCTTGCAGGACCCAATTATGAAGGGGAGGCACTCATCTCAGCTGATCTAGGTATGTTACCATGCATAGGTTCCTCAAACTTTCCAAATCATTACCTGCCCAAGTTTTCTTTGTAAATCGGCAATCTCAAGCAAGGGCCCTGATTTTTCTGTTGGGGCTTGATAACTATGAGCACTTCTGAAAGGGAAGGTTCCTCCCTGCCTTATTATTCTGCCCTCATGCCAAGAGAACCTTCTATTTTAGCTTGAACATCTAACAATGCAGTACCACCATGAAAGAACTCGAGCAACAGAAGTGATGCAAAAGAGGCAGAATTGCTTTATATGTCTCGCCTTTGACACATTTCAAGCTATCAAAAACGTATGAATTTTAATGTACACACCAGTTACAGGATAATGGATATCTATCTAACTTGAAGTAAAAGGTTGGGTTGGGGAATAACAGGTAAGGTACGGGCGTGGGATACGGATCCTGACATGTTAAGTCAGACATGTTGAGTAACTTATCCTAGGAGAAAGTTAAACATGTCAAGCATGTCAAACTGGTTGAAGACACTGTTAAGGTAGAACGTTCTTTGATTACATGGTCGCTTCAGCATGAATGATTCGTCCATGCCAACCACGTAGTCATTCTTTGTCTCTGATGTACAAACCTGAGTCCATGCAACATGTCAGGGTATTAACACTGGCTAATCCAGCCTTACATGGTAAAAAGGAACAAATAGATAGATTAGGAAAAAGCAAGGTAAATGGTGAGCTAGGATTAAAAACTAAGGAAAATGCGAAGAAAATGGGGTAGATGAAAGTTTGCTTGTCTAGTCTTTTGCCTCCTGACAACTTCCAATCACATTCTGCCTGTTTTATGCGTAAATAACTTCACTGCTTGATCTCAGTAGCCATCTCATGGCTTCCTTTTCTGTCCTGTATCCCTTCCCCTTGTCATCTCAACTTCACATTCTAGTACCTGCCTGCTCATGGCGTGATAAGCCAACTGATTAACCCGGCTGAATAAACATGGTGGAATTTTCAACCCTCCTTATGGTGAACTTATAACTTTTGTCAGTGCCGTGTTCCATTTTTCCCCGGCCAGATTAGAAGATTTTTGCCAGTTTGCTTAATCTTTATTCATTCTTGGTTCGCACGTACTGCCTTGGCTACATGCTCTTTCCTGGGTTAGCAAGGAACTATAACGTCTTGTACTTGGTACAGTTGGAGGTTGGAACATGAACGCTCGAATCTCATGCTTTTTTTTCTGTTTCAATCTCTCTCCGTCTGTCTCTTTCTTTACCATTTTCCATGTGCTAGAATCCATAAGAGTTCGTTTTAAGCTGGCTCTGAAGTTGGGCATTCTTCTATTCTGGGGTGGTCCCAACGTCGAGGGGGGTTATAGCTTGTAAATTTGCTAGGAACTTCAGGCAGTTAGCTTTCGCTTTGGGGCTGCTACTAAATCCAAATGCAAGTTGGGGATATTTATATTTGGGATGGTCCTGATGGAAATTGCTTTTTGGACAATCCTAAAACCCTCGAAGACTCCCTCTCTGTTGTCTTCTAATGGCATTCAGACATCTTACAGGTTGAACATTTAGCATTCGGTCTCCAAATTTTTGTAATATTCTAATTATTTAAGAGTGCTAATTATTAATAATGCGCCTCTAATGTTAATGGTTAAATGCTGCATAGATCTCGGAGAAATTGCACGGGCAAAGTTCGACTTTGACGTGGTTGGGCATTATTCAAGGCCTGAAGTACTTAGTCTAACAGTGATGGACCAGCCAACAAGCCCGGTAACATTCACATCAGCAGCTGCAATCGCGGAAGTTTCTAAGAGGTAGTAACTTTTCGTCAACCAACAAATTGAGATTCTGATGGGAAAAGAGTGGCCCATTCATATCTGTTCTTGCATGGTTGATGGTTTCTATCTGGCCGTAAAATCTCATCTTGTAGGATTGCACTGTAACTTGGTTCTGGATACTGAAATTGGTCTGGGTATGTACATCTGCTCTAGTTGTTATTAATATGCAACATTAAAGTGCTTCTTTCATTTCTAGTTGAAATATGAAACTGTATGCTTGCTTCTAACTTTGATCGTTACAAAATATTTCTTCACTTCTGTGGATTTTGCTACATTTTGCTTGTGGAAGCTCCTCTGTTCTAGTTCACAGAAGACAATTGATTAGGCAAAAGCACTCTTTCTCATAAACCCACCTACAGGCTAGCAAAAGAAAGGAGAAAAAAGGGGAAAAATAAAATAAAATGCGAAAGCTCAATATTCACTGTTGACAGAGTCAGCATCCGCCAAGGTCACATTATCTGATTAAAGAATTTGTGTAAAAACTTTTGGAAAAATAGCATTTTCCAATGCCTTTAACTTTTGGAAAATGTTACTTTTCACTCTCCGTAATGATGCATCTCAGTGACGATTTTGAACCTTTGAGTGACAAATGAGAAGGGGAAATGACATACAAATCGATGAAAATAGCTTCACCCTATTTCCATCAATAACTGAAGTAGAAGTTTGATATACTTGACGTTATTAGTCGACACTGTTATAAAAATTTGACGTGCTTCGCATAATTCACAATAAAATTAAGTACCATGCGCGCAAGTTGACGTGTAATACCGTCTTATCAATCAAACACACAAAAATAAAACATAAAATAGAAGCAAATCATTTGAATTCGGCAATACTTCGCATGAAGCCATGGAAAACATTTGGTTCAAATTAGCATGTTTTCCATGAATAGGCTGCCCCCCTCTAAAGTCACCAGGAACTTCAAGCACAAGATGATGATTAGTCTTTAGGAGCATGAATTGGTGGGCATGGACACATGCATGGAGATGGGGAGGTGACACATTCCATTAAATATGTCACCCAGAGGTTTCATCTCCACCAACATCACTTGGTGCATCTCTATGTCCTCTTCATAATTCGTGAAGCAATTCATTGAATTAAGGCATCGGACGATCAACTGGGGTGGTCATGGCATGTGGTGGGTCCCAGGCTTCTCATGCAGGTTTCTGATTCCAAAACACAGCTCTATATGGATGTATGCGGAACAAATGAGAGACATATTGAACCGTTAGTGGGTCCCAACCTCGTGGCCTCTCCCGCAACGGACCTGCAAGTTTATTTGTTGGATTGTTTCTACCATATATTTTATTTTATGTTATGCACTTGGCAGCAACTGATGGGTCCGCAATAATCGCCCTCTTGGCCTCTCCTGTATCCACCCCTCTCTCTCTCTCTGGGATTATTTGCATGGACCTCAATTGTTTCCATATATTCATTTTCGAGACTCTGTTGGTCCGATTCTGTTTCTTTAGGGCACCAATACGTATTCTTCTTACTAAATGACCCGTAGTACAAGCAGCTACAAAGAAACCAAGTAGCCGTCCCTGTAACTCGTGGGGGGTAACTAAGCATCTACTGATTCTAAAGACTGTTTCATGGCCCGTTGACCTTTTACGCAGTCCCGACAACATTCGAGCTAATTCTAGAGTACTCGAGAGAGTCTGAAATTGTGTCCAAGCAACTTCTAAGTGGAGAAGATGATTGCAAGTCGAGATGTGATTCTCAAAGAAGGGTCATGCTATGATGCATCCCAGTGGTTTGGAATGTTGTGCACCATACACTTCTCGCAATTGGTAGTACTAAATGAACATAACTTACTACCAAATGTTCTAAAATTACCACTTGATGATCAAAATGTAGTTCATTTACAAAAATGAATAATGTTTTGCAAAACTATGGATGGTTTAATTGGACCCACCAATGTGACTAATCTTTGCTTCATTAACTAGTAATTGTTGGTCATCCAACAACGAATTTTGATCATTTGGCGGTAAAAAAAAAAAAAATGTACGTTACTTTCCAAACCACTGAGAATGCACATAAGTTTTTTCCCTCAACCAAAAAAAAAAATAAAAAAAAAATAAATAAATAAAATTTTTTACTTCAAACAAACAAGCAAAACATCCATCAAATTGAGAAACGTGCAGCGCGCCCCTGAGCACCCGGCAGGGGTTAGAATTCATACAGGAAACAAATGTGGCTAAAAATGGCTATTGTCAAGAGTAGAAGGTGCCATTGAAGAAACTAAAAGTGACGGAGGTTTGTTTGGAGAAAAGGATCATTTATGACTCTACCAGTTTCAGACTCCAAACCAGAAAGAGGGAGAAGTTCAGAAGCAAGTATAAATGCGCAGAACCTGGTCAAGCTGCTTCTTCTGATCTCTGCTTTTTACACATGCACGTCTCTCATTGGTCACGAACTTGCTCACGTGTGCGCCACGTCATCCTCCCTCCTCCTTTTATCTCTCCTACTTTCCCTTTTCCATGTAAAGCAACAGCCAACAGATTCACTCTGTGGAAACTCCTCCCCTCTCCTTTTCTTCCTAACTTCAAGATCAATCTTTGACAGCTCTCTCTTTCTCTTTCCCACACACATTCACGTCACAAATAAATACCCTAACCCTCCCTCTGTTCAAAATTTCTTTCCCTCAAGTAGAGTTTTGAAACAAAGCCACTTTAAGCTCTGAAATCTGAGCACTATCACTTCAATCTTCAACAAGATTTCCAGGGACTAAAAGAGGGTACGTCCAAGACTTGCCCGTTTAACTTGTTCTTTTCTTCTTTTTGACTGACTAAAGCATTACGAAAATCTAGTACTCTGTTTTCAAGACTCCGTTAGAAGATCTAGAAAGCAGTCAAAACCCGTGATTGCGACCATGAATCTCTGAGGTTTACTCAATATCAACCCAAATTTAGGAAATCTTAAAGGGGAATTACGGTTTGTTCCACATATATACACGAGCCTAGGAAAATGCCAGGGCAAAAGATGAATGTGGAGGGGAGAAATGGAGGGAAATGCAAAATCAGAAAGAGGGGTTGTTCATCATCATCTTCTTCTTCAATGGTCAAGAATTACCGGTTAAAACGGGCGATTTTGGCAGGGAAGAGAGGAGGATCGAGCACACCTGTGCCTACATGGAAAATGGGCACAAGATCACCTTCAATGGAAAATAATCAGTCAGTTAAGTACTTTCCAAAAAAGGGCATGGGAAAAGGAAAAGAAATTTCAATGTCAGCTAGAAAACTAGGGGCTACTTTGTGGGAGATGAATGAGTTTACTTCGCCTCGAGCGAGAGAGAATTTGGTGGAGGATGAAAGCAGTGAAGTAGAGATGGGAAGTAAAGGGAGAGTTGTGAAGTCATCGAAATCGGGCTCGGTGGAATCGCCTTTGCCTGATCCATCTCATAGCCTTGTGTTAGAGGTGGGCTGGTGCAATTTTCATTTAGGGTCGTTATTGCATTGAATTGGGTTTTGAGGGTAATTACTATTTTTTTTATTTGGATATTTTTATGGACCAATTGCTTTTACTTTGCAGAGAATGGATCGAGACCGTAGAAGAAAATCAGTAAGTTGTCAAAAACTTCTGCTCCCTGATAACAACTTTGGAGGATTGGAATCTCCTCACAATGACCACTTATTACAGGTAGCTTATAGCCTAATTTTCTATGTTCTTACAAGCCATTTTAGTTCTTCAGAAGAGACCCCCCCCCCCCACCCCCCCCCAAAAAAAAAAAAAGAAACGGAAAGATCCCTGGCACTTTTATTCTGTTTTGGATTTTGACTTACTATTCTGCTATGCTTTATTTTCTTACAAATAAACTCAAATATACTCTCAAGTTCCATAATAGGAAGACAGAAGCTACAAAGTCTGCAGTATTAGCTTGTCTATGGGTGCATGTAGAACAATTGCAGCCGAAATATAATCATATTTCATTCTAGAATCAGAGAACATGATTTTGGATTGGGTAGAATGGAAGAAAAAGATCGGTGTAGCTGACCCAGACTAGCTTTGGATAAAGGCTTAGATGATTGTGATGCTGGCTAGAGAATATTGATATTCACAATATCAATCGGTAGCACCCCCGACCTTGTTCCATAAGAGGCGCTGGAAAACAGATCTACTTCTACCCCGAGTAACTAATGAACGAACAAATCATAGAAATTACAGTACAGTTAAGAGCTAAGTTAGTTGCAAAAAGCGTGGGTTGGAGAGAGAGTGAATGTGAGGTTCTGGGGTGGGGAGTGTCTTGTATGGTATAGTAGGTTTTAAGGTTCGAGTTGGAGCTGGTGTTAGGTTCAGTGCGAGGTTCGGAGGCAGGAGCATCACCATTAGTGCAGAAACCTGCAGCCAAGGACCTAACACGTGTTCTTTAAGATCCATCTATTTCGTTTTAGAAAATGGACAAGTCCTTTTTTAACTTCAAAAAACACAGAACACGATTCTTCTGTTACACACACACACACACACATATGTATATATATTATATGCTGTTGCCAGCAGACCTAACATGTCATATGGTTGCCTCCAATCAGTATTTAGTGATATCATTATATGATATTAAGTACTTGTTTTACATAAGAATTTGTCTTTGTAGGCTCAAAGGCGCTCACTCATCCTGGATATACTCTCTTTCACCTAATAGTGCTGATCTAAGCATGACCATGCAGGTTGAATTTCAAACTCGTGGCCAGACTCTGAGCAGACATGTAGTTGGAGTTAAGACCCGGTTGAAGGATATCAGTAAAGGCCTTACTACATCCAAAGAGCTTCTTAAAGTTTTGAATCGCGTATGGGTTCCAGAAGAGCACCATTCAACAAGCAAATCCCTTGTCTCGGCGCTAAAAATTGAGCTTGACCAGGCCCGTATCCTGGTTGAAATGTTAATCCAAGAAGAAAGGTCTAACCGCGACCAGATAGTACATTACCTTTTGAAGCAATTTGCAGAAGAAAGGGCAGCTTGGAAACAAAAAGAGCAATATAGGATTCACAATGCCATTACATCCATAGCGAAAGACCTTGATGTAGAGAAGAAGCTGAGGAGGCAAACTGAGAGATTAAACAAGAAGCTTGGAAAAGAATTGGAAAATACAAGGGCATCCATGTCGAAAGCCGTCGAAGAGCTCGAGAGCGAGAAGAGGGCGAGAGAGATATTGGAGCAAGTCTGTGATGAGCTGGCCAGAGGGATTGGAGAAGACAGAGCGGCCGTTGAAGAACTCAAGAAAGAATCAGCAAAAGTTCGAGAAGAGGTGGAGAAAGAGAGGGAGATGCTTCAAATAGCTGATGTGTTGCGTGAAGAAAGGGTCCAGATGAAGCTTTCAGAAGCTAAGTATCAGTTTGAGGAAAAAAATGCTGCAGTAGAAATGCTTAAAAGTGAACTTGAGGCTTACTTGACATCCAAAAGATGTGAAGGAAAAAGGGATCATTGCTCTCCCAACTATGACAAGATCAAGGAGCTTGAGGACTACTTGAGAAAAACACTCATGCGGTCAAGTCAAAATGGAGAGAGCAAGAAGGACGAAAGGGAAACAGGAGAGAGAGGAGAAGATGATTCAGCTGATAGTGATCTTCATTCCATTGAATTAAACATGGATAACAATAGGAAGAGCTGTGAATGGAGCTATATTGATTCAAATAGGACTTCTGTAGATGATATTATCATGGGGAAGAAGCTTACATACGAAAATGGTGAAGGAGAACACATTTATCTAGAAAGAGAAGTCTCAGATAGCATTGAATGGGAATTCAGCAATAAACATCAAGAAGATTCAGATGAATTTGTGAGGGAAAGATTTTCCAAGATTGTTTCACAAGCTCGGGAAAAAGATTATGAAGATGAGATCGAAAGGTACAAACTGATTAAAGATCTTAGAGACCACATAGTGTCTGGTTCAGGACTGGCAGTGATGCAGGGAGCAGCTTAAAGGCATGGCTTAGGGGAGATCAGCTGAAAGGATGCACAAAGGTGCTGCACTTTTGATACAAATCACTTGCCAAGTTCTGCAATGCAACTCCGTCATCAGAATTTTGCTACTGGTATTGGTAAAATTTGAAAGTTAATTGTACAAAATCTCCTACTTTTTGTTAGGTTCTTGGATGAAAGAGGCTTTACCTTTTACTAAAGAATGCATATATCACCGTTGTTGCAAGTACCGAGTTTTGCACTGTACAGTACTCACCTTTTCTCTCTCTTTATTCTTCTGTGTGAAGCCTGATGTCTAGTCCAGTTATACATTCACCTGAGAGTATTGTACACAACTTCGCCGGTGGTACTTTAATATACTGTGTTTCCCTTCTAGACTTCATGTACATTGTAGTCTTTGAGCTTGAAAAAGAACAGAGATCAAGAAAATGAACATGGAAAAAATAGTGGAATTTACGTGGGCCAATAACATAAATATGTGTTTATCCTATGGTGGATGCAAGTGCTTATATCTCAGTCTGATTAGCCGAGAGAAATTTTTGTAATAACAACGAGATGTTCATAGGAGAAAATTAACATTTACTAAGTCAATGATGCAGACGGATATATTCTAATTGATTCCAGACCAGTTGGGACCTGAGGACGGACTAATTTGGGATCATTGTCGAGTTTGAGTTCAGGGTTCATTTGCACTATGGAAAGGTATCGAACGTGCTTGGACTAGGGGACATTGCAAACTTATTGTCGAGTCTGACACAATGGAAGCACTCGAAGAAGCTATCTCGCTGAATTTTTCCGTGGATCTTGATTGAAACGTAATTACTCAGTCGCTACATGCTATCACGATATTGTCTGTGTAGTGCAACTAGCCAAAGTTGGCAGAGCTAATGAAAATGGTTTTCGTGTCCTTGCAACCGCCCTGCCTGGAGTTGGATGCCACGGCGTCCAACGGCCAAAAGCTGTTACTGTAGTCTCTTTTATCTCATGTACTAAAAAATAAAATAGAAAATGAACATTTTCCTTGCGGACTAGGGCCCGGACTTTGTTATCTTGGGTGTCAAACAGTCTGCTTTCATACGATCTTGAGGCATCATGTCATATCTTGGCAGCCATATCCTTACTAACTTGGATAGCTTAAACAAAAAACTAGAAGTTAAAACTAAAATTTAGCTGCACCCTGAGCTCAGACTGACACCATGTAAATTATAAAGTGGGTGGGGGCACATATCAAAATTATTCCCCATATAATGATTGACATGCCTTGGATAATTGAGACTCACATGCTTTCGAGCAATTGCCAGCTGAAGTGTCTCAGTTGGTGGTTTGATCGGTTTCAATAGTCTACTTTCCTGGTCACCATCAGCTGCATAAAAGAATGATGATACCAATTTATTTATTTACTAATCCCCAATAAACTTGCTTCTCAAAAGGACACGTATCTCCAGATAGGAAGAGGTTTGGACGGAGGCTTGTCCTGGATATTGTTTTGGGTGGAAATCTTCACATTTGTGTTCCCTGGATCTGATTCTCTTCCATTGAAAAAGTGGTATAGTGCCATTAACAGCAAGCATCAGTTACAGTGTGTCAAGTAATTTGTAGTGGTTTCTTAATTTGAACTGATTACCTTTAGCCATGTATTAGGTAAATTGTAGTGGTTCATGATGCCAGTGACAATAAAATGTTGCTGCTAAATTTCTTCCCATTCGATAGCTTTATAGTCAAATGGTTATGGAGCTAGTAACTCTAGCATGATTTGGTAACAAAATGATTCCATTATCACGTAAAGCTGTTGGTAATATAACGGATTTATGAACCAAAGTATAAGCTCAAAGGATCCTGAAAATGTAAAATCAAATTTATAGTTTCCACCCCAGTAGATAGAATTCGTTAGATTCTGGGATTTGAATCGTGTGCTATCCTCAACGAACTTTAGCCATGTTCAAATCTTTGAAGCCATTAAAGATTAGTACTCGTGCTGATTTAGTCCATATCAGTAAAACCGCCTACATGACGGTAGTCCGCACATCAGAACCTATACAAACAAATTCGACGCCATATGCCAATCTAATCACTATTGTCCAAGTTTTTCAACAAACTGTAGAGCAGCTGCAAGCCTCCCTCAATCGCTCACAGCGAGCGCACCATCCGCCCCGCCATCTTCGTCGGTCTATTGAGCGACAGCTAGTTTCCACCAGCAATAGGCAAACGTCTCATACGAACATCATCACCCCAAGCGCCTAACCCTCAGCCCCGACAAACCATTGTGGGGCGAGATCGCGACCCCACACACATCCCCATTTCTGACGACGAAGAGCGACCAAATCCTAAAGACCATCACTCTGCGGACCATTATTCAAAGGCTCAGTCGTCCACGCCGTACCGTTCTCTTGAGCGAAACCTCAACCAAATGATTCTCACCACTCCAGTGGTAAAAAATTGTCCCTTCATCGAAGACATCGAGCTCTTCTGCGTGCCCTTAAGAGTTTAAGATGCCACCTTGCGAGCCTTATGACGGCACTGGTGATCCAGAAGAACACTTGACTATTTAGTCGCCCACCAGATTTTCAAAGCCTTTCCTAGCACATTAAAAGGCTTCGTGCATGTTTGCTTCCATCATCATCTGGTGAAATCTATCTAATGTTGGACAAAACTCGCCGATTTCATTCTGAGCCAATTTTCTTCACGAGGGCGAAACAAAAATCTTTCCGCCTGTTTTGAATTCTACAGGGTCCCAACATGACTCTTCTGCTTGCTTTCGATATATCTAGACGGCCATAGTTATTACTGTTGGCTCCAGTTTTTAGGTGGGTGGGCTTATCTTCCTGTGTCTAAGCAGTCAACCGTAGTTACTCTTGGCTCTCTGACTCTTAGTCATAAGTGTTCGATAAGTCTAGATCGAGGACCGACGGTTGTTACTGCTGGCTCCGAATTCTGGATGTGCTTCTCTTCTTTCTCTAAGCAACCAACCGTTTTATTGTTAACTTCGGTTCTTAGTCATACATTTTCAACAAAACTACCAATCTTTGATACAGTTGGCTGCGGCTGAAAGATGTGCTTCTCTCCCTGTGGCTACGCAACCAACTGGGTCCTATGTTTTTAGTATTCCTAAATGACTATCCGTTTTTCCCGTTAGCTCCGGCTTCTACAAGTGCACTCTCTGTTTGGCAACCAACCGTTGTTACTCTTGGCTCCAACTCTAGGTAAAGCTTAGTCCCTTTTTAGTATTTCTTGGCGGCCAACCAACGTTACTGTTATCTCTGGCTTTTGGGAGTGCGCCTCTTCTCTATAGACCAACCTTTGTTACTGTTGGTTTTGACTCCAGATAAAGTTTATTCCCTTTCTACTGTACCTAGACGACCAACGTTATTACTGTTAGCTCCAACTTCAAGGAGTGTGCCCTTATGTGGCGACTAATCGGTGTTACTATTGCCTCTGCCTCCAAATGAAGTTAATTTCAATTTGCGTTCTCTAGACAAGAATCGTTCTTGCTATTAGCTCTGGCATCTAAGAGTGGGCTCTTTTTTCTGACAATCAACTGTTGTTGCTGTTGGCTCCAATTTCAAATCGATTTCAACCCATATTCCATTTTTATTTTGTTGTTACTTGTCGACCAACCGCTTGTACGAGTTGTTGGCTCCGACTTCGAGTGATATTTGGCAGCACCTTATTACTTATTATCCAATTACCAATGTCCAGTCATTCAAATTGTGTTGATTTGATTCCTTCCTAAAGGACATGTCGGAAGCCTTAAAAATGTTTGACCCCCCTCCCCTTTTGGTGAGTCCTCGCGTCAGTTATCTGTCTTGTGGTCTTTTGTTGTTCCTTTTTTTGTGTGGATAAAAACGTGTTGTATTCGGCGATGCTCGTTCCCTTGCAAGCAAGCTCCCTAGCTGAAGGGCACCGTAGAAGCCACATGCTTATACACTTAATTTTATTTAATTATAGGCCTTGTTTAATTAATTTAGTTTTGTCTTGTGGGTCTGGTCCAGTTACTAGGTCAATGTCTAGTTTGGTAGTTGAATTCATTTTAATTTGGATTTTTGTCACGATTTTATCTTAATAATGAGTGTTAAATTAAAAGGAATTAAATATGTGGTTGACCATTGAATTTTAATACAAATTCAACTTTGATAAATGTATTTCAATTGTGTTAAAGTGACTATTGAATTCTTAAATTGATATCAATTAGGTTACTCTATTAAATTTTGGCCTATTAACTGCCATGAGAAAGGCACATGGAACTTAACTTAGGGACAAAATTGTGAAGTGAAAAAAAGATTCACTTTTTTTTTTCTGGCTTTTCTTCTATTGACCCAAACAACTTTTTTCTTCTTTATTAACTCTATTGATTTAATTTTTCTTCAATTAAACCCAACAAGAATTTCACTTTCTTTAATTACCCCAAAATAGACTTTCTTTTTCTTCAATTGACCTAACCAAATGGATCTTCTTCTCCCTGATCGTCCATCTACCCACCTCCACTACCAGCTTCACCTCCCACCGCCCACCACCACTACCACGACCAAGCCTCACTACCCCACCCAATTTGCCACCAACCACCACCAACGCGAGGACCAAGCCGTCGACTTTGTCCAAGCCTCACCGACGCCACACTTAAACCTTGCCACCTAGCATCTGATCTCTCCATTTATACGAAGTCTGAACTTAACAACCACTACTGAGCCCTACTACTTTGATGTCTGACGCGGATCATCATTCAGGCACCCCTTCATCAACTCCAGTTCTCATCCTCCGCAGCTGATGTCGCTGCCATCAGATCCTCCCTTCACGTCATGATCAAAACACCCAAAAAGATGCTCCTTCATCATCATCCTCGTGATGATACTAATCAACTAAAAAACAAAAAAGTGTCATTATAATTGTGGAGATGCCGAAGGAAGAAGGAGGGGATCTATCAAACTATGCTGGTAGTGGGGACTCTGCAGCTACTACAGTGGTGGCACTAATTAGCATTGGTGGTGACGGGGTATTGTAGCGGCGGCGGGGTTGGGGTATTGTAGCGACCGCAGGGCTGGGGTACTGTGGTGGCAATGGTGGTGGAGCTGTATTATAGTGGTGCTAGTGTGGGGGTATTGTGACAGCTATGGTGGTGAAGCTGCAGGGTGAAGGTGTGGTGGTGGTGATGGGCGGTGAGGCTTGGGTGAGATGGGGCGGCAACTTGGCTGTGGTGATGATGGGAAAAAGAGGAAGAAAGAAGAGCGGGGAGGAAAACAATAGAGAAAAGAGTTACAAAACTATCCCTGAATTAAGCTGGTTGACGGACTTTGGATTGATAGAAGGTAACATAATTACTTAATTGGACTAATCGATGAGTTTAATGATTACTTTGACACAAATTAAAGTGCAGCGACTAAAATTAAATTTGGATTATAATTCAGTGGTCAGTCACGTATTAAATAAAAAAGTTATAATATTTTTTCCTTTTAGAAATTGTGTCTAAAAGAAAATTAAGAAGGGAAAGAGTACTAGCTGATTTCCGTCTAAACTAGCTTGTTCTCCTTAGTGATTTTAATTTACTGGCCAATAAACGTATTTGGTCTTTATTAGTCTTATCTCTTTGCAATAAGTATTACTAGTTGTTCTCCTTTTGCTATTCTTGTGTTCCCTAGTCCTCTATATAGGGAGCCCCAAACTAACCCAAAAAGGATAGTAAGGTAGAAAGGAAGCTCCCCATAGGCTGTTAGCTTTTCTCTGTGAGAGAGAGAGAGTTGAAAATTGTTTCTCCCCTGTACTTGTGTATGCATCGTTCTTGCATAGCATAGCATCGCATCTTGGATAATTTGGAGTCGACAGTCAGATAGTCAAACCAAGAAGTACAACTATCCACCTTTGTCTTTTATTTTTGTAGATTAGAATAACTACATAATAGATCTGATTAAATCCCTTTTCCCGCATCAAATTTCGGTATGTGAAGAGTAAAAATAGTTTTCCAACACTCAATTAGAAAAAGTTGATTAGAATCAGGATTGTAAAACCACAAACCAAGTTTTAGGTTGCCTACCCTAGGACCAAAAGTATGAGGTAGTGATTCCTATATGTTATTTAATTTTCTCCCTCATATCAAATGACTTAGGCAGCGGAGACCCTCCATTGGACACCCTCTGGCGTGGTAACTGTCTTGCTCCATTCGAAAAAGGATCATATATTTTATGAAATCTTTCATATACATACTGAAATATAAGCTCAGAGGATTGAAATGCAAAATCATGTTTACTATTTCCCTTGTTGCCGATAGATTTTGTTAGATTCCGAGAATTGGTCCTGCAGAGTCCTCAAAGAACTTTAGCCATGTCTACTGCTACTAAGAGTTCAAGTCTTTAAAGCCCAAAAGAATTAGTACTAGAGGTGCTTCCAGAACGCCGAGTGTCTAGTAAAGATATGCAACTTGCTTTGGCAAGCTTATCAGCACAGGTTTACTTCTCGTGAACTGAACACTAGGCGGCTTCTTCATTCTCTGTGTAGTATGTTGAGGATTAAAGGCAAAGCAATAGCTTTAACGGGTTCGATGCCATTCTCGACTTCCCAACAACTCCATTAGGTTCATAGTAAAGGACAACAAAATGCACAAAACATAAGAGACGATAGTGTAATTACAAATTTCTCCTACATATTTGTCGGTTGATTGGTAAAGCTTTAAAAATAACATCTTGGGCTTCTTCAATAAACATACGACATCTTGATTATTCCCACATTTTGTATTTTCTTTGTTTAGGAGAGAATCCTTTGTAAATTTAAGGATTAATTGCGCATAAAACTCAATAGTTTAGTACCATGTTCGCAAAACACTCTGGACTTTTTTTTTTGGTTCTCACCACCATGAACTTCTAAATTTACGCTTCATACACCAATTTACCGGGAAAAACATAGAATTTTTGGATGTCTATTTCTGTTGGGAAGGCAATTTGGTAGTTGTAAAGTCTAGATAAAAGCCATATCATCACAGTCAAAGACTAGGTGGTAACCACATCATCGCTGTTAACCCTCCACACCCACCAATCTGCCACTCTCCCACCAAAAAGTTTTTACGGTTTTGATCGCTCTCCCACAATTATCTTCTTAAATTCTCAATCAAGTCCAAAGTATATATTTCACATTTTTGAGGTTTAGGGTTTGTGGTCTTGGTGACAACATTTTTCTGGTTCATGTTGCCTGGGGAACCAAAATGAAAGTTTAGGGTGGTGAGAACTGAAAAACTAAAAATTGAGGTGTTTTATGCACACAACCTAAAGTAATGGAGTCTTATGCACAATCGATGTATTCAAAGCTTCTCAATGTGATTTAGGTTCATTTTCACTCTTCCCTCGTATAAAGGGGAAAAAAGGAAAGAAGAGGAAGAAGAGCAAAGGACTCTAAATGATTCGAGATCTGATCATTCGCTTCATAGCATTGGACGTCACTGGAAATTAGTAGGATGCGTAAAAATCACTGGAACCTGGTGTAATCAAGTCAACCTGTCGTACCCAAAAAAAAAAACCACACACAAAGAAAAAAAAAAAAACCTTCGTTGTGCTGACGTGTATCCCAAAAAGACTGGTATTTTATGTAGCTATCTCGTTTGTGAGGTTAGTTAAAATAATTAATGGAAAAGCAAGAAAACCCCATATACGGCTCTGATTATCCAATAAAGCCTTCTAATATGTGAAACCTAAGATCAGATTTGGAAAATAAGTTTTATGACAAGAAGATATTAGACACCTCAATGTACCTTAAATAGGTCTTTGCTTGTGATTTTTGATTATGTTTAACCAAACACAAAAACAACTCTTAAGTTAAACCTAATTTTGGTTTGAACTTAACAAGGGGGGTTGAGTGACCAACGTATCCGATCAGACAAATCAAGACTAAAACACTACAAGAAAAGACGCATTCAGTGACGGACTTTTAGCGACGGAAGGTATTCCGTCGCTAAAATATCTTTCAGCGACGGATTCTGTCGTCGATAAAAAACTGTCGGTAAAAAGTTTTAACGACAAAATATTCTGTCGGTAAAAGTATTTGCCAACGGCCTATTACAGATGAAATTTTACCGACGGATAAAACAGTCGCTAAATATTTTATAGAATTTTATAATTTTCGATGATTTTTAAAAAACATCGCTAAAAATTCCGTCGGTGAAAGCATGGATTTACCAACGGACTAAACCCATCACTAAAAGTCTTATCTTAAATCTCATATCTCCTTTTTCTTTTCTTTCTCCCGTTTCTCTCTGTCTTAATTATCTCTCACTGGCGTTCTTACTCCGGTGACCTCTTCTACGACAACCCACCTCCGACGCCATGCCACCTCTGCCAAACAGCCATCTCTGTCGCCACCTCCTATTCTGTCATCCACGGCCAATGCGAATTGAACCTGCATTTTTGCCACTAATCGACGACCATCGCCAGTACCATTGCCACCACTGTCGCCACTGCTCGTCAGCTATTGCGCTACACCATTGGTATGTCCAGGAGTTTTAGAATTTACCTTATGCAACAATTTTAGGTTTATGCGTCACTTATTACTATCCGCCTCTCCTCTTGATGACGAACATTTGATCGAATCAGATTCCCCATGGAGTTGATATTTTCTATATTCAGAATTTTAGAATTTAATATTATGTGCTTCTTTTCTGTGAAGTTTGTCTTGCAATGTGAATATGCTTGTTTAGTCTTATACTTGCCTTGCATTATCGACTTTTGTGCTTTCAAATTGAGGCACTTGCGAAGTATGTTCACTACAAGAAACATGAGCTTTAGCGACCGCATTTTGCGACCGCCAAGACATGCGGTCGCTAAACTAATATTTAGCGACCGATTTAGCGACTGCTCTATTTTGCGGTCGCTAAATATTCATGGTCAACGAAAACTTGGCTTTAACGACCGAAATTTGCGATTGTCATTACCGTCGCTAAATTAGCGACTGATTTGGCGACCGAGTATGCGGTCGCTAAAGTTTTAGTTACAATCCACAGGAATGGATTTTGACTCATCGCGGAGCTTTCTTTCTCAGCCCGTCTCTCGCTTTCTCAAGTCCGTCTCTCTCTCTCAGCCCTTGTCGCTGCACGTCGGCTCACCGGCGTCACCTACTGACAACCGCCCCACGATTGCGACTCTCTCTTTCTCTGTCACTCATTCACTCTCTGCAACTTGCCCTACACCGCCTAAGTCTCTCACCCACTCCCACTCTCCCAGATCGGCAAACCGCAAACAACCACGCACCGATGACAGACGACAGATCAGCTCTGATATGGAACGAGTGGTCATCTTCACTCTTTAGATCTGGAACCATCAACTGATTAGAAGAAGCATTGACCGGCGGACTGACTAGAGAGTGACGGCGGCGAGGCGAGGACTCCGCCATCCAACCACCTTCTGCCGACGACGTCGCGTCGACTACTGGTGCCCATGACCGTTTGTATTATCTTTTTGGTTTCTCTCCTTTCCCCTGTCTGCAACAGTGCAACTTCTGATCTCCCATTCAATGTAATTAAGCCACTCCAAAAAAGGAGGTAACAATTCTAATTCCAATTCCAATTTTACTGTAAAGATTACATCTGGGTCTCTGTTCCTTGACTGCAGAAGTTCTACATTTGGTAATTTTCGTTCATATCACTGTTATCTAAATCTGAATTTGAAAAATCATGCTGTCATTGCTGTCTAAATCTGAATTTGGAAAATCATGTTGTGTCAGTTGGTGCTTGTAGAACAACTGTGTACTTCCTCTTCCTGTTTTGGATTTTGGGTGGCTAGTTAATGCATTGTAGTGATATGTGATGTAGTCAATATTAGGCCAAAGGCTGTCAAGCAATCTTGATAATTGAGTTTCTCATAGTTGTGACTGAAAAATTCAACCACACCTCCAGTATGATATTCTCCATTTAAAGGCCTACTTATGTTATCTGTGTCTGAAGGGTGATTCATCATTGGAAATTGCCCTCCCTGATGTTTATTAAAAAATATTGCTTTGACAGTTTGACTCTCTTTAACGTTCAAGTTGTCTATTTGAGTTGAATTTCCAAGTTGTTGCTACTTGCAATTTCAACAAAGCACGATTACACGTTCAAGGTTCCATGGTACCTGTTTTATTAGTTATCAGTACTAGAGATGTTTGACAATGGGTACTGTGTTAAACATCTCTATTATGGAGCTTACCTGAAAGTGGATGGAGATAATGATAAGGACTTCTTGAGCAAAGATGGATACAAGGAAAGGAATGAATTATCTCGAAGGAGATAATGATAATGATTTCATAGTTGAAAGCTGATGTAGTTTGATATCTATGGGAAAATGATCCTGCTCGAAGTGTCAAGTTTGCAGGGATAGAATACAAAATTTTGAGGCGAACTTTTTTTAAAGCAATTTGCAGTTTTGCCTAGGTGCTTCCTCTGATCAATGTCATAAACTAAAATGAAGCTTACACCAAGTCCAGTATTAAAGTCACTAATAAAATTCTCTCCATTTAGAGTGTGTACATGAGCATATAATTGCAGTAAAGATGACTCCCACATTCTTAGGTAACTGAACTAGATGATTGTGTTCACTACAAGAAACAGGGGCTTTAGCGACCGCATTTTGTGACCGCCAAACATGCGGTCGCTAAATTAAACTTTAGCGATAGTGATTGACCGTTTGGAGTAAAAAAATTCTTGTCAATGTACTTTTAGAAATGCCTGTTTATTATTTAAATTGAATTAGTTATTAATTGATGGTGGTTGACTATTTAATTTGGGTTGTCTTTTATAGTCGGCAGTGCCACATTGTTAGCATACTTAGTTCTGCACTTAAGTTGTTTATTATTCAGGTGAACTACATTGTAGATATGCCGAGATCCAGTGCACCCCGAGATCGTGGAGGTGGCCGTCGCAGAGCTGCTTCGGCACAGTCAGCCCCCCTCCCTAGGATTGGTGATGCGACTACTACTGAGCAGTCGTCATCGTCATCAGTTGCTTCAGAACATGGTGAGACGATATTACTTTTGTGTCGGATTGAAAGCAATTACTTGCAATATATATAAATATAAATATAATAATTTCCTTTTTCATCATCTGCAGTGTCTAGTTCATCTGTACTGCGAGGTATCACCCGCGGAATACCTCTTCCAGCCACCCCGAAGCAGAGGGTTACTGCTCATGTCTGAAACAATTAGTATGTTTTTAATTTGCAAAGCTCAATTCTATTGTAATATGCACTTATATTGGGATTGATGTATCTCTGTGATTTCTTGTAATTAGTTTTGTTGAGGATTGTGTTAGGACCAAGATCGGTCCTATTATCAAGGCTCACCTCCCACAGCCTTATCAACGTGGGGGTCGTGGATAGAATCAGACAAAGAGCTTGTTTGGGGAAAGTTTTTGGTAAGGAGCGTAGTATTTTTATGTGCTTTACTTTTGCGGTTTTAGAAGTACATTATCGCTGAATTTTTCTTGCTAACTGTGTTTTTCAATTGTGTTGAATTATGTTCAGGACTATTTCAAATTTGAGTCGGACGGAAAGTGAGAACTCGGGAGGCAGGCGTGAGAGTGGCACTGTGCCGAGAACTACAAGAAATGGATGTTGAATGCGAGGAGGTGGGCGCTAGCTCGGGCGGGTACGACAGATATATCTATGACTAGAGACCACAATCCCGAGTACTTCTCCAGAACCATGTGGAGGCAGCTGGTGTCGCATTGGAGTACTCCAGACTGGGCGAAGCTGAGTGAGTGAGGCACAGAGATGACTCGTAGCGAGAAGAAGATGAAGCACAGTGCTGGTTCCTGTCCATTTACTGTGCACGAGCTGAAGTTGATGGAGGAGGACTCTAACAGGAGGCCCCTTACGAGGCTCCACCATTTTGAGCGCACACACCAGAATAGTGATGGGAAGTGGGTGTCTGAAAGCGCCGAGCAGTTTGCGGTGAGCACGTAACTCATGTATTACTTTTGTATTCCTATTGCATTTTTTGCAATTATGGCCAATAGAATTTCTCTAACATTTTTGTTGTTTTCTTATACAGAGTTTATTTAAAGAGAGAGTTCAGGCCAACTCCCAGCCAGACAGTAGCCAGACAGTGGACGAGTTCTCGTTGTGGTCAGACACTACTGGGGGTCCTAGGAAGGACCGTATACTCGGCCACCCTCGTCAGTCCGCACGAGTGTTGCTAGCCGGCATATCTTAATCGACAGGAGAGACCAGTTGTACCGGTTCTCAGGCAAAAGCGGCAGCTGCGACGTTGGTAGAGTGCTTCAACACAATGTTTGATGCGCGCATGCGGATGTTGCTGGGTGACGGTTACGTAATTATGAAGGACCCCAAACTACATGTAATACAATTTTTTTCAATTACTTATGTATTTTGTGCTCTATATGTGATCTTGATTTGATATATGATGTTGAATCATTTGTATGGCTTCGTGCAGGGCGATACCGATGATCCTAGTGCCGGTGACTCCCGGGGCGATGAAGATGTTGTTGGATCGAACGTGCCATCGAGGAATGAAGAAGATGATGACAGGGCTGGTTGTTCTGCCGACGAGTGATTTATATAGGGGTTTGGTTTGATTTATAAAATGAATGTTATGCTCTTGTTTTGAATTGATCGTCGGTACTTAACTGTATGAATTCTATTATTTTAATGCATATGTTAACGTTTATTTATACTTTGATGAATGCGAGCAGCTGTTTGAATGAATGCGGGATAGGGGGTTAAAACAGTTTTGAATGAATGCGCTGTTTGAATGAATGCGGGATAGGGGTTAAAACAGTTTTGAATGAATGTGTTGAAAGCTTTCAACGCATTCATTCAAAATCGTTTCAACCGAGGTTAAATCGATTTTTGGATCGATTGGATTGGATGTGAATTGATATTAGTTCTGCGACAGGTTTTGGACAGGTTATTTGACCTGCAAATTTTTTTTGCAAGGTCGCTAAATAAAACAAAGCGGTCGCTAATTTTAATATTTTAAAAAAATTAAATTATTTAGCGACCGACATTTGCGGTCGCTAACTTAAATAAGTGCGGTCGCTAAATATTTTTATTATTTTTTTTAAAAAAATAATAAAAAATTAAAAAATATTTTAATTATTTAGTGACCGCCAGTTGCGGTCGCTAAATATCGCGGTCGCTAATTCGGTCGCTAAATATATAATATAATTTAATAAAAAATATTAAAAAAAGAAAAATTTTAAATTAAAAAATATTTAGCGACCGCCTTATGCAGTCGCTAAATATAGTCAACGCGGTCGCTAAATTTAGCGACCAAATTTTAAATGCGGTCGCTAAAATTTAGCGACCTGGGCTATAGCGACCGTTTTAGCGACCGTCATAACGCGGTCGCTAAAACCCTTTAGCGACCGCGTTGCCACCTTTAGCGACCGCCAGTCGCGATCGCTAAAGGCATTGTTTCTTGTAGTGGTTGGCGTTAATTGATCTTGAGCAACTCTACTACTAGCTAGGATGTTAAATCGACAGTGTATATCTCGGAAAAGGGTTGTGCAGCCGGGGGAGGGGCGTGATGTTCGTGTGCGAGAGCAATCTGATATGTGCATGTTTATGCCCTGCTTGTTCAGCAGTGTGTGTAGATGTGTTTGCAACATAGGGGGTGGGGGGGGGTGGGGGTGAGGGTGGGGGTGGGGGATGTATGTTTGGGTTCCTGGTGAGGCCGTGCAAAAAGGGTGAATTTTAAGGCTAGGGTTTAGTCCTCCCCCTTCCCCCAAGCTCAGTGTACTTTCTGGTTTAGTTGTTGTATGTGGTTAGTTTAGTTTTTAGGAGCGGGTGTAACTTTAGGCTAGTATTTTGTCATCCCCCTTCCCCCAACTTAGTGCCTGTGTTAGTTTATTTTGAGTTTGTTTGGAGGTGGTGGTCTTGGATTGTTCAGTGTTCGGGTGAGTTCCCGCTGTCTCATGTGGCACGCGTGATTGGGTAAAGCAACCTCCTTTATTGGTATTAGCAATTGAAACATTTGAAATCATTTGAATAGCAAAACACATACTTTGAAAAAGCTACTCTTGCTGGCCTTTATTTGATGGTGGAATTCATCGATGGAATCTCACTATATGGAATAAAGTCTATAGAAAGTGCAAGGAATGCATTTGTTATTGGCTTTCTTTGCTTCATATCTAACAGGAAAAAGAAATAGATTACGGGCTCTTGCCAATGGGGCTAAATAATGCGTAGTGCTGGTGCCTGTGGTTGCCCTTACACCATATTGATGAATATGCCGAGTGCAACGACCGATATGATTGATGAACATAATTGCAAGTTTTTATTAAACTACATGTCACAAGCAAAACTCATAGTTAGGCCCATTAGCCAGGTGTGACACGCTACATAGGACTATCGGAATCTGGCAAAGGCTCCGCCAAGCCTTACTATTATCCTTCACATAATATGATACCACACGCTTTACACGTGTCCGGAGGTGTCGGACACCATACCGACACCTTATATATATGAGGTGTTGGTGCTTTCTAGGATATCTATGATTTAGTTGTAATTGTTAGACTTCTTTATATCAATTTTCATTCTTTATATAATTGTGCCTTATTGTTGAGACTTGATTTTTTTTTTATTACAGGTTTGGGTATTAAAAAAATAAATTTTTTTTTTAAAAAATTGACTTTTAGAGACGGATTCATTCTGTCGCTAAAGAGTTTCTTAAATCTCAATTTTTAACTACGGAATATTCCGTCCCTAAAAAGGGTATTTAGCGACAAATCTTCCGTCGGTTAAAAGTTTATTCCGTCGCTAAATATTTACCGAATAAATTATTTTCGAAAAAAAATAAATTAAAATACGAAAAATACAATTAGCGACAGAATTTCCGTCGCTAATGTATAAAGAATCCTGTCGCTTAAAGTCCACAGTCAGTATTAGACGATGGATTTTTGAAATTCCGTCGCAAAATTTTTAACAACGGACTTTTATACGAGAGACAAAGGTGTTTCCGTCGCTTAAAGTTTTAGCGACAGATTAAAGACTTTTAGCGACAGATTTTCCTGTCGTCAACTGCCTTATTTCTTGTAGTGAAGTACCGACCTTAAGGGAGGCTAGCTGAATCTTCGGCTGTGGCTTTGAAATGGGATTATAATCAACTTGTTCTTGTTGAACATTTGGACGACTATTTTTTATTCTTTTACAAACCAAAAGTTGATGATCACCGGAAGGGGATATAAACTACCCTAACTAAAAGAAAGGAAAGAAGACTTGTGTGTTAATCCGTATTATCCACTATGCGACGCAAGAACAGTGCACATACACAAGTACAGAAGAGAAAGGACTTCTAGTCTCTCTCTCTCTCTCACACGCGCGCGCGCGCGAATCTAAAGCCTCTACACAGAATTTCCCTTTCTAACCCACTGTCCATACTTGGTGCCACCTAGGACTATTTATACGTAAGCCCGGGGAGCAAAATAAAATAATTGCAAAAAGAGAAAGAGATAAAACCGAAGAAGACCAAAAAGATCAAGCTCCACTTACCAGCACATTTAAGCTTTTATTAAAGAGAACCAACCAGTTTATAGGAAAATCGGTCCGTACTCCTTCCCTCAATTCACTTTTAAAACCAATTCTAGGAGGAAAATATTACATCTTAATTAAATACATGTGATTTATATGAAATCGGGATAAAATTCTAAATTAAAATAAATTTAACTACCATACTTTCTATCTTATTTAAACTCTGATATAGATTAAATCCAAGCTGAATGAACTGACCAATAGACCGGACGAAGTTGTGAATGTTCTTTAATGGTTGGTAAAGTCATTTTTATATTGGCTATTTAAATGGTTGTCAGAACTTCATGGTTAGACCATTGAAACCGTTGTCCATTTCAAGGAAATTTTTTTGGTTACAACTTCAGATATATATTGGCACAAGTACAGTCTTCTACATGGAGAAATTTATTCCTTTTCTACCTGATTTGGAAGACAGAAATGAGACATATTCTTATCTTTTCTTGGAATATCTTGCATACCAACGATTAACTACCACTTTTGTTACAGTAATATAAACAAGATTTGTCCTCAGAGTCGGTAATATAAACACGATTGCACCTTACGAAATTTACAATACTGCAATACAAACAAGTCACAGAGACTTGTTTTGTTTTTTTCCAATAAGGTGAGGAAAGAACGAAAGTTTGGTAACTCAATACGGGATGATATGATACACATTCAGAATAGATTAAAAGGCACTGCTAACTTTTAACTTAAAAGTACTCTTCAGTCCTCCCTTTGAAGCCAATTTGCCCAAAAGTTAGGCAGAGGAACAGCCCCAGGTGCCAAGTGACCAGCCACAGCCTATATATACAACACAGTAACAAGTTACAAATACTAAAATAACTGATCATTTGGAAGCATCGGGTCTAGAGCATTAGCAAAGGAGTTTACCAAGATCAAAGTGCCATGATTATTGCATGTCAATGTACATGGTAGCTATGACCTTAATGTCTTGAAAAGTCTCCCCATGAGTTGGGTTGGGCTGGAGTAGGGTGGGCTGAGGGACATAGTGACTACTGCCTCTTATTCTTTGGTACCCAAAATATGAGATGACTTCCCAAGTTTCTTTGCAAGAAGTTGTATCAAGCTTCAATATATAGCTTATATTTAGAGGAAGGCAGGCAATAGAATTTCCATATTGTCTTCTACACTACAAACCAGAACAAAAGATAATCTTGAGTACATTCTACAATAAAATGTCGTTTTTTCTCAGGACCCTACGTTAGCAAAGAGTTTTGGGATTTGGTTTCCACCAGTCCAATATCCTTTACCTCAAAACTTCAGTCTAGATTACGTTAGCAGGCCTGTGAACTCAGAGTGGAGGAGATACAGTCGCTAAAACGCTTGTAAATATGATGGAGCATAACTGGTTGATGAGATTTTACCGTAGCCAGCAATGAGGGAAATAAGTTTTTTTTACTATCCTCTCGTCTCATTTCTTGTTGTACCATGTATGTCTATGTACAGCCGTTCCACCAACAATGTTTCCTATCGGAGAGCATAATTAGGAAAGTAAAACTATGTTTTGCACTGCTCTTGCAAATGTATTTGCGAAATGCTAAGTTTGCTTCGCAACCGTGAACTTCGCAAAAGAAAAAGAACGGTAGAACATGAGATTTATCAATTCTTGACCAGCAAGATAGATAACATCTTGTTACAGGGGACGTACGTGACATCTATCTCGAGATTCTAAATTTCGATTCAAACCGAGTGTTTCAAGTCATATCATGCACAGGATATAGTGATGAACTGAATGATCCGTGTCTTGACAAGTATTCTCTCGCTCCTGGTTAACTACGACGATGGCTCCGATAAATGATTAAAGCAAGCAGAAACAAAGGCTAAAGCTTTACTCACCAGAATTGAGAAGAGAGAGCAGGAGGGGTGGGGAAGTGGGCGAGCTCCTCTCCGATGCTTGAAAAAAATAGCCCTGTCAAGCTGTTACCATTGATTATTGGGATGCTAGATGGTGCAAGCCAGCCGATCAACCCAAATCCGATCACGTTCAGATCCGTGCGCAGCCAATCCCTCTCAAAACTTCATAGATACCGAGGAAAAGCAGACTTATTAGGCAGTTCTGTATTGGCACTACTTGTACAGCTAATTCATTCAGAAGATTCAACGGTAAGCGTCACAAGGAGTTCCATAAGCATAAAAAGACTGCTCAATATGATATAATGGTATAAAAGAGGAGTGAGGTTACCATGTAAACTTCCCTCCTGAAGCCTGTGCTTGTCTTAGAGGGTTCCTGGCCGCCAGAGGAGATTTCAAAAAGCCTATGACAAACAGAAGAAACATCTACAGTTGTTAATCTTCACAAATTATAATTGACATCATCAACTAATGCCAAAAAAAATGGATATAACAACAATAGGGGGGTTTGGCCAATCTTATTGACAATGGGTTACCAACCAATGAACACCAAAGAGGAAAAAAAGGAAAAAAAGAAAAAAGGATGCCATCATGGTTGTAGTACCTTTTTTGAGGTGGCTAAGAGCAGTCGCTAAATATTACTTTCGGTTAAATTTTGCGTGACCTCCGCAAACTGTCGCCAAAATTGTCACCAATGTGCAATACCACTAGCAGTATTCAATATAGGCATGTTACGAGACAGATGTTTATCGATACAGGGTTGCAAAACAATCCTTACGCAATGTTTACATTGATAATGTCGTTAGCACTTCGCAGCCTTTCTTTTCTTCCAGTATTTTGGCTTCTAGACACATTTTCCTTTTCCGGACAGTTGATTTCATAGATATGAGAAAGCAAACATGCATTTGAGGGAACACAAAATCTACAGCCCCCTCCCTAACATGCACACATATTCGAGCATCTGGGATTATAGACCATGCAACACCTGATCTTGTAGTAGTTTCAGGAGTCCCTCTGGTGAAACTAACTAGTCTGAGGATGGTCAAAATTGACACATTCTTTACCAACTCATAACACTTTCTATAGGCAACATCTCGTAGTAAAGAAAGTGCATACTGACAAAGGCATGATAAAGCGTAGTGTGAATCAAGTAAAAGGAGGGTTACCGGAGCTGAGGCATGTCTGCTTTGCTGAAGAGACACGTGAAGGAGATGAGAGGGAGGAAGTTCCTAATCCCACAATGGTAGATGCTGCGGCGATGCTCGCTGCCATTGTTTTGCTTCTGCAAATTGTTTCGAGTGACTACGCACAACTGGTGGATCAAAAATGTATTTGCTGGGTACTAACTGGTGATGGGATTATGTGGTGATTGCATGGATGTAAAGTCTATCAATAACATCTTGCCATGTGGACGAGAATGGATAAATCAGATTTTGCTTCGGATGGAGTGACACCTGGGCACCAACAGTATTTGCTTCTTGTGCCTGTGGAGAGCGGGACCGCGTGACATGCTATCCGTGTTTAGGGCGGCAAGCCTACTCTGGAAAATTAGCACTTCAATGTGTATCAGCCTAAGAGGCCCGCGACTGACTAGAGTTAGATTGAAAAGAAGATCACATACAATTTAAAAACCAGCTCAAAGAGATATCTTAGGCAGCATTTGGCAATAGTTTTTTTTTTCTTCAGTTTTTTTCTATTTTTGTAAATTAGTGAAAAAAAAACTCGTTTAAAAGACGGTTTTGATTTTTTTTTCTTTCAGTTTTGGAAATAAAGTTCTTTTTTATAACTCTATTTTGGAGTTTTGGATTTTCAATTTTACTTTTTGTTTTGAGATCCAATCTTCAAACTTTATTAGAAGTAAAAAAATGAGTATCATTTTAAGAAAACTCCCTCACATATAGAGCTCCACCACCACTACCACCAGCAGACACTTCCTCCATTGGCCAAATCTACGCCGTTGTCACCCTATTGCCGTCGTGACCCACAAACCTGTCATTACCGCCGTTGTCACCCTATCACCGTCATAACCACGAGTTTGCCACACCACCGCCACACTCTTACCAATGCCACCCACAGATCTGTCCCAACACCGTCACCGTACTATCATTGCCACCCACAGATCTCCCCACCCCCTCCCCCGTCGCCAACCCACGCCTTTGATAATGAATCAGATCTCAACCTACCATCTTCACCCCACTGCCATGGACAATCAATGAGACCTCAAGCAACACTGTGACCTCAGCACCGTCGCACAACCCATAATTTGCCCTACTATTACCACCCCATCACCATCACATTTGATAGTGGTGGTGGTGCTAGCCACCGATGGTGGTGCTTGGGGGAGTTCTGGGAATCTGTTGGAAAAAAAAATGGTTAGTGAAAAAGTTTAGAAAAAAATGATAAAGGAAAACTCAAAATAAAAACTGGTTAATCAAATACCGATTTGTTTTTGTAAAAAAATAAAAACTAAACTGATTTTGATTTTGATTTTTTTTAGAAACTAAAAATCAAAACTGTAAGTGATTTCAAATAGGCCTTAATCTCAGGTCATAATTCATTGGGCAACTAAATCCCAACTAAGTAAACACTCATGGAATTGAATACTGCTGCTCACGAGTATTTGAACTTTAAAAAAGATAGCAATTTGCAAGGGAAAAAAAACTAATTTTTTTTAGTTATGCTAACTTTTGGAACAACATTTTTCTCATTAATTTGAAACAGGGAATTATTCTTTCTAAATCCGTCTTTCCCATCGTCATCACCACCCTTCCTGTAGCCACTACCACGGTAGGTCATTTAGAATTCTTGAGGTTGTAGATCGAGGTTGAATTTGATGATGGTCCTTGGTGCTGCCGCAGTAGTGGGGGAAGTGGGGTTTAGAGATCTTGGTGGTGGTGCTTAGTGCCGCATTGGGGGGGAGTGGGCGTAAGGGGAAGGATAGAAAGATAGAGGAATAGGCAAAGAAGAAGAGGAGGAGGAGGAGGAGAGAGAGAGGGGAGGGTTAATAGACATAAATAGGAGAAGAGTTATGGTTTCGGTAGAGGAGGAGGATGAGAGGACAATAGCAGGGATAATGGCATGATGGTGACAGCACTTTAGTCTATTTTTTCTTTCTTTTTTCTTTTTGTTTGGGGGGGGGGGGGAGAGGGGGGTTGTAGAGGTGGGGATTGGAGAGGGGAGAGAAAAAGTAGGGATTATAATTAGGTTTCTTAATAAAGAAAGGCTTTTATTGGACAACTTTCTCTTTTTTATAAAAATGCGTTGAAGGAAGGAATTTACACTTAAAAATGACTTTAAGTAAATACAGTTTGGTTCCTAGTTACGAAAATGATGAGACAATTGTATGCCTCAACTAAGGCTCCATTTGGTAATACTTATTTTTCCAGTTTTGTAAACTAAAGAAAATAAACGAGTTTGGCATACAGTTTTGGTTTTTTTTTTCTTCAGTTTTAAAAACCATTTTTTTAAAACAGGGCTATTGTTGGAAACTCCAAAAAGGAGTTTTCAATTTCAGTTTTGATTTTTATTTTGAGACCACCACCAGCACCCTCCCACTGCCGGCAGCCACTGCCCACCACCGACCACTGGCTACCACTGCAGGCGACTGACAGCCTCTTCTGGTGGCCAGTAGCCACTGCCGGGGACTATCGGTAGCCACCAGCCACTGCTAGCGGCCGTCAGCTAGGGCTATATATGAGCCGAGTTTGAACCGAACATGGGTGTGTTCGAACTCGGTTCGTTTAAGTTTTGACATGTTTGAGCTCAGCTCGAGTTCTTTAAGAGCCAAAACATTGATGTTCGAACTTGGCTTCAGTTCGGGACGGTGAAACTCAGGCTTGACTCACTCAACTCGTTTAGCAATACGAGCCAAACTCGAGTTCAAAAACTTGGCTCGTATTCGTGTTAATTTCTAGTCAAACCCTAAATTTGCTAAAATTCCTTCAAGCAATCAAGCTATAATGAATAAAAAAATTGTATATAAAAGATACAATGAGGGACGCAGAAACAAAAAGCACTGAAATAAAAAATCTTGATAGATTGGCTATAAAGACAACGACCTCTTTTTGATCCTCCCTTTGATCCTAGTGTTCAACAACCCCTTAATAGCTATCAACTGCTTTCTCTAGCTTTGACAGGGGAATCCGACGACGAGGAGATGACGGCATCGAAGACAAGCGATGACCTTCAACAGGCAAGATCTGACGGCAGAGAGATGAGGACATTGAAGATAGGACAACAACGAGCTGATCGAAGCTGTGATGTCCATGTGAGGAGAGAGAGAGAGAGTGCCTATGTGAGATCTGTGAGGCATGGGGAGATTATGTGCGATCTCAATCTGTGAGACGGGCGTGCGTGAGTGCGTGCATGCGTGTATGTGAGTGAGACGAGGGAGGTGACGGGAGAGTGAGTGCGGCCGTGTGATCTGTGAGTGAGTGTTTAGGTTTAGGTTTTAGTTAAAATAGTTAGGGTTTTCAAGTGTTGGGCTTCATAGCTTGGGCTCTATATTTTTAAGTGGACTTATTGACATCAAGGCCTGGCATCCAGGTTTAAATTTTGATTTATATAAATATTATTTCTTTAAATATATTTTAATGAATTTAGACTTATTGACATCAAGTGGGCTTGAAGTTGGGGTTTTGGGCTTATTGACATCAAGGCCTAGCATCCAGCTTTAAATTTTGATTTATATGATTTATATAAATATTAATTCTTTAAATATATTTTAATTAATTTATTATTTAGACAAGTTATTCACGAACACGTTTGTGAACATTTTGGAGTGTTCATGTTCAGCTCGTTTAATAAAAGAATTCTAAAAACTTGTTCATGCTTTGTTCGTATATTATACGAATGAACATAAACGAGTTTTATAGAGAACGAATCACGAGCCGTTCATGAACGGCTCAGTCCATTTACAGCCATATCGACAGCCACCGCCTGCCACCGCCTGTCACCGCCAGCAGCCGACCACCACCACTGTCGGCTACCGCCACGCCCTACCACCGCCATTACAAACCACCACCAAAGAAAAAACTCAAAATAAAAACTGGGTAATCAAACACTCAAAAGAAAAAAAATCAAAATAAAAACTGGGTAATCAAATACTCATTTATTTTAAAAAAATTAAACTAGTTTTGGTTTTTTTTCTTTTCGAAAATAGAAAACCAAAACTGAAAATGTTACCAAACGCTACCTAAGTGTTGATAAATTATTTAGAGAAGCTTTGCAAATGCTCAATGCTAACTTTTCTACTAGACTTTACTCACATAAAGTATATATAGCGAGTAAATTATCAAAACTTTCTTAAACTAACTATTCATCATCCAATGCACCGACCTGGTATAGTTTACCTTGGGACGAAGCAATAGAGAAAGTCAAGCCATTAAGCATGAGATAACGTTGTGATTCTAAGAATTGTGAACCCCACTATTTCTCTTTGAGAAAATGAAGAATTCAGACCAAGTAGATCTGAAAATCGCTTCATAGAACCCTTGACAACACAAAGTGTACCATTTGCTAGTTTTCACCACCCTCCTACTCATTAGAAATAGATTCTTATATCCTTATAAAGGATCAAGTATTAATTATTTGCAAAAAAAATTGAACTTATTTTACTGTCCTCAAATAAAGATTTGAAAACATGGAGCAAGAACTATGATGGCTTACACTCAAAATTGCTCAAATGCGTCCACTATATGTTTACGCCAGTATAATGGAAGCTAGTGTATAAGATTTTCTCATAGCCTCCATGCCTTCTGTAGTTCAGGGTGTTAAAGCTCTATCCAAAGAAGCATTAAAATGGTTTGCAAATAACCGATGTCGGATCTCTATTTATCTCGGTACATAGCAAAATCCAAATCAATTTTATATCACACATATCTGAGGACTTTCCTTAGTACATAACTGATGTATGATATCCTTCCACTTTAGCATACAGTAAGTGTGGGATTTCATAATCCACCCTCTGTGGGACCCAATGTCCTCACTGGCACACATCTAGTAGCCCTACGGCCAAGCTTTGGCACATCACTTACTACCTCCAGGGTCCGTTCTGACACCATTTATAAGGATGGGTTCATAGTCCAGTATAGGGTAATGTCTTCCTCAAAAGTGCTGGTCACTGTAGTACACAGCTAATGTGGTATTTTACAACTCACTCTCCTTAGGACCTAACGTCTTTGCTGACACACTTTTAGTGAGAACAAGAAAACATTAAGTTACGGACTTTAAGCAAAGGATTTATCTCCGTTGCTAAAAGTGACTTTTAATGACGGATTTGTTTGCCAATAAAAGTCCGCCGCTAAAAATTTTTGCCGAAAGAAAATTCAGTCGGTAAAGGTTTTTAGCGACGAACCTTTATCTATGGATTATTATAGACGAAAATCGGTCACAAAATGATATTTTTGAAAAATTTTCATTTTTGACCTTTCTTTTGCCCAAAATTTTACATTAAAAGACAGAAACCCTACTTTTTTTCTTCTCATTCTCCTGCTGCTCTGCTGTCCTCTCTCTCTCTCCCTCCCCCTCTCTATCTTTCTCTCTCTAGCTCTATTTCTCTCCCCCACATTCACCTTTGCCGCCCACCTCTGATGCCATCCCCACCCCGCTCAACTCATATGCAGCCCAAACAGCGCATCCACCACGCCGCTGCTGCGTCTACCGCCGCTGTTGCGACTACTGCCCTTCTATGCCCTTTTTTGATTGCTATTGCTACTTCTACTACCTAGTTGACGTGATTTTGATGATTAAATTGCTTATCTTTTCTGTCATATATTCTTTTGTTGAATAATATGATTCCACATTCATTGGTTTACATTAAATAGTGTGATTCCATGAGATATCTTTCCTTAATTGCGACACTGAAAAGAAGAACCCTAATTGTCTATAAAATGGTTATGTTACATGTGGATTCATCATATAGTAACTATGAAGGGGAAGGTGATGGCTAATTAACTACATGTAGATTTCCCAATTGTTACTTTTGGTGACAAAAATTTGCTCTTAAATGTCGAATGAAGTAGAAATATCATAATCTTGAGATTATGCTGAAAACAATGTTTCACCTTAAAGATTGTTTAAGATCCTACTACACATTTTCATCGATTTTGTCTCTCATGAAATTCAATTGAATGTGAGTTATCTTAAGGCTACGATTTACTAGATCAAGTGAATCCCACGAGCCTAATAGCAATTGCAGTTGCTGATAAATGATAGCATGTGTGAGTGACACAATTGAGATTTAGAATAGGAAAAGGCAAAGATACTTTCTCTTAAGCTTTTTCATTCGGCATGCACGAACCTTCTTTAGCCCTTCCGCGAGAGCTTTATGCCTACTGGCCAATGCAACCACATTGTGATAATCATACTTTCGTATGCTTGCTCGCTTCTGTTTGCATGATCCGAGGCTCTTTCAGTCAAGGACTTGCCTAGGGTTCCTGAGCCAAGAGAATGATCTTTAGATTTTAAGATCATAGTTTATCACGTTACGATTGGCATTTAGACTGGTCTTTGAAATTCTAAATTGGTCTTTGGAATTCTAAGACTAGTTTCTTTTGTTTGGGAATATTGGTTTTTTTGTTTGGAAATCTATTTTTAGAGTGACCCAGTCCATAGCCCTAGCGCTAGACAATGTCTCCTCTAAAAGAGCTAGCAACCCTGGTATATAGCTAAAAAGGATCTTGAATTTACCATCCTTAGGACCTAACGCCCTTCCTGACACACTTCTAGTATTTTTGGGGCAACGCTTTGGTACATCGCTAGTACTCCCAGGGTTTGCTCTAATACCATACTCAGTCCATGGCCTACCATAAGGCAGTGCCTCCCTCGAAAGGGCCGGCCAATATATGTGCTTAAGAGTTTATTGGTAGAGTCTTGTAACTCCAAATTCTTTATTTTTTTATTTTGATGTGGGACAAGATCCAACTCAACATTATATTACACATTGCCTAGGACCTCCCCCTGTACACAACTAATTTAGAATCTCTATCCACCCTAGTGTGTAGTTAGGGTGAAATCTACAATTTGCCCTCTTTGAGACCCAATGTTTTCACTAGCATTCTTTTAGTACCGTCAAAGTTACACTTTGATCATGCGGTCATGGTTCATCCACCAGACTTGGGTCCCTATCTCCTTAGATATCAAAGATACAAAGGTACGAGCTTATAAAATAGGTCTCATCCATTTAAGGTTCCTTCAATGCATATATCCTAACACAAAATAATACATGTATCAAGAAGATATATCTATAAAAATGGCAATTTGATCTGCACCTGCCAGATATCTGAGACACCCATTAAAACATCACCCATCAATACAAACTCAAATAATGTTGAGGTTGTACTAATGGGTGATGGTTTGACGATACAAGAAGCAAACTGCCTTGGGCTAATTTTTGTAGACATCTCTTCAATATGATTATGATGGAGAAAATATCGATTCAAATTTAGTGCATTCAAATGATGTTACCGCGTGGATCGAAATTATAAAATTTTCCAATTTCATCCATTAAATAAGACTTAAGTACTTGAAAAACTTGTTTAAAATTGCCAAGTTGTGGATAAGTAGTTACCAAGATCTGATTATGAGCTATTAAGTGAAAAATAGCCAAACATTAAAAATTTGAAGGGGTTGTTCTTAAAGGGCTGATAGAGACAAAAAAGGAAGTAACAACACAGATTGTTATAATTACCCTCTTCCAGAGGGAGCATCTAGAAGCAAGTTATTTGGATTGTATTTAGGTAAAAAGGTGACACATTATGGTATAGGTATAACCTTTTTGTAATTTGGTTCACATCTTAGATCTATAAATTTATCCATCTTCTATAAATTTCTCGTTTGATTTTGAATTCGAAGAGTTAAAAATACTAAATTGATGTCGACTATAAACCCTAGCCTTCCAAGCTAAAGGTGCAAGTTCGATTCCCGCTAACTGCAATTTATTGTATAGCATATATTCTATTAGAATCTCTATCGAGCACAACATACAACTCTCAATCATACTACACTATAAGTGTGCTTGACCCCCCCTTATTTCTTACCACAAAAAGTCTTTGTGAAATAACTTTTATGAGAAGAAAAAAAGAAAGCCTTAAGTGACCCTCTTTACCTAACTCTAGACACTCTAAGATCCTTCTCCAAACCTGGTCCTATATTGAGTCAAGAGATAGATAGATAGACACATCCAATTGTACTGATCGGGGGTGTTAGCAGTGACTAAGAGGGTTGAAGACCATGAAGTGAGTTAGTTATATCAAGCATTCTTCTTACAATTGAATCTCCAGCTCGTTGCGAAAAGAAAATTACTTTCACACTCTTCTTTTTGGTAAGAGAGGATTAGGGAAATCCTATTGATTGTAGTGTTCTCCAGACCTCTAGTAAAAGCATGAAAAAAATGGCTCGAATAGTACAATCCCTCCATAGTGCCAGAATGAAATAAGTGATTTGTAGTTCTTGGTTTATGAAGACGCTTTGTTAGGTGCTCCATTTTATTTTGCCATCGAGGCCTAACTTAAATCTATGCTCGAGAGATAGTGTCCATACACTGGTAAAGGATGTATGGATTCTCAAAGAGAAAGGAGCCATGGTGGTTCCCCTTTCTGTCCCCTGGTGATTGCATGGATCCCACGAGTGAATAAAAAGTTGGATTTACGTTCAGTCTCACCTGAATCTCCCTACCATCCTCCTAAGAAGTGGGTTTTCTTGACTGGTGAATCATGGGGCAGGTATGATAGTAAATGTAAACCCGTAGTAGGTGTGGGTCAAGCTTGGTAATTAGAAACCAACATACTATCCGGCCCCCTATTGACTGTACCCACCCCATAATTTGGTAATTTTGATCCTGACCTTAGATATAATCCTGTTCTGCAATCTAAGTCGCTCATCTCCACTGATATAAATAGTGGACAAAACCCTACCCACACTTTCTTCTTTTTCCCTTCTTCTCTCTTCTGTCGTGCCATACTCACCTTTCATCTATTTTCTGTGCCATATAACCCGCACTTTCACCCTTTCCACCATCCACTCGCACCACTGCACGGACCTTACCACATTTAATCATCCGTCAAACCGTCATCATTAACCATCCACGATTATGTCGTGAGTACATCTTCTCACTCTTCGTTTCCATCATCCACTTCCAGCCTTTCACCTCATGGTTATACCTAATCCATACCAGCGGCACTACCATTGTCCACTGCTCGTCCTCATATCACCGCCATCGTCGATGGTTTCTCCACGCCCAACCGCCATCATTCACTGTTCCAGATTTGTCCTTTGTACACTGTATAATTCAATCGTTATCTTCTTGCTGCGATAAATTATAATTTCTAAGAGCTTTACAAAATACTCTGCTATGTATTTGAGTTTTGGATTTTGGAAAATGGCTTTTGACAATCGTTGTTAGTCTACTCACTCTGCAGTCTAATCTACATTTCATGAATTTTTATAAGAACTCAGGTCATAAGAGTATGAATAGGAAGAGTATGGTCTGTTTCAGACAATAAAGAGAGAATAAAAATCACGACTTAATTTGAACTGATATCAAATCTACAGACCTGCTTAAGCAAACTGAAATCAAACTTGGTTTGGCACAACTTTGCTTACTGCTTTAACGTGGATGGTCAATCACCCTTAAAACAGAATTTTTACTGAGGAAACTGACAAACCTGCTTAAGCAAATAGAAATCAAACTGAACTGACATCGAAATTGGTTTTGGTATAAGTTTGCCTAATGCTTTTACTTGAATGGTCATGCACCCTTAGAACAGAATTCCTACTAAGAAATCAAACCGATAGACCTATTTAAGTAAACAAAAATCGAACTAGACTGAAACAAACTTGGTTTGGTGCAAGTTTATTGCTGCTTTGGCATACGTCAATGGTGAAGAACCATTAGAACAATTCTCACTGAGAATCTAAACCTCAAAGCTAACAACCTTAGAAACAACATAGCATATAATGGTGTCTGAGAGATTCTAAAATATTTGCAGGCCCAGAAAGTAACCCTCCGGTGGTAAACAATCCACTTTTACAATTTTGTATAGGCTAAGCTCATACTTATAGAAGGCTTATACATTATAAACTCCTACTCCTCACATTATACTTGTTAATGAATTAGGCTAGTACATGAACTGAATCAGACAGATTCGCTTTATTAGTTTAATTACAGATGAACAATCTTATTTTCATGCTACGGATTTATTTTTTAACTAGAGACAAAGAATGATGCTGGTTTGAGCTTATTATGGGTGTTTCATAGGCTAGTGTATTGCAGAAATATGATCAAGTTTTATTTCTTTTCAAATGTTAAGTAGATAAAATCATGTCTTCAGACAAACTACACTCTACGCCACTTTCATTATCTCTGGTGCAAAACCCTAAAGCTACACCCAAGGATCAGGGTTCTCACCCATTAACACCAAATTCAAGTGTGGGAGTCACTGGTTCAAAACCAGTTAAAGTTAATGCTCTGATTAACTTTATTGAAGGCAGTGGCCCCTGTAACGCCCCTAAAAATCTGGAGCTCTGCCACCTAAGAGTTCCGGGTTGTTAGCCTACCGAATCACATTAAACCTGTCAAATCTACTCATTAACTCATACTTCAAAACATTTAATCTGATATCGACTCCAATTCTTTTCATACAAGATTACAACAAAACCTGCTCAAACTCTAACTATTAAAACCTAGGTTCTTTACAACTCGAGTCCTTATAAATCAAGGTGACATTCCCGACCCACGCATGGGTCTTGTATCACTGTAGTGGTGGGCTTAACGGAAACTCACACAGACTCTAACTCATTCCCGAACTTGTTACAACTTATTATCACCTGCAGAAGGGAATCAAACAAAGGGTGAGCTTTTAAGAGCTCAGTAAGTTTGTACAAGGACCAACAAAAGAATTACAAAAAATTCAAAGAATCCAAATGACGAAGATTTCTAGGATACTTCAAACGGTCAAAAAAACTCAGTGATTTTCAAAAGGATCAAAATTCATCAGAAATAGATACCAAAATAAACAATAATATTCAGGATGGGTTCTAGAATGATCAATAAAAGATCATCTTCAAGCCATCATTCCAAAATACGATGATGGGTTTTCAAAGGATTTCAAAACGTACACAGATCATTTGAGACAGTTCTTTCCAAAATACACTGAAGATTTCTCAAGGGATTTCAACACGAGCACAAATTATTTTAGAGAATACTTTCCAGTCATTTCCACAACAGTCATGGTAATATACAGAACATAAAAAAATCAAAAATCAACATTGATCATAAGGCGATTGCAATGCCATTCCGGCAAGCTAACATAGTGTACACATGCATGATGTACCAAAATAATTACTAGTCCACTTGGGTACTAGCCTGTGTTTCATGCAGGATTCAAACCAGCCTTATTACGTCCTCCCACAAAATAGAAACCCAGGTCAACACCTAAAAATGGTCAACACCTAAAAATTAACAATATCAGTGAGCTTTACCAAAAGCTCAATTTACCAACCTCAATTCAGATTCCAGGAACAATAATCATAATGACGAAAGTCCGCATTTGAAATTCTAGAAGAAAATCACAAATACACAGGCGAGCATCACAAGATTTCCAAATAATTGATTCTGGTTCAATATCGGGGTTTCATAAGCAATAACATGCTAATATCAATACATAATTCAGAGTTCGGCATTAGCCATAAATAGATCATATGAGTACTTATGAGTACGAGTTATCAAAATAAGGGTTTGAACGAAAATCCTTACTCAGGGTTCAGATAGAATCCCCTAACTTGGTCTGCAGCTAAATTATCCTAACCGAAAAGTCTTCAGCATTAACCTAAACAGAATAATTAATCCTCAAAATACAGCCTACAATACAATATTATAACTTAATACGGACTCACACACACCCCTGGGATGTAAAATTATCAAAATGTCCCTCTTGTACTTAAATTCCCAAAATGGTCTCCTCATAAGTGGAACCACTATAATAACCTTACCGTATGCAATTTTATCCAAAAAATACCTTTCTTTGGTCAAATTACCAAAACACCCTATGGGGTGATAAATTACCAAAATGCCTCTGGAGATTTTTGGCACCGAAAAAATCTCAAAACATCGTAAAATGCTACTTTAAGCATCTTGATATCATTTCTGGCCTAAAAAGAATTTTAAAAAAATTTTGCCCAAAATTTTGAACTAGTGTCTGGACTGAGTGCTTAAAAGCCGGTTCGGCAAAACATAGCTAACAATTTTGGAGTTACCCGAAATCTTTGAAAATGGAACTTCTCAGCATCCTAGGGTTCTCATAAAAGGTTTGCACGAAACACGCTAGTTTGATATTTTAAATTTCACTATAAAATTTTAAACTTCTCCTATCGATAAACCTCATTCCTGACCTTGGAAAAATTTGAAATGTTTTCACGATGTAGGTCTCCTAAAAATAACTAGGGTCTGTGTTTTGCACTTTGGCTAAATCTGACCATAATTATTTTTAAAAATTCAAATTAGAACCTATTTATTAAAGTTTCATCTTTAGATTCAGATTCAAACACATACTATCACACCTTGAACACACGCACTAGCCTTCTTCTTAACTGAAGTAGCCGTGTACCTGGGCTTGTTCATCCCTTAATTTCGCATGGATTTTCCATTTTTTCCACACTTAAATCACCTAATTCCCTTGCCTTCCACACTTTCAAGCCCTAAATCGATTCGGTTTATGCAATTACATCCAATTAAGCTATCACAATTCGAATTAAATCTCCATGGATGAAGAACACACAATAAAACATACACCCACGCACACTAAAATCAACCCAATTCAAAACCCTAATTTATTTTCTCTTTCTTTGTTGTTTTAGGGTCTTATATTCATGATTTCAATAAGAATTCACCAAAATTTCTTTATCCCAAATTAGATTCATTCAACCGAACACACCCACACACACACACACACACACACTCAATTGAATTCAACCAATTTTTCACAATTTTGGATTCAAAATATTACCCTTTTAAGGTTTGGATTCAACAATTTTTTCTTTCCTTCCCAGCCTCTTTCTTCCTCCTCTTTCCCCTTTTTTTCTTCTCTTTTTCCTTCCTTCCCACAGCTGCTACTGTGCATGTTCTTCAGCTGAGTTCTTGACTTCTCTTTATTTCTATTTTTCACCACAATTTTTCTTTTTTATATTTTCTTTCCATCCAATCTTGTCCACCCTTATAATTTAAGATTTTCAATAATGACTAAGCTCATTGCAACCAAGAGGTGGCCATTGTGCATGGCCTGTTTTCCTCAGGTTATGACATATTTTGCAAACTTTCAAAATTTGCATTTTGGCCCCTCAAGTTTCTAAAATTGTATTTTGATCTCTCAAGTTTAAGAAAATTACGCTTTGACCCCAAATCACACTAACCACTCATTTCACTTCCTAACACCCACTCATCATCAAAATGACGCTACTTAATAGCATATGCCTCACATTCACCATATTTTCTAAAATTACAAAATAACCCCAAAAATTTCAAAAATTATATTTTAGCCGCAAAATTATTTTAGCTCCCATACTGTACTAATATCTGAGCATTGCTGAAAATTAGCGCCAATTTATTTTTTGGGTCATGAATGACTATTTTAAATATCTCCCAAATTTAGGGATATTACAGCCCCGAAGAGTTAAATAATGAAAATCTAAAAAGTATGAGTGTGGGAGCAATTTGAAAGGAAAAAAAAGATCATCAAGACGTAATAGCAACATGTATTCGTTGTGAATAACACTTCGGGCAAAACCGAAAAATAAGACTAGTCACCTATGTATGCACTTCGACAGATGTAAATGTCTAACGCAACCCAATGCTAGACATAAACTCTTGAGTGGGAAGACGGCAAAAGGAAATGCTAAGACCGGTGGAAGCATGGAAATTTTGCATGAGTACCTGCTATCGAATGTTGACTCTGTGGGGTTTAGGAGGTATTCTTTTTGCACTTACATCACTATTTAAGATACCAATCTGGAACATGGTAAAAGCGACATTATAAAGATCAATGATTATGAGAGAAAACAAGTGATAAAGTTGTTAGAGGGGATAAGAAGCATTGGGGTAGATACACTGATCACTTTAAATACAAGAAGTCAGAGGGGGAGGGGGGGTTTGTCCGAGTGGAGAGAAAAAAAAGAATTAAACTTAAAATCTTTTCTGGAGATATACATTTTCCTGGAGAGACGGATAAGATATCCCAGCATAGTGGTGTCTTGATACCACCAGGAACGGGGAAAAAGGAATTCCAAGGAATCCAAAGAATTTAAAAATTGGATCTATGTCCAACGGATCACAACTACCATGAAAAAGTATTTTGTTTTGGTTCTACTTGTAGTCACATATGAAATAATGGACGGTATAAATTTAGTAATCCTTTTTCCCCCAGATCTGTTGTGGAAAGGGATTGCAATCACTATAGATTCGTAGGCTTCTAGAAATCAAGAGAAGGGTTTTCATGGCTATTACGATACATTTTATCAACAAAACTTTGTTTTGCAAAGTCGTATTGTGAGGTATACCTTTTTTCTTTTGCATTTTTTTTGCAGTCGATTTTTTTATTCTTGCTTTAGCATAATAAATATTAAATTTATACTTTATAGGTTCTTTTATTTGCCATGTCCACACACTAGAGTGAAACTATTTGCGAGGCTTTATGACAAACATTGCTTGATCGGAAGATTGATAGAAAGTTATGTACCGTCACAGTTGATAATTGTTGACAAATGATGTGATGATGGGTGGCTTGTTGCTTAAGTTGGATTCTAGTTCTCTATTGTTGCATGTGAATTGATTCAAAGGCTTTGTTCGATGCATGTCTTGAATTTGATTGTTAAAGATAGGTTAAGTGTGATGAAAGGATACATTGAAAAAAATTAGAGAGAGAGTGGCTTCTTGGAGCATAACACCAAAGTAAGGTGAGATACTTGAAGGAAATGTTCGTCATTTACGGATTGCAAGTACCAAAAAGTTGTCTCTTGATTGTCCTGCAAGATGGAACGCAAATTTTTGGATGCAAACTGCTTCGGTGTATAAAGATGTTTTCAAATCTCTTAAAGCAACCTGAGTCTCGATATAATGATTGTCCAAGTGAAGAGGAGTGGACTTTTGAATGAGAGATATGTGGAAAATTAAAGTTGTTTTATGAAACAACACTCTAACCTATTTTTTCCTAAAATATGTTAGATTAGAATGGCGTCAATTAGGTTAGGGGTGAATATTTTCTTAAAGATTTTGTCAAGAGGACGAGGATGTGAAAGCCCACTTTGAAATCTAATTTAAATCATTATCTTGAGGTGGATGTGTTACTAGGTCGTTGGACTTTGACATATTGGATTGGTGGAAGACTAATAGGTGGAGATACCAAACATTACAGCTGATGGATAAGGTTTTTCTTTTTCCACTCCCACATTTAACAATGCACCATAGTGGTTTTTAGCTTTAGCACAAGTGGTAGGTTACTGAATCCTCACCGTAGCTGGTTTTATGCACAGACATTGGAGGCATTAATGTGTGCTCAAGACAAGTTATGGGCTGCTGAAATGCAAGGTAAACTCATTTTATGATTGCACGAGTAATTTTTGGCTATGGGTTAATATTAAATGACTAAGAATGAACAAAAAGGAAAAACTAGCTCTGCTCTCCCCTATCTCTCTCTCTCTCTCTCTCTCTCTCTCTCTCTCTCTCATGCACACATACACACGCGCGCGCGCGCACTCACAAATGTACCCTTGTCGGTTGTGGGGGTGGGTTGCACAACAAACCATCATCACCCAGCATCACTACCAATCAGACCACCACCACCGCCGTCATCTAACATGGCTTTGCCACCATCTCTGTTAGGGGAACACCTTCTCCACTCGTCGCTGTAACTGAGGTTTAGATATGTTGTTTTCTATCTTATTTTTCCCATGCGAGACAACGAGATATGGGTTTGGGTGGTGTTGGTGGTTGGCAACTTCGGTGATTTGGACGCTGGTGGGTTTTGGTGGTGGTGGTTGGTGGCTTCAGCAATTTGGGAGATGGTGGGTTTGAATGGTGATGGCTTCGATGGTGGGTTTGGATGGTGGTGTTAGTTGCCACATCAACAGTGAAAAGGGAGTGGGATGGGTGATAGGTGATGGTATGGAGGTGGGTTATTGGTGACGGGGTGCGGTAGTGGTAATGGTAGTGGTAGTGGTGCTCATGGCTAACAAAGGTGGTCATGGTGTTTGAGGTTGACAGGTTGATGATTGTGGCTGGTGGCTAATGGTGGGTGTTTGTAGACGTGGAGTAGTAGGGTCGTGATGATGAAGAGTCTGGAGAGTCCGAAGGTGATGACTTAATAGTGGTTATTGCTTGGTGGCATTCACCGAAGAAGAAAACGAAAAAAGGGGTAGAAGATGAAAAGTGATTAGGTCAACACATATATGATTAGGATTATTTTTCATAGTGACGGTCTTAACTTTTGAATTTTTAATGCCCGTTAGTCTTGGTATTCATTTGGTTCAAAAATAATATTTTAGGTACTGATTTAGTAAATTTAAAACGTTGGATACTTAAAATGTACAGGGGTGATACTTCAGTAGACAGACTTGATATTAGTCATTTGAAAAACAATGAACAATTAATTTCCATCCATATGACATTTACAATTTAAACAAGTACCTCGGCAATTTCAGAACAAACTTCAACCAATTAACTTTAGGAGCAACTGTATACTAAAAATTAGGGATAAATTGTGCTTTATTTTTTCCTTCTGTAAGATCATCCAAACTGGTCTACTCAGACTTCATTCTCTGGAGTAAAAATGGATCCATGGTAACTGGTCGCTTGCTGTGAGAGAAGTCGAATAAATTCATATGAATTCCCATGTGAAATGAAAATTCAAACAATTTTTCTGCTTGACTCTTCGTCGCCATGTCTTTTCATAAAAAGAACGAAAACTGTTAGAATTTTGCGAAGTCTTGGAGCTCCCTCTTGTTATGATGCCGCGATATAAGTGGAGTTACAAGCCGAACAGAATAACCCACAAACGGGTTGGCATTCCAAGACCTGAACCAGTCTGAGCCATGGGAGCCCTGATCTCTAGGCATTCAACTGGAGTCACCCTCCTTCTAATTATTATATAATAATCAAAGACACATGCCTCGTACATTATTATTATTATTATTATTATTATTATTATTATTATTTTCTCCCCTTTGATAGGATAAACTAACCATTTTGGTGGAGGCCGATGAAGACTGTTAAGTTTGGCGCAAAAACTATGATAAATAACCAGCCTGAGGTCGTAGAAAACTGAGAAGTTCTTTGGGACCGAAGATTTTGGTGTAATAACATGTTAGTTGGGGGCGTTTCCACGTGTATATTTCTGTATAAAGTAACAACGTTATTGGCAATAGCAAAAGATTGAAATCTTTCTCTTTGATAATGTCAACTACTATATAAGACAAAGATCAATTAAGAAAGCTGCCACAAACAAAGTAGTTGCGTGTTGAGTTTCATTGTATTATTCTTAAAATGTCAACTACATTTTTAAAATGCAAATATGAGTTGAGTGTTTGAGTTACCATCTCAAAGTCGTGGTAGGATTTTGATTTCCATATTTAGCTTTATTTTAAAAAATATCAAAATCTTATTGTCAAGACTATACTAACAAATTGAAAAAATATTTCCAAACCCCTTGAAGCTAAGGGATAATCTCCATCAACTCCGTCGGTCAGCTTTACTAATACAACATGTCAGTCTGAAATCTTAAGAGTTCATAACAGATATATACTTCAATGATAACACCGTTTGTTTTTAATATATTATGTTAGGATATTATATTTTGAAAATATCAATACAACCCTTTGTTCATAAAAACCATACACAACTTCTAAACTTAAAGCCACCTTCTTCGCCTACCATCTGACTTTTGTCGTCCTACCGTAAGTGTTGCTGTAGCACCACCACGAGGCTCGTCACCGCAAATACATTTGTATATCATCCTGTAAAAGGACGCATTTGATATTGTTTATGACCGATAGACAGGTGTGTAAATATCCTCTAACCTCAAAGACTTTAGGACTATTATCCCTAACAACCTTGAGCTCGGATTAGAGAGGCTGGATACCTACCTCAAATTTAGAAAGGAAACTTGAGTTTTTTTATTTTATTTTTGTCCTATGGGAAAACCTTAGCTTTTAGAAAATAAGTTAAACCTAGGACCAAAGCTTTAGAAAACGTAGATGTGACTGGCTGCCCCTGCTTGAGGTTAATATTATTTGAATATGCGGGATAATGCTTGCAAAAATATATTAATCAAGATTAAGAAGTTAGAGATAAGGATAAGCTAGATTCATATTTTACAGTATATGTTATCATTTCTTTCTATAATAGTGCTAAGTCATCAGTTGTATTCAAGACATGAAATCTTAGTTTATGTTTCTATAAGTAGAAGATGCCATTTTACTTTGTAACGAAAGTAAAATATCATACAAATACTTTGCAAGATTTCTTGTACCCTTTTTCTTAAACAAGAATAGGCTGAACAAAATTACAGGAAAGTAATTGTTACTCAGAGATAGGACAAACAATATTCATTTTTCTTTTGGCAAATTTTTAGAATATAATCAAAAATTGTAAACGTTAAATAAAGTCAAATTGTAATTAAGAATTCAATAATATTGTTTAACGAACTAAACTAGAACAAAAACAAAGAAAAGACAATCCCCCTCTTCTTTCTCACACAAAATCCACATGATGAGAAGCTTAACAAAAAGAGTTTTATTGCTCGTTTAAACCATGTGACCCTCACTGAACCTTTATTATCAACACGACAAGAACCAAATTATTAGTTTTTTTTTTTTATGGAGAATCGATTTATTGAGATAGAAATTAATTTGGTACATCTTTTTGGAGGCTGAGCACTACAAAATATGGTGCCACATCCCTCCAATTTTCTAGGTTCATACACAAATAATGCTTCTCCTGCAAAAGAACCAAATTATTAGTTTTGTTTGTAAAGAGTCTCCAAATCTGTTTGGTGGACAGACAAATAATCCCATTGATATGGGATTTTTCAATTCGACACCATTTGACTTTCACCATTTGCCTGACGTGTTCTCATTAAATTATTCCTGAAGGCCCCAGTCCCTCGTCTCCAAATCTTTGGGGTTAAACATCAACTGGATCTTATTTGGATTCTGTGCTCATGGCCCCCTACAAAGCTGTGCCAGAGAGAATAGATTTGTTTCTACGAAAATCTACCTTGAACGTCTCTTAGTAGAGAGGTTCCATCAGTTTGCACGTCTTGTAGATGTATAATATTCGGAATACGAGATCAAGGTGATATCTTTGTTATAACTTGTTTGATTGGTAACAAACTTTTTGCATTTAGAAGTCGCTTGGACTCTAAATTTGCCACTCAAATGCACTTATGATAGTAGTCTCATTTTGTATTTATATATGTTGGTGAAGTCATTTTTGTAATTATTTACATGTTATTCCCTATTAACTCCCTATTAACTTTGAGATCCAATTATTTTAAAGGAGCTAATAGACAAGAAGCAAAAGCTTGCTTTGGTAGCATGGAAGACCATTCCACAGTTCCTGTTTCATTCGTTCTTCTTGATTAAGAAGAAAATTGGTTCCATTCCATCATATGATCATGACAGACAAGGAGCTAGGAAATGAAAGTACCGTTCGCCTAGCGAAGTAAATTGCATAATCCAATTGACAAGCCTCTTTATAGACTCATAGTCCTTTTTTATACCTTTTTTTCCATCCAACATACTTGACTACTTGTGATATCGAAATATGATGCTCCCGGAATATCTGCGTTGAAAGCTTATAAGTAATTTAGGTTTGGGAAATTCTTCGCTTCGGTGCTATATGCAGCTAAAGCATCAGTCTCGCATTGGACTAGCTCCCCCGAAGAACTTTCTAAAGAGGTAGATTTCTTGGACCACTTCTCTCAATGAAATTTTCTTTGTTGTCAGGTTGAACCTTCCAGCAAAAATGAGTTATAATCAAGACTGTACTTTTAGTGAAAATTAATTAATCAAACAATAAGGAAACTATACAAGAGGCAAACATTGTACTAGTTTAATCGTTTATGTTAGTGGTTTAGAACACCAAAATATGAGTTTAACACGCGAAAATGATTTAGAGCAACCAATAAGCAAAAATGAGTTATAATCAAGACTGTACTTCGTTCAAGTACCATTCGCCTAGCGAAGTTAATTGCGTAATCCAATTAACATTTGTTGACAGGCCTCTTTATAGACTTACAGTCCTTTTTTCTACCTGTTTTTCCATCCGACATACTTGACTATGGGTGATTGTTCCCTGACGAACTTTCTAAAGAGGTAGATTTTTTGGACTTCTCTCGATGAAATTTGCTCTTTTGTTAGGTTGAACCTTCTAGCCAAAAATGAGTTTCAATCAAGACTGAGAATTAATTAAACAGCCAATAAGGAAAGTATACAAGAGGCAAACATTATACTAGTTTAATCGTTTATGTTAGTGATTTAGAACACCAAAATATAAGTTTAACACGTGAAAATGAAATTGGATCAACTTGAACAATTACCAGCATGCTCACTTGTGTGTATGGGACAGGATCTTTCCCGCCCCTTCTCTCTCCCTCAGTGAGACGTGTTACGACTTATATAAGGATGAGCGAGGAACATAACCTGTATATACAAGCCCTACGTCAAAACCATACCACAAACTAATAGATGAGATACAATGAAACGTATTCCAAATACTTCAATGATTGCTTGAAACTTGAGTTTTCACGTAATATATCTGGACCACACATCCAACTCGTTATAAAAATTCAAAATAGTACCAGTAATGGCAGCCACATATGGAAAAATTCTAACAGCGAGATCCATATCATCATATGCGACCTATTTGTATTCTTAAATTCTGCTATTGTTCCTTCTTGAAAAATAGTTTGTATCAAAGGTAGGACTATTATTATATACAAAATTGTGCAACCGCCACCCTAATTATGCGACATAGTGAAACATGGAAGATCATAACAACTCGATTATGTAGTGGGACTTAAACTACATGACTGACTTTCAAACTTATCGATGGATCCGGTATTCGTTCCTTTATTTTTCCATCCAACTAGATTGACTAGTTGTAATACGTTCCGATAGAGATTATCATTACCATTACGATCATAGAATATGAAGTCTGCATCTCCAATGAAAGCAAAAAGAAAAGTCCACATGTGAATATGTGCTTAAGGTTCAATGTTGCATCACTTTAATTTGACCTTTTTTCCACAAAAAGAACATATGGAGGGAGATAAATGTCTTTTCTTTTTCCTGTTTAAATAGAAGATTTGTATTGATAATTTAACCATTGAAAATGGTACAAAGATACAAAATCCGTAACTATAAAATAACATTTGTTGCGGAAAAATCTGTTGCACCTTCTAACACGGCAGAAAGATCTGCTCAAGAAGACAAACAAACAACATTGTTTACCACGCTAGAGGGGTGTTAGATGATAAACAACAGTGGTTACCACGCTGGAGAGGTGTTCGGCGAAGGGTCGCCTAAGTTAATTTCTGTGAGGGATAAAGCTGAAACACATTTTTATCCATCAAATTCGTGACCCTTTCTACTTCTGGATTTGAAAAATTAATGCATTAGGTTTCCCGATTTTGTACAAAAATTGGGCTTTTCAATAATAAAGGAACGAAAGGGAGAGTAGTTTGGGAAGTGTTGCATCCTGTCAGGTGTGTTCTTTCCCTAGATGAAACCTTATGCAATTTTGTATCCTTTTCGAATAAGAGCTAGGACCAAAACTTGAGTCTCTTTAGCCTTTTCGTTTACTCTTTCGAGCTACTTTTGTTTTTCAATTTTCTCCTTTCTTCTTGGAGAGTGGACACTGTAGTTGTTATATATAGTGTTTATATATATATATATATATATATATATATATATATATATATATATGGGCACTTAAGAGTTTAGTTTCGAGATTCCACAAAAAAGTACGATTCATTTTTGACTCTTAAGTGTCTTTACAGGGTTATCTAGATTGTGAATCATATTTTCAATTTTTATCACTATACCCTTAATGAAATAGAAAGTCTTTTGAGAGGTCCGTGGTGCGTTTAGCATGCAACTTTTCTATGTATGTCTCGTGCTCGACCTCTGTTCTTGATCCACACTTCCTGTAAGTAATTCTTCTTCCCTTTTTTTTTAGTTTTTGATGATGTTTATTTTTGTTTTGGAAATAGTAATCTATTCTTTCTTTTTCCTACTTCCCACAACAACTATACAACTATACCCCTCATCCGTGTTGTCAGCTCTGGAAAAGAGACAACCAACTTTTATTTTCTCTTTCCCCCTCATCTCTCATCTTCTCTCTTCTGAATGAGCTCCTTCAAGACGGTGGTTCCTTCGGGGTAGTTGGACAGCACCTCCCGTGTCCGGCGATCAAGGGCACAATCATCTTTCCCCCTTATCTCTCATCTTCTCTCTCTCCCTTGTGAGCGTGCGAGTGGCGATCGAGGCCACAACCATTTGAAAACTCTTCCTTCTCTTTCTATCTTGCCGCTTCAAATAGTTATGATGTGCTTTGATTTGGTTGTCATGCGTTTGAGAAATTAGGTTTTTTTTAAAATCTTTTCGTTTTTGATAAAGGGTGATAGAAATGGAGGAGGTTGAAGACCCTAGAACAAAATGACAATCTGTTGCCAGCCAATTTCATGAATGGTTCCAGCCTGCAGGTGGATGTGCTAATTGGGTGTGCTCGTTTTGGAGTCTTTTTTACCAATGGCAATCTATTGCCAGCGAACTTCATGAAGATTTGTTTATCAGGATCAAAGTAAGAAGGGAGAGAAAAAGAAGAAGTCAGAATGAGAGAAGGGATGGAAAAAGAGAAGACTGTAGCGGACACATTAATGACACAGAAAAAGTCATACCACACTCAATCGTCCGCGATACTATGTCGCGGACGGCATGGAGGGGCAAAAAGGTAAAAAGTGTCGTCTGCGATATTGTGTCGCGGACTACTTTTTTTTGACATGCGTCAGGGCCTGTCAGTCGTCCGCGATACTATGTCGCAGACGGCATGGAGGGGCAAAAAGGTAAAAAATGTCGTCCGCGATATTGTGTCGCGGACTGCTGATAGTTTTAAAAAAAGGCGCGATCTGGACCGTCCATCTTTTAGGATGGACGGCCCAGATCGCGCTAGCAAATACTCCATTTTGCTAGTGCTATCAAGGGATCAGCTCCCATATATATATATATATATATATATATATATATATATATATATATATATATATATATATATATATATATATATATATATATATATATATATATATATATATATATATATATATATATATATATATATATATATATATGGGAGCTGATCCATTGATAGCGCTAGCAAAATAGGATAAGTTGCTAGCGCGATCTAGCCGTCCACGTGCGATCTGTGGACGGTCCAGATCTTTTTTTTGCGCTTTTTTTAAAATCTGTCCGCTACATTATGTAGCGGACATATTTTTGACCAAAATACCCTTCAGCGGTGTCCGCTACATAATGTAGCGGACAGAGGCAATATTTTTTTCTGACTTTTTCTCTCTCCTTCTCTGACCACTTTTTTCTGACTCTTTCTTTCTCTCTCTTTCTCTTTCTGACTCTTTCTCACTCTCTGTTCAAAACCTTAGACCACTAAATCTGTCCGCTACATTATGTAACGGACACATTAATGACAAATAGCATTAATGAGGGAAAGGACAGAGAAAAAGGCGGAAGTGTGACTAATTTGCTTTATTCTGTCCGCTACATTATGTAGCGGACAGAATAAAGCAGCAAATTGGTCACACTTCTCTCTCTTCTCTCTCTATGACCATATTGTTCTCCGGCGAGACTTCGGCGTGTCAGGCGAGCTGATCTGAGACGAGGCTATCGTCGTCTCCGCCGACCGGATATGGAGAGGTGCAGCGGCATGAGCTTCCCGTCGAAGAAGAGCTCGTCGACCGAGAGAACGTTGACCAGATTTTTGAGCCTGAACGCAAACCAGATCTTCGAGCCTCTGGATCTGATCCTTCTACCAGATCCGCTGGCTTCCTCGTCGGAGAAGACGGAGATTTAACTGCTCTGGCGCCACTCTTCGACGTCTCTTCTTCACGGCTGAACAAGATCCATGTTAACCGGCGAGGAGGGAGATTGATGGTGTCAATCCATGTTTAGAGTCACCAATATTTGTGCTTTCTCTATGTTATTTTCTCTCGTTTTTGTCCAATTGATGCGGAATAAGCAATGGGAAGTCACAGGGCGGTGGTTCCTAAGGCCGACTTCCAAGCGTCTATTTTGATTGGACTTAGAGTGGTTGGGGGATGCGGAGGTTCCGATGGTGGTGGTGATGGGTTCAGCGGCTGTGGCAGAGTGGTGGTGGTTGTGGGGGATGGAAACACTGCCTGGGATGAATCGGCCGTGAATCATTGTTGGTTTCTTGATGATTTTGGTCCAGCAGTTTTGATTCCATCCACCACCACAATAACAGAGATGGGAGCGGCGCCACTGCCACCTCCCCCACAATAAAACTGCTTACAGTACTCGGCGGTGTGGAAAGTGAGTGACATTGACGATGATGAGCACTCGGCGGGTGGGAGTGGACGATGACGATGATGAGCACTCGGCGGTGTTGCCGGTGAAGCTGCTCGTGGATGTGGTCTAAGGTTTTGAACAGAGAGAAAGAAAGAGTCAGAAAAAGAAAGAGAGAGAAAGAAAGAGTCATCAAAAAGTGGTCAGAGAAGGAGAGAGAAAAAGTCAGAAAAAAATATTCCCTCTGTCCGCTACATTATGTAGCGGACACCGCTGGAGGGTATTTTGGTCAAAAATATGTCCGCTACATTATGTAGCGGACGGGAGAGAGAGAAAAAAAAAGTCAGAGCATTAATGACAGAAAGAGAAAAAAAAAAGTCTGAAAACTTGTCCGCTACATTATGTAGCGGACGGACTCGGAGGGTATTATTGTCAAAAAAATGCAAAAAATTGTCCGCTACATAATGTAGCGGACGTACTTAAAAAAACGCAAAAAAAAATATCTGGGCCGTCCATCTTTTGGGATGGACGGCCAGATCGCGCTAGCAACTTCTCCTATTTTGCTAGCGCTATCAATGGATCAGCTCCCTATATATATATATATATATATATATATGAGAGCTGATCAATTGCTCGTGTTGGCAACTTGGGTTAAGTTGCCAGCGTAATCTGGCCGTCCACACATGATTTGTGGACGGCCCAGAATTTTTTTTTTTACGTTTTTTTAATACTGTCCGCTACAGAATGTAGTGGACGATTTTTTGACAAAAATACCCTTGTCTCGTCTACTACATTTTGTAGCAGATGATGGAGGCTCTCATGTTCTCTGTTTCTTTTGACAAATGTAGAAAACTAAGGTTGTAGTCTCCACGAAGAAGAAGAAATCCAAAGCCACCGATTACCGCCAAAAATTTCAATCAACCATTATGAACCACCTAGATTCAATTTGTCTTTGGGAACCCTAATTTCACTAATTTCAGCTTCACCGGTGTAATTGGCGTCGCCGATCACCTATGCCATCGACGATAAGAAGCCTTCCCCGATCAACCCATTTCAATCAACTAGGCCATAGAATTTTATCGCCACCGTCTCAAATTGTTTACTTTAAATATATTTAATTTGTTTGAATATAATACACGGTGAAATGTAAATTATATTATGAGAAATAATTTATTCTACATGAGAAAAGGAAAAGAAAAGAAAACTACCTAATCATCTAGAAGATCTTCAACGCTCGAGCTATTGCTCTTCCTATCATCAACTTATTTATCTTGCTCCCGATATTTTGCATCAAGATAATTCCTACAACATATACATAACTCGAGTCACTCGGGGTAAAAATGACTCCTCCTGTCATCTAATACTCTTCCACTCACTGAAAATGCTAACTTTGAAGCAACCATAGAGGCTTGCACCGGTAGTACATTCCGGGCAATTTGGGATAAAATTTTATAGACTTTTGCATTTTGTTTCAAGCAAGTTAGCAGATCAAAATTCATTTTCTCATCTATTGGTAATGAAAAATAATGATTAGTATTTACTTATAAACTAATTTTATTAAATTAGGAAAAAGAAGAGAACATGTAGAACTAGAAGTATCTTTTCCTGTGTTTGTTTTGTGACTAGATGTTCAAGACCCTTTAGATATTACCATAATATATTTTATCGCTCAATGATGTAGCTCGACCACACACGTCAGTGAAATGTCGATATAATTTATAAAGATATTTAAGTGACTTACTCACTTTCTTTGTAAGCTTGGTTGTGTCGACTTCGGTATAGCACATTTGTTTAGATAGTTTTACTCCGCACCATGCAACTTTAATTAGGATCTAAACAAGTGGCAACAGCAAAAACAAGAAGCAATATTTGCCCAATATTTATTAAACTTAATTTCATCTCTTATACTATACCCTGAAAGGATCCTATTGTTTGCGCTGCTGGGCAAATTCACTATTGATCGTATGCCTGAGACACAATCGGTAAATAGTGAGGGATCTTTTTGCCATTAGGGTCTGAGGAATTCACTAAAAATGGAAACTTACTAAAGACAGGATACCGAACAAATCTAAAAATGATGCGCACACTTAAACAACGAAGATTATCCTTACAATGCAACGAATACAAGTACGGCTATCTATAGGATTTTCTATCGATAGAAGACAGATCATCTAAGAAACTTGACAAAAATGAGAGGAAAAACAAGTACAGTATATACTCGATTTTCCTAAACCTAGTTTTGTTTGTGAATTTGACAATCCCTTTCTCTGTTGTCTTTCTTTCTTTTATATTTGCTTGTACATAACCGTCTCCCTTTTCAACTTTATCTTTATTGAGAATAATTTTTTAGACTTCATAATCGGCTGCTCCCTGCTGACATCTGTACTTTACATTCAGCCAGTTTACTGAACCCTTTCCATGGTCTTTTTGATAATATTGACAGTTGTCCGCTACAAGAACCGTTTATCAACTGCTGTGATTTCAGGCCTCGTCCCCATTTTAACCACTATTGCCGATTATCTTGCACTTGTTAACGACCGTTCTCTTTGCACGATCTATTCAAAATTTGCTTCCGGCGTATTTGCACCAATTTACTTGTCTTTATCATACTGCTATTGGTAACTGGCGATCCATTAGTAACGGCAGGAAACGTGCTTGCTTCTGCCTATTTCTCAAGGTACTTTCGATGGTCCTCAACACGCCACATGTCCATGCTTTTTTTTTAACTATCATAAAAAAATATTTATGCTACTAATACCTATATATCTCCATTTTGCTAAAATGCTAGCAATTTTAGAATTTCTACTATAGCGATAGGGGATGTGGGGTAGTATGTACCAGACAATTGAACGGTAAACGTGTAAAATATCTCCAAAAATTCAACCAAGTGTGCAGCCATATGCCATTTGTCGTGACTTGGCAAGCCTTGTGGGAACATGGTCAGTAGGCAGTGAGTATACACTTCTTTGTATAGCATAACATGTAAAAGTATTTGATATGTGGAGCTCCAACTATGCACGAGATCTGTAAGTGGTCACCTACGAAACAAACTATATTGAATACATAAAGCTTTAAATTGTTGTATTCTCAGACCCGAAAAATTAATGTATGCCGTCATACCTCTCATTTTGTGAAGAATATCTTCTGCAGCAACTAAACTATCTTGAACAATTAAATTAATTATATGAAAAATACATGGACACTTGAAATAATTTACCATCAAGTATAGGTCTAAGGTTCGTCTTTAAGACTTCAACAATAGCTATATTGTTAGAAGCATTACCAAAACTAATACTGATAATCTTGTCCTTTTATTTTAAACGTGTTACATACTTGGACTATAATATTAGCAATGTTAATAGTGTCATGCGAATAGGGAAAGAGTTCCAAAGCGATGATTCTCTTGTTCATAAGTCAACCAGAATCAATCCAATGGACCGTCACACAAGCATACTTAACTACAGTTGAAGGAGATTTCCAAACAATAGAAATAAGACAAACTCTATCATCAGGTTATCAAAATAATCAATCAAGTGTCCTTCGCAGCATTATACTGTCTAAGTGCTTGAGACCTAGATGTGTTTTCGTAAACCTTTTTATACAAAGGTTACACGTAAGTTTTCATATATCTAGAGTACTTATCATTATTAGTAAAATTAAAACTTATTTATTGTGAACAATAAATTCACAAGACCGTTTCTTTGGTCTCGCTGATTATAAATAAATAACTTACCATCGAAAGATAATTTCTTTCTGGTAGAATCAACATGCCTATTAAGATGTCCATTACCACTATGGCACAAAAACAATTTTCCACAATATTTACATTGAGCTTTTCGAACGCCATCAACTGTAATATCGTTAAAACGATTCCAACACTGAGCTTTTTTTTTCCTCCTTTCGGACTTCTGGCAGACTACAGGCAGGATTGCTCAGCCATCATCATGATGACCACTAATCAGGATAAAATTCTACCCTATAATAATAGTGTCGCCAATCAAACTACGTCCTTGACTAAAATGTTAGGTACCTTACGAAGGTCTATATTCAAAATCTAAAATGTTTTGGTTTAAACTGAAATTTATTTTCATTATCTCTGCCCATTAGTGGTGGATCTTGAAATTTTGGTACTTGTGCTGTTGTTGGATGTGTTTGGCTGTGGATCCAAATAGTCTTGATATATTTGATGCTAAAATTGTTTGACAAGAATGAAAAAATAAAACTAGTAAGACTAATTAAATGGAAAAGAATAAAAGTACTAAATAATTAAATGATACTTATAATTGAAAATTGATGAGGGTTAATACTTAGAAACTAATAAGAACTGTAGGAAAGATTGTAGAGTTTAGATAAGAGAGAGTGAGAAGAATGCGTGAAAAATATGAATAAGAGGGGGGGGGGGTGAATTTATAGATTTTTTCAAAGTTCACAAAAGACCAAAATACTCCTAAAAAACTAGCAATTTATATTTGATGGGGAGGGTAAAAATGCATAAAAGAGTTGTTGGAACCTTATTGGACAAAAATACCCCCAAACTAGCCGTTATATAGCTGTTTGGGGGGGGGGGGTTAAAAGTGAAATTACAAAACTTATAGCTGGTGGAGGGAATCTGGCCGTTTTTGAATTTTTTGAATTTTCGGGTCGGGCTTGATCCAGGCTAGATCCTGGCTTTTCGAACCGGGCCAAAAAATCGGGTCATGCCTAGGCTTTTTAGGGCCAGGCCTAGATTGGGCCTGACTCGGGCTTTTGGTGCCGAACTAGGCCGTGCTTTTTTGTAGAATAATTCGGCCTGGCCCTGGCGTAAGCCCTTGGTCCCCTATGGACCAGGGCCGTTATTGTTCACTAAGAGGGCCATGGCTGGCCCGGGCTATTTTAGGACTACTGTATGACACTACTACCGACTTGTTGGCCAATGGAGTAGCGTAGTCTTGCCAAAGGAAGGTGAGTCCCATATTAATTGTAGTATGAATATTGAAAGGTAATGTCAGAAAGGGACACTACAAGAAACAAGGGCTTTAGTGACCACATTTTGCGACCACCAAGACATGCGGTCGCTAAACTAATATTTAGCAACTGCTCTATTTTACGGTCGCTAAATATTCATGGTCAACGAAAACTTGGCTTTAGCGACCGAAATTTGTGACTGTCGTTACCGTCACTAAATTAGCGACTGATTTGGTGAACGAGTATGTGGTTGCCAAAGTTTTAGTTACAATCCACAGGAATGGATTTTGACTAAAATCCATTAATCACGAAGCTGTCTTTCTCTGCCCGTCTCTCTTTCTCTCTCAGCCTTTGCCGCTGCACATCTGCTCACTGGCGCCACCCAGTGACCACCGCCCCACCGAGACCCCACCCTCGATCGCAGGCCCAGCTCCGCCTCTTCACTTTTAACCCTACTTCGGAGCCCTAAAAGCTGCATTTCCTCACTCTACACATCTGCCCTTCAGCGGCTTGGTATGTAGAATCTCTTTCATTACTCGTCTATATGTGCTATTTCACTACTCCTCTGTATGAACAAGTTCATATTGATTGGTTAATTTTTTACTACCAATTTGGTGCTTGGATGCTTCATGCTTTCTATTTCTACAACCCCATTTAGGCTTTTGTTGTTGCGGTGATGTTTAAATCCATTGAAATTGAACTTATCCAGCTGAGATAGAACTTGGTTTGAGAGGAAAAAGAAAGCCTAGAAGGTTGTTAGGAGTGCTTTGGCCATCGCAGACTTGGGTTGAAGCTGGGTCAGAAGGGGGTTAAAGTATACTTGTTTGGTGGGGTGGGTGCCTTAGTGGTGGGTGATATCTTAATGAACTTGTTTGATATATGGTTTTGATTCTTAACACTTGTTTTCGGCTGGCACTAACAGAAAGAGAGAGAAATGGGGTGAACCTCACTACGAGTTCTTGGACAGGACTCCTTGGTACCAAGATCCTCAACCAACTGTTGAAGTGTATATTATATTAAGTCTAGAATTTGTATGAACAGTGCACCATCAGGAAGTTGCAGCTCTTATTCGTACGCCACGAGTTTTTATTTCATATTATCAGTTTTTATTGACAAAAGAGTGTGTTTGTGTAATTGTTTTTGTGACAGAGAGAACACTCAAGATAGGTATAAGAAAACTACAGAACCTACACATGTCAACTGAAAATCTAATAATGAGATATACCTTATTCTGGATTGAAAAGCTTCAGAATTTATAGCACCCGTGTGGCTTTCTGAAATGCAACTACAAAGTAAAAGGAAGGATGGGGAATTTAAGATGGATACAGAGATGATCAGCCTATAGCACATTCACATTTCACGCACTCATTTACTTTTGTTTCTCTTTTTACCTGAATTGTTATACTGGTTCCTGTGGTACTGGAGTTTGGAGAACTTAAAACTCAAAAGAAAACAGAGAGGAAAAGCCGACTGTTGTCTTAGAGAATTTACTTCTTGGCAGTGAACACATGGCTATGATAGGCATTGATCAGTAAGAGTCGTGTTGATCTGTGCTACTTAAAGTAGATCTTAGGCATTGTACTTGATGAAAAATGAAACCCTCAAAGCTCTTTGTGTCTCCATAATGGAACTGAAAAGGAGGAAGAAGTAAATAAAGAACTCATTATGAGATGAAGAATGGGGTATTGTGGGATACATATTTGTTCCACAGAAGATCCACTCTTCTTTATACAAAAGTCCATTTAGATTTGACAATGGAGATGTAGGAATTATATTTCAATAAACGTGATAAATTTTGCTTTTTCTTGAAGAGAAAAGAGCACAACTCTATCAAGTTTCTTTAGTCTCTCTTCACAGCTGTCTCCTAGTTTTGGACTTTTATGGAAAAATAAATAAATTACCTTATCAGCAGATATTCTTTTTTAAATTCCACTAGCGCTGCTGGTGCAATGTACTTAACAATTCAATTAAATCGAGTTAGGTACATTATTGTTGGTGTCACTTCAACAGGCTAAAGAAGTGAAATAACACACGTGTCCGTTTATTTTGCTTTCAGGAATACTGAGAGTTTAATTCTCTTTTCTTCTTTAGTTTGGAGTATTGATAGCTTAAAGTCTGTTTCTTTGGACCTAAGTGTGCACTTACTGGGAAGAGAATCCAAGGGGTATGTATTTCTACTACTTACTTTTGATTTTAATGGTTTTAATGTGGCAGGCAGAGAACGTCTTTTAAATTCATTAGGTAAGCATGCAGTATGTGTAAAGCATGCAGTCTATATCTTATGTTTTGCGCTGTAGTTTCTTTGTTCTTATGGATATGTTGGATGCATGCTATGTTTTGCTTTACATGCCTTGTTAGTTGTCTTTAGAATGTCTCGTAATTTCAAGACAACACAGTATTTCAGATGGTTGTTACTAGTGCATGTTGGATTAGTTGTCTTAGGATTTTAAAAAGCATACTTGTTCATTTGATAGTTTTTAAAAGCATACTTGTTCATTTGAGAATTGAGATTGTTGAAGGAGGATGGGACCAAATTGGATTGAAATATCGGATACGTGTATTTTGAACAGCTTTTTTTTCCATTTGAGCATTCATTATTTGATTTTTAATTTTAGGTTGTTAATTATGCATTAAGCATTTGAGAATTGAGATTGTTGATGGAGGGTGGGACCCAATTGGATTCAGGCGATCAGATATGTGATTTAGTTGAATGGTGGGTTGAAATTAGGTTAACGCCCTTATGACACATGACATGTTGGTTTGAAATTAGGTTAATTAGGTTCATCTTCTATAGGATAATTAGGTTAATAAGAATCATCTTCTATCGGGTAAAATTTTGGTTCCGTCACCGATTAGCCCTAATCAACACTGATTACCCTAATCGACCCTCATTATCACTAATTAACACTGAGTAACACTCCAGACATGTGTCCGACACCTCTCTGCGGTGTCCCAGTCGGTGTTGGTATCCGACGCAATGTTCGTGTCCGTGCTACCTAGATTAGCACTAATCAATACTGATTAGGCTAAGTAGCACTGATTAGCCCTAACTGTCCCTAATTACCACTAGTCAACACTGATTACCCCTAATTAGCACTACTTAACACTGATTACCCCTAATTATCACTAATTAGCACTAGTCAACACTAATTAGGCCAATCAGCCCTAATTATCTCTAATTGACCCAGATTAAAATTATTAGCAATTATTAGCAATAATTAGTCCTAATTAACACTGACAAACACTAAATAGCCCTAATTAGTAGTAATCAACTCTAATTAACACTAATAGCCCTAATTAGGACTAATTTGCACCGATTAGCCCTAAATAACACTAATGGACACTAAATAACCCTAATTAGCACTCATTAGCCCTACTTAACACTAATCAACAGTGTCCGTGTCTGTGCTACCTAGATTAGCACTAATCAACACTACTTAGCTCTAATATGCCGTAATTAGCTCTAATTAACACCAAATAGCCCTGATAGCACTAATTAGTCGTAATTATCTATAATTAATCCTGATTACCCCTGATTAGGGCTAATTAACACTAATTAGCACCGACAGTATGTGAGTCGAGGTATGGTGTCCGACACCCCGACACCTCACAAGCACCTCCAGACACGCGTCTGACACAGAGCTTTGTTAGCCCTAATTAGCACTAATCATCCCTAATTATCCATACTTAACCCTGATTAACACTCACTTGTAAGTGACTACTCAATATTTGTTTTTCAAATTGAAGGTTAATTTTGAACTTGACTTGTATAGGTTTAAAAGGGAATGAGAGATATATATCATGTCAGTGGATAGAAGTTGGATGCGAAGGAGGATTGCTCCAAGTGGGATTGGGGTATCAGAAGAGTTTAGACGGGGAGTGAACGAGTTTATTCTATTTGCTTTGAATCAACAGGAGTTTGTGGATGACGGCATGATTAAATGTTCGTGTAATGATTGTCAGCTATTAAGTTGGAAAACCCCCGACAATGTAACCTTTGATCTGTTCCGTAGAGGTTTTATGAGTAACTATACAAATTGGACTCAGTATGGGAAACCAATTCTGAGGGTGCCCACTGAGGTCACCGCTGAGTTCAGACAGTAGAGTCCTAGAGATCTGGGATTTTCCCAATATCAACATATGGTAATGGAAGCTAGGCCTAGTGGGATTAATTGGGATAACTATTTTAACGATGGTAACCCTAATGTGGAAGAAGAGCCAAACCCGAGCGCACAAAAATTTTATAAATTGTTACAAGACTTTGAGGAGCCAATATGATATGGAAGTACAAAGCACACCAAGTTATCTACTGTGACAAGGATGCTACACTTAAAGTCTGAGCATGGTTTACGTGATAGGGGTTTTGATGCTTTTTTGAAGCTTAATAAGGAAATGTTGCCAGAGGATGAGAAGTTACCTGACACGTAGTATAGTGCTAAGAAAATGATGATGAAGCTTGGTTTAGGGTACCAGAAGATAGATGCTTGTAATAATGATTGTCTTATTTTGGAAGAAGAACAATGTCCTGAGCGAGTGTCCGGTTTGTGGCCATGCAAGGTATAAACCGACCAGTGGGAATAAAAGAAAGATAGCATGGAAGATATTGCGGTACTTCCCGCTGACACCACAACTTTAAAGGTTGTACTACTCTTCTAAAACGGCAGAGCACATGAGATGGCATAGCCACGTCCGCAGCAAAGTTTTCGATTTATTAAGACACCCTGCCGATGGAGAGGCATGGAAGGAATTTGATTATCGACACCCATCTTTTGCAGCAGAAGTTTGAAATGTATGACTTGGGCTCGCTACCGATGTGTTTAATCCTTTTGGGCACTCTAGCACACCCTACTCTACGTGGCCTGTGATTATTGTCCCGTATAACCTTCCTCAGGACATGTGTATGAAGAAACAATTCATGTTTTTATCATTACTTATTTCTGGACCTACGAGCCCGGGTAGAAATATAGACGTGTACTTGCGGCCGTTGATCGATGAGGTCGATGCTGAAGCCCTCAGTGATGATGATGGTGATGACGTTGATGACGAAGAAGAAGACAATGCAAATGAAGGAGATGAAGATGACGAGGAGGAGGAAGACGTTCCGTTGTCTATTAGTGATAGTGATTGACTGTGTAGAGTAAAAAAATTCTTGTCAATGTACTTTTAGACATGCCTGTTTATTATTTAAATTGAATTAGTTATTAATTGATGGTGGTTGACTATTTAATTTGGGTTGTCTTTTATAGTCGGCAGTGCCACATTGTTACCATACTAAGTTTTGCACTTAAGTTGTTTATTATTCGGGCGAACCACATTGTTATTAATTTTCTTTTGCACTTCAGTTGTTTATTCTTTGGGAGAACTACATTGTAGATATGCCGAGATCCAGTGCACCCCGAGGTCGTGGAGGTGGCCGTTGCGGAGCTGCTTCGGCACAGTCAGCCCCCTTCCCTAGGATTGGTGATGCGAGTACGACTGAGCAGCTGTCATCGTCATCAGTTTCTTCAGACCATGGTGAGACGATATTAGTTTTGTGTCGGATTGAAAGCAATTACTTGCAATGTAATGATTTCATTTTTCATCATCTGCAGTGTCTAGCTCATCTGTACCATGAGGTATTACCCACGGAATACTGCTTCCAATCACCCCGGAGCAGAGGATTACTGCTCATGTTCAAAACAGTTAGTATGTTTTGAATTTTTGAAGCTCAATTCTGTTGTAATATGCACTTATATTGGGATTAATGTATCTCTCTGTGATTTCTTGTAATTAGTTTTGTTGAGGATTGTGTTAGGACCAAGATCAGTCCTATTATCAAGGCTCACCTCCCACAGCCTTATGCGACGTGGGGGTCGTGGACAGAATCTAACAAAGAGCTTGTTTGGGGGAAGATTTTGGTAAGGAGCGCATTATTTTTTATGTGCTTTACTTTCACGATTTTAGAAGTATATTATCGCTGAATTTTTCTTGCTAACTGTGTTTTTCAATTGTGTTGAATTATGTTCAAGACTATTTCAAATTTGTGTCGGACAGAGACCGAGAACTCGGGAGGCAGGTGTGGGAGTGGCATTGTGCCGAGAACTACAAGAAATGGATGCTGAATGTGAGGAGGTAGGTGCCGGCTCGGGCGGGTACGACAAATATATCTATGACCAACCCCGAGTACTTCTCCATAAGCATGTGGGGGCAGCTGGTGTCGCATTGGAGTACTCAAGACTGGGCGAAGCTGAGTGAGCGAGGCACGGAGATGACTCATAGCGGGAAGAAGATGAAGCACAATGCTGGTTCCCGTCCATTTGCCGTGCACGAGCTGAGGTTGATAGAGGAGGACCCTGACAGGAGGCCCCCTACGAGGCTCTGCCATTTTGAGCACACACACCAGAATAGTGATGGGAAGTGGGTGTCAGAGAGCGCCAAGCAGTTTGCGGTGAGCACATAACTCATGTATTACTTTTGTATTCGTATTGCATTTTTTGTGATTGCGGCCAATAGAATTTTTCTAACATTTTTGTTGTTTTCTTATACAGAGTTTATTTAGAGAGAGAGTTCAGGCCAACTCCCAGCCAGACGGTTGCTAGACAGTGGACGAGTTCTCGTTGTGGTTAGACGCTACGGGGGGTCATAGGAAGGACCGTATACTCGGCCACCCTTATCAGTCCACACGAGCATTGCTAGTCGGCAGACCTCAATCGTCAGGTGAGACCAGTTGTACCGGTCCTCGGGTAGATGCGACGGCTGTGACAGAGGAAGAGCGCTTCAACACAATGTTTGATGCACACATGCGGATGATGCTCGATGACGATTATGTAATTGTAAAGGGGCCCAAACTACATGTAATACAAATTTTCTCAACTACTTATGTATTTTGTGGTCTATATGTGATCTTGATTTGATATATGATGTTGAATCATTTGTATGGCTTCGTGCAAGGCGATACAAATGATCCTAGTGCCGATGACCCCCAGGGCGATGAAGATGTTGTTGGATCGAATGTGCCTTCTTCGTCGAGGAATGACGAAGATGATGACGGGGCTGGTTGTTCAGCCGACGAGTGATTTAGATAGAGGTTTGGTTAGATTTATGCAATGAAGGTTATTTTATTGTTTTGAATTGATCATCGATACTTAACTGTATGAATTCTATTATTTTAATGCATATGTTAACGTTTATCTATAATTTGATGAATGCGACAAGCTGTTTAAATAAATGTGGGATAGGGGGTTGAAACGATTTTGAATGAATGTGTTGAAAGAATGAATGTGTTGAAAGCTTTCAATGCGTTCATTCAAAATCGTTTCAACAGAGGTTAAATCAATTTTTGGATCGATTGGATTGGATGCGAATTGCTTATGAATTGATATTAGTTATGCGACAGGTTTTAGACAGGTTATTTGACCTGTAATTTTTTTTGCAAAGCCAGATTTTGTGACTGCGAAGTGCGGTCTCTAAATAAAATAAAGCGGTCTCTAATTTTAATATTTAAAAAAATTTAAAAAATAAATAATAGCGACTGCATTTGTCGGTCGCTAAAGTTATAATATAATTTAATAGAAAATATTAAAAAAAGAAAAATTTTAAATTTAAAAAATATTTAGTGACCTCATAAGGCTGTCGCTAAATGTAGTCAACGCGGTCGCTAAATTTAGCGACTGAATTTTAAAAGCCGTCGCTAAAATTTAGCGACCTGACCTATAGTGACCGTTTTAGCGACCGCTCTAATGCGGTCGCTAAAACCCTTTAGCGACCGTGTCCCGCGGTCGCTAAAGGCACTGTTTCTTGTAGTGGGATAAAAGTTCAGAACTTAACATTAGAAAGTGTAATAATTTTGCAACCTCCAACAATATTCCTTCCATCCTAAAAAAATTGATCATATTTTTTTGGGCGGTCCAAGAAAAAAATTGGTCACTTTTCAAATGAAGAAAGATTTTGTAGGTAATGTTTACATGTTTACCATTTTTATGCTTATTTTATTCTATTTTCTTTCTCCACGTTTAATCCTCACCAACTCACTCTCTCTTACCTTTTCAGATCTTGTATTCTATTTTCTCTTTCTTGTAGTGAACACACTCTCTCTTCAAGTCGAATGGGAAACCCATAAAATTTGCCTCATATCCTAAATAAGTATGTAAGCCAAACATGAGCAAATATTTTGGGACGAATGGAGTAGATTACTAAAAATTTTAAAATGGAGTCTCAATTGCAATACTTATGCAATAAGCTAGTAACTATAAATGAACCATATAGTGGCCTGAGCTTTAATCAATTTATCACTTTCAACTACCTTTTATTGACAAAATCTGTTAGCACTATTAAGCTATATTTTACGGGCACCATTTAACAAAATTAAAATTCAAATAACTCAAAGGGTTGTTCGAACTTCACTTATTATGAATGTTTTTTTTTCAGAATTATATCGGATGTTATCTATTACTCCCTCCGTCGGACATAAATTGATCAACTTTTATTTTTGGACTGCATGTCCAACAAAAATTGTTCATTTTCAAAATAAGAAAAATTTTGTTGGTACTTTTACATATTTATCTTTTTTACACTTTCTTTGTTATTTTCTCTCTTTACGTTTAAATCTCAATTAACTCATTTTTTTCTCATCTGACCCACTTTCTTACATTATCTTATTCATTTCTCTCCACATCTAAGACTCCACTGACCCATATTTCTCACTTCTGAGCCACTTCTTTCCCTCCTCTCTCTAAGGATAGAACAAAAAAAAAGACAATATATCACTTAAATTCTTAATCAATGTGCAAAAAAGTTGATTAAATTTTACATGACGGATTACATGAAAATGTTAGAATTTCTGAAAGTTACAAAAAGTTTAACCGTTAGTGAGTAATTTAGTGAGAGCTACATTTATCTAAACACAAAATTAAAGTGACTTAAAGCCAAACATCACCATTTACCAATGACCGGATATTATGCTTATGAACTAGTACACTTGATAGTAATAATAATATATGTCGAATGGGAGAATAGATTCCAAAGTCAGTAGAAGAACGGGTCTTCACAAGAATAAATTTTGGCTCCTATCCGGGTTGTAGGAATCTTCCTTCAACCTCGTATATAGTGACAATTAATAGTCGCTAAATATTTTTAATGACTTATCTTCTAACACTTTGATGATGCCGAAAATGGTTCGATGCTACGTGGAGGTGCCACAAAGGATGCGGTCTGAGTCAGCTTCCAGGTAGGCAACGCGGGAGACAGCAAGGACGGCGTAAGGGCCGAGGGCAAGGCTCCCCAGACAGGTCGTGAGGGCTGGCAGCGCTGCGCAGGCAGGGTGACGATGAACAGGACCGACAGTCTACAGTTCGTGATGAGGGTGCAGCGTCAAGGGTCCGGAGACGGGAGTCCAAGTGTGTTTCTCTCACTAGAATTCCAGAGAGAATGTCATTTTAGAGAGAGAAAGTGAAAAGTCCAAATGAGAGAAAGATCCTTGAAAAAGCTCCAAAGTCCACTATTTATAGGCAAAAATGTGCATGTGTCATAAGTTGACATGTGTCACCCCCTGGGAACGACACGTCGCCAGGGGGGCCAACGCACTGACCCTCCGTTGGACTGCCGGTTCCTAAGTTCGTGCTGCCCTAAGTTCGTGCTGCCCTGCCCTTGCAACATCTCTCTGCCTGTCTGAGGAGACTGATCATGCCGCGGTAGCATGGTCAGAGTAGCCCGTTGCCCCAGCCTCCAGTCCAAGCCCTTACTGAATCCCACAGGCCTGGCAGCGGTGGGGAAGACCCGACGCCCAGCTGCCAGGTGGACTAGGCAAGATGCCCTTCCGAAGACCTGCTCCCATCTCGGAGTGACCCGGGGGTCATAGTCCTTAGGGGTGCCGACGCGAGCCCCCAGTGCCAGAGCACGTAGGCCAGTCACGCAGGCACCCTGGCGGAGATAGTGTCCCGGAGGAGTCGCCTATCCCGCTGCGAAGGGTCCTCGTACCGGAGCACGGAGCGAAGTCCCCCTGGAATGAAGACAGCGATGGCTTTGAGGTTGTGAGCCCATCCCGTGAGTATATAACATGATTGTGGCGCATGGGCGCGGTTGAGTGCGGGCGACGAGGGTCGCAGAGTGATGTCCGAGCACAAGGGTCGTTGCGTGGATGGCGCGCGACCGTGAGCGACGGTTGTCATGGCGACAGAGCGGCCACAAGTGACGGTCATCGAGACTACGAGCGACGGTCATCGCGACGAAGGAGCACGGCCGAGAGCGACGGTCGTCGCGACTACGGCGGAGCGCGGCCGCGAGCGACGGTCGTCGTGACAACGGGGCACGGTCAAAGGTGACGGCGTCGGTCTTCAAGGCAGGTGGCCGACCCCTTGGGGTGGCTGACCCCCAAGGGTGACCGACCCATTGGGGTGGCCGACCCCTTGGGGTGGCCGACCCCTAAGGGAGGCCGACCCCTTGGGGTGGCCGACCCCAAAGGGAGGCCGACCCCTTGGGGTGGCCGACCCCAAAGGGTGACCGACCCATTGGGGTGGCCGACCCATTGGGGTGGCCGACCCCCAAGGGTGGCCGACCCATTGGGGTGGCCGACCCCCAAGGGTGGCCGACCCATGGGGTGGAACTTCACGAATGGTTCACGTGACTTGAGCATGCGTTGCTTTGACCGGCTCTCGAGCGTTGAAAAGTTGACCGCTGACTGGGTGATGTGTCGTGCAAAGTGGGTCCCTTAGCGGGTCCTGGGGTGCGACCAGAATAGGGTATGAACATAAGCCCCCTGCGTGTGGCGTGCGCGGGGGGGCAACCCGAGCGGGCGTCGCATGCATAAACGCTGTGGTTACAGCCCATCTTGCTGCGGGGGTCAGTGTCCCTGGTGATGGAGCCTGCGATGACGCTAAGCCCGTGTAGCAGTTTGATTGAGCCGGCGATGGCGTTAGCCGGTGATGGCGCTCAGTCCATGCCGCAGTTTGATTGAGCCGGTGACGGCATACAGCCCGTCCCGCAGTTTGATTGAGCCGGCGATGGCGCTAGCCCGTGATGGCGCTCGGCCCATGCCGCAGTTTGATTGAGCCGGCGATGGCGCTAGCCCGTGATGGCGCTCAGCCCATGCCGCGGTTTGATTGAGCCGGCGATGGCGCTAGCCCGTGATGGCACTCAGCCCATGCCGCAGTTTGATTGAGCCGGCACTAGCGCTAGCCCGTGATGGCGCTCAGCCCATGTCGCGATTTGATTGAGCCGGCGATGGCGCTAGCCCGTGATGGCGCTCAGCCCATGCCGCGGTTTGATTGAATCGGGGACAGTATACGGCCCGTCCCGCAGTTTGATTGAGCCAGCGAAGGCGCTAGCCCGTGATGGCGCTCAGCCCATGCCGCAGTTTGATTGAGCCGGCGATGGCGCTAGCCCATGATGGCGCTCAGCCCATGCCGCGGTTTGATTGAGCCGGCGACGGCATACGGCCCGTCCCGTAGTTTGATTGAGCCGGCGATGGCGCTAGCCCGTGATGGCGCTCAGCCCATGCCGCGATTTGATTGAGCCGGCGATGACGCTAGCCCGTGATGGCGCTCAGCCCATGCCGCGGTTTGAGCCGGCGACGGCATACGGCCCGTCCCGCAGTTTGGTTGCGTGGTGAATAAGTGGGATACCCAAAGGCCTGTATCATGATCGTTGCGCATGGGCGCGGCGACGAGCGTCGCGGGGTCAATACTTGGTGCCGGGGGCACGCAGCATGAAGATGGCGCGGTGACGAACGTCGCGAGGCTATACTTAGTGATGTCGTCGTGACAATTGAGCGCGGTCGGTGACGAGCATCAAGTGACCATTGGCATTGAGCGCGCATTGTAGAGAGCGCGATGAGTTAACACGGGCGACGTGGATCGAGGAAACGGCACGCTGGCTACGGGGCCGGTCTCGGAGTTGTCATGTGAGTGCGTGCGACGAAGGCTGTAGAGGTGGTGCATGGGCGCGCACGGCGGTCATTGTGGCGACGGTGCGTGGGCGACAAACTGCGGCGAGGCGCCGGCGGATGGGAACGTAAAAAAAGGAAAAGAGAAAGAAAAAGAAAAGAAAAGAAAAGAAAAAGAAAAAAAGAAAAAAGGAAAAGAAAAGAAAAAAAGAAAGGGAGCGCGAAACGATGGGAAGGCAGATGAGGGGCCAAGATTGTATCTTGGCCCACACCTATATAAGGAGAGGAAGGGGAGGGGGGGAGGCACCGACATTTGTGCCAACAAAAGCCAGAGAGAAAGAGAGAGAGAGAAAGAGAGAAAAAGGGATGGTGAGAGAAGAGGCGGAAGGGGGCTCGGGGCCAGGGGGTCGGCCGAGAGGAGAGGTCGGTGGCTCAGCGAGGGCAGGGGGGTCTGCCAGCCATGGGGGGTCGGCCGCACGAGGGGGGTCGGCCACGCCAAGGGGGTCGGCCGCACAAGGGGTGTCGGCCACGCGAGGGGGGTCGGCCGCACGGGGGGGGGGGGGGGCGGCCAGTCATGAGGGGTCGGTCACGCAGGGTGTCCGACAGGCCCAAGTCCCAACCTTACAGCCCGGAGCTACGCCAGCAGCGAAGAAAGTTTGGCAGAAGATGTGGGCGAAGCCGCGAGGGGCCGCGGCGGGTACATCGCGACCGCCGCGGGGTGTGACGACTGTACCTGTGCCAGCGCCGCCAGTCGATGAGGCCATACCATCAGCGGGTGTCGAGGCGGCAGTGCCATTGACCTTTGATGATGGCGGTAGGAGGTCCTACGATCCGGAGCCGGATAAGACAAACACATTGCTGGGGGTGAGGGGAGTAGTACCGTGTGTACCGGACCGGGAGCTGTGGAGGGAGTTGGCTATCCGGGTGGCAGACGGAGCATTCACGACACCGTGGGGTGGTCCATCGATGGGAGAGGAGCCTCGGCTGTCGTCACCCTATCTTCGCGCGCCGAGCTGGGCGGAGGCGCCTGTGATGTCGCCGAGGTATGTACCGGCATTGTTGATTGGGAGAGAGGACATACCTTGGACGCCGGTGATGTTCAAGGGCCATAGTGCGATGCCGGTAGGGTGGGACTTTTGGTGTGAGCATATGATGGAGACACCAGAGAGGGCGCAGGTGTTGCAGGCACTAGGACTGTTGCCGGCGATCAATATCACGGCGAGGGGGCTGGAGTTATATAGGGATACGCCAGGGATGACCCGATTGCTGGCAAGATGGAGCACGCAGTCGCATACGTTCGTGACCGAGTTCGGGGAGATCGGGCCGACGTTACTCGATGTGCTGATGCTGACAGGGCTGCCGATACACGGGGAGGTGGATGCACGAGTGACCCGGCTGAGTGGGGAGGAGCGGTTGTTGCAGACACAGCTACTAGACATCCTGGCGGAGATGAAGAAGCACCGGAAGGGGACGTACGGTGGGTGGCTGCGCCAGTTCTATGGTACGCCGCAGGCGAGGACAGGCCAGAGGTTGGGCAATGCTGCCCAGTTCGTGATGGGGCCGTATCATGGCAACGATCGGTACGAGTTGGTGGCGTTTTTGGCTATGTTCTTGTCGAGGTAAATTTTCGTACTGTCATGTGATTATGCGTGAATATATCGTATGTCCTGCTTGCCATGTAGAACGTCAAACTGACATACGTTGCTGGTCGTTGCTTGCAGGTTTGTGTTCGAGGGGACACCTGAGGATGGCATTTCCCCGAGGGTGTTTCCCTTGGCCATTCGGATGGCGCAGGGAAGGCGGGTCGGCTTGGCTCCGGTGTATTTGGGCATGTTATACTCGCGGCTAGATCAGTTCGTGAATGACGTGAAGCGGTCATATGGTCGGTATCAGGTGGCGACGTACGTGGACTGGATGTTCTTGCAGAGGTACCTGTACGAGTGCTTTCCAGGGTACCGGCCCGATGGATACCCACTCGCACATCCGTCACCGACGATGGGGACAGTGACCCATCCAGGCAGGTCACGGCAGGTAGCGTTATGGTGCAGCGGGTCTCGGGCGTTTGCTTGGGCAGGCATCAGGAGGCCGGGGTGTCCGTTGGCACAGATTCTAGACAAACGGGAGGAATGCGAACGACGGCCCTATATGGAGATGCATGCGTCATATGGTACGCCGCCATGGCTGCACGTGCAGGAGGTGACGACAGATCTGAGCAGGAGAGGCGAGTTAGTGCCAGGACAGCTGGTGCTATTGGTTACGTATTTTCCCGGCTGGCTCCCGGTGTTGACAGATGATGGCGGGAAGCCCGCCGAGTGCTGCTATTTTGTGGCGAGGTATAGCCCGGACCGTCTGTCGTTGGCATTCGGGTACGACCTAGAGCCCCCATGCGGTTATGACAGCCCTTGGAGTGTGGCGACGGCTTTTGGCTATACACGATATGACAGAGCCCGCGAGTGGCCGGCACCGACGACAGAGTGGAGGCAGCCAGGGACAGAGGTGGCAGGGGCGGTGACAGCGGATTATGCGCATTGGTGGGAGCGGCTGCGAGGGAGCTGGGCCGGATGGCTGGCACAGCCGTCAGGCACACGTCGACAGGTAGATGTGTTTGCATGCGACCGAGCCCTGAGTCTGATATCGGCCACAGTCGCGAGGCAGTGCGGGATGCTGTCACTGGTGACCAGGAGTTTTGTTCCGAGCTCGGAGAGGGAGGCGGAGGAGGATGCCGGAGAGCTGGGGGAGGCTGCCTCAGGGGAGGACCGCGGAGAGGAGCTTATTGCAGAGGTGCCGAGGGTGCCGGGGGCCGGCAAGGGCCCTTTATCGGCATTGCGAGTGGGGATGATGGAGACAGCGCGTCAGGCTAGCGCCGGTACATCAGCCCCACACCTATCAGGGGCGAAGAGGTCGCGCGACGTATTAGAGGAGCTAGACTCTGAGGTTTGCTTCTGTCCCTTCTTTTGTCGTATGAATATGGTTTGCATATTGATAATAATTTGTGAACTGACAGCGGTTTTGCCAGGGGGACGAGGAAGAGGCGGTCGCGGAGGGTAGCGAGGCCGAGACTGAAATCGAAGGCAAGGAGGCTATGGCAGCCGAGGCCGACAGATCAGTTGACAGTGATGAGACTGAGGCCGTCGAGATATTGGCGGCCGGTGTGACGAGGAGGGTGAGTCCATTGCCTGCTACTGAGGAAACGATGGGGGCACTATACGGCGGAGAGGGGAGCGATACAGTGATGTTCGATATTGACGAGGACTGGTGGACAGGCATGGAGACACAGGTTGTGGGAGGTGATGGTGGTGATACGGCGGAGCCCGAGTCTGTTGTTGCTGCCCCGGTTCATGAGCAGGAGACACCTGTTCAGGCTGTGGTGGCGCGATGGCACGACACATTGCCGGAGTCCGTGGTTGAGGTTGGCTCTACTCTACTGGCGATGCACTCAGCCACGATTGGTGCGCAGAGGGCGGGTGGAATGTCAGAGATTTCTGCAGCGGGCGGCAGTGGCGGGACAGCCGGAGAGATGAGTAGAGGGTCTTCGAGCGGTCAGGTGGATGTGGCGACTTGGGGGGGCCTCCAGCTACCGGCGGAGATGGTGCGCTGGCTAGAACTGGTGAAGGCAGCGTTCCCGCAGACATTCGAGATGGTGGGGGTAGAGAACCCAGTACTACGGATGTGGGTGTCTGCCGGGTTTATGGAGTGGTTGCTGTCGTTTGCTAGTGTGCCGTCGACGGGTTGGACTGCAGAGTTCGTTGCTCGGTCGCTTTCAGAGTTCGCTCCGTTCACATCACTAGGCATGCAGCTGGACTGGCTAGCAGATTTCTTTAGGTCGAGGAGCGGCAGCCATGAGATGGATGAGAGGCGCGCAGTCGTGGTCATGCGGGAGATGTTGCTGGAGCGGCGCCGTACAGGGTTAGAGGCGGAGCGGTCAGAGATTACCGCAGAGTTGGTCGGGATTGACATGCAGGTAGCAGAGATAGAGAGACAGCTCGTCGATTTGCAGAGGCAGTTGGCCGATCTACAGAGGCGGCGAGGTGAGGTGGATGGGGCGAGAGTCAGAACGGTTGAGGCGACAGGCCGAGCTTGATGCTGGATGGTCAGAGGTACAAGCAGAGCGGGAGGCACTTCAGGCATTCAGCTCCCACCCAGTTGCATCACTGTTGTCTAGACTTTCATAGCTTGTATGTTACTTTGCTGTAGTTGTAGCGCTCAACGATGGCTAGTAAACGTTTGATGTATATGTATATATTTTCGATGATCTTGGCTTATTGCATGTTGTGTTCGGTTGCTCTCTTCTTTCTTTTTTTTTTTTGAATGTCTTGCGCATTTTGGTCACCTGTGAATGTTCTCCCATTCCCACCCGTAGAAAGTGACTTAGGAAGCATAGGTTGAAAGTGAGTGTTAGCTAGGCAGAAGCTGAGGTAACAGCATGACTTTGTATTGATAGGACGTGGGACAAAACGCCATTACACGAGTAGCGTAGAACGCTATACAGATCAACAAAAAATACAAGTCTGTAACCAATGTCGCATGTACAAAAATGCTATGAGAGCGAGTACTATGATGCGGGCGGATAGGGCTGGGGGAACATTGTCGTGACTAAACATAATACTTCTTCAGGTAGCGGCCGTTGATGGGGGCCGAGATCTGACCGTCGTCGTGGTTGAGCAGGAGGTATGAGCCATTAGTGCGGGCTTCGTGCACCGTGAAAGGGCCCTCCCAGTTTGGCGTGAATTTAGGAGCTGACATGTTGGCTCGTACATGTTTGGCGGCTTGAAGAACAAGGTCACCCTCGATAAATGAACGTGGCTTGACGGTCTTCCCATAAGCTTTCGTGAGCTACTCATGATATTTCTTCATAGCTGCTCGTGGCTCGATTCGCATGCGGCGCAGGGCTCGCTCGAGCTCGGCCGGCCGTCGTTCGTCGTCAAGGCCGTCAAGTGCCGCCAGCCGGGCTGTTTTATCTCCGAGACCGCTGCTTAGAGAAAGTCGAGCCGATGGTACTGCGATCTCGGCAGGTACCACGCACTCGTCCCCGTAGACGAGAGAGAAGGGCGTGGCCTTTGTCGCTGTGTGCAGGGATGTTCTGTAGGCCCAGAGTGCCAGATTCAGTTGTTCGGACCATGACCGGTTGGCGTCATGCACCATTCGCGATAATACTCGGAGCAAAGTCTTGTTGGAAGCTTCAGCTTGACCATTACCTTGCGGGTAATAGGGAGTTGATGTAGCATGGCTGATGTTGTACCCTTCCATGAGAGCTCGAACCTCTCGGTTAATGAATGGCGTGCCATTGTCAGATATAATACATCGAGGGATGCCGAAACGACAGATGACGTCACGTAAGAAGTTGGAAACGGCACCTCCCGTGGCTCTCCGCAGAGGTACGGCTTCGACCCACTTCGTGAAGCGTTCAGTAGCAACCATGATCCAGGAATGGCGTCTGGATGGCGGGTGGATGGGGCCGATGAGGTCGAGGGCCCAAGAATGAAATGGCCACGGGGCTGAGATCATGCGCAAGTCGGATGCTGGCGTGTGTATCCTGTCGGCGTGCCGCTGGCAGGGTTGGCAGCGTCGGACATGAGAGATGGAGTCGGATTCCATAGTCGGCCAATAATACCCCAATCTTAGTAATTCTGCATACAGCTTCTGGGAGCCTTGATGTTCACCACAATCACCATTGTGTACTTCGTTAATGACCTTGACTACTTGGGCACCCTGCAAGCATCGCAGGGTGCGTCCCGAAAATCCCTTGCGAAACAACTCGCCTTCCGTCACAAAATACTTGACTGCCTTGCGCTTGATGGATCGTGCTGAGCCGCGGTCAGGTGGTAGAATCCCGTGGGATAAATACTGGATGAAAGGCTGGCGCCAGTCACCTTCGATGTCAATGACAAGAGCTTCTGCACCGTCAGGTGCATACAAGCACTCGGGACAGTCCTTTTGTATATCCGAGGCGTCCTTGGCCATGGATGGCCAATATAAGCCCATACGCTGGAGGCGACGATATAGAGGGGGACCGTCGAGGCCACAACACTTCTGGTGGCCGAGCTGTAATTTGTGTTTTGCCTCTTCCGGGGCCAAACATCTGGCTAGAGTGCCTCCGGGACACCGCCTGTATAAGACATCTCCCATCATTGAAAAGTCTGTAAGGGTGGAGGCATGAGCAAGAGATGGCGCTTTAAGTTTGTCGATAATCGGTTGCCGCCAATCGTCCGCAGTAACGTCCCTCGGGACTAGGTTCAGTGCTGTGCATGGTTCCATTCTCTTGACGATGGTTAGCATCCGTTGTTCACCATCGACTTCTATCTTTGACGCGATCGTGGCCAAGCTGTCCGCATGTCTGTTGTGGCACCTATTGTGATGTTCATACTGGACATGGCCGAGTCTTCCTTCCAAGTGTTGCACCAAGGCACGATAAGGTGCCAAGGCTGGTTCTTTGACCGCGAACTCTCCGTCCGCCTGCTTCATGACCAAATTTGAGTCTCCTTTCACACACAGCGCCTTAGCCCCCATACTGACGGCAAGCATGAGGCCAATGACAAGTGCCTCGTATTCAGCTTCGTTGTTAGACACCGGGAATGCAAGTTTGAAAGATAGTGAAGTGGTAACACCGTCTGGGGCCCGGAGGACTATGCCGGCACCCCCTTGCCGGAGGGGTGTGCCATTGGGACCTTTGCTAGTGGCAGAGCCGTCGAATTCAAGCGTCCACAGTTCATCGATGTCGGTGATCAGGGCTGTCTCCTCCCCAGGCAGTTGATCCGATGTCGGTTCACATTGTTGGCGTGGGAAGAAGGCCAGGAGGTCTGCAAGTGCTTGGCTCCGCAGAGCTGTAGGATTCTTGATAGATAAACCGAATTCGGCCAATAGCAACAACCACCGGGTGAGTCGACCAGACAGGGCGGGACGCGTAAGCATGTAACGGAGTGGGTCAGCCTTGGTGACGAGTGTGATCTGGTGCGCCAGAAAGTAATGTCTGAATTTCTGCGAGGCGTACACCAAGGCTAGACAGTGTTTCTCGAGCTCAGAGTAGTTGGCTTCGGGTCCCCTGATCACTCTACTGAGGTAATAAACAGGACGCTCGACACCTTCGACTTCTTGGGCAAGCAAAGCCCGATGGATCTGGGTGTGGAAGTCAGGTAGAGTAGGAGTGGGATGCCCCGTTGTGGTACGACCATGGTTTGCGGTGACATGAGGACCGCCTTAATCCGTTCAAATGCTTGCCGTTGGGGCGCACCCCAATTCCATGGTGCGCTTTTACGCGTCAAGTGTTGGAATGGCGTAATGAGCTCGGCCAGCGCGGGTATGAAGCGTCGGAGGTAAGAGACCTTGCCGAGGAAGCTCTTCAGTTGCTTTGTGTTCTTGGGGGAGGGCATTTCTTGGATGGAGGCCACTTTCGAGGGGTCAACGTCGATGCCCTGTCGACTGACCAAGAAGCCGAGGAACTTGCCGGAGGAGACGCCGAAGGCACATTTCAATGGATTCATCCGCATGTTATACTGGCGGCAACGATCAAAGACTGCTTGAAGGTCGGTGAGGTGATCACTTTCCTTCCTGGATTTGATAATAAGATCGTCGACGTAGTCTTCCACAGTACGGTGTATCATGTCATGGAAGATTGCTGTCATAGCCCTTTGATACGTAGCACCCGCATTCTTGAGGCCGAAAGGCATAACTTTCCAACAAAAATTACCCATAGGAGTGCGGAAGGCTGTCTTGGCGCTGTCGTCGGGGTTCATGCGAATCTGATTATAACCTGCGAACCCATCCATGAAAGATAAAGTTTCATATCCGGCGGCGGCCTCCGTAAGCATGTCGATATTGGGTAGTGGAAACTCGTCCTTGGGGCATGCCTTATTCAAGTCCCGAAAGTCAATACAGACGCGGACTTGGCCATTCTTCTTTTGTACAGGGACGACATTAGCCAGCCAAATAGGGTGAGTGATAGGTTCGATGAAGCCTGCCTGCAGAAGGCGTTCAATCTCTTGCTTGATTTTCAATTCGAGCTCGGGGCGGAATGTCCGCGGGTGTTGTCGGATAGGGATGGATCCGGTAGCAATGTTGAGATGGTGTGTGACTAAGGCAGGATCCAGTCCGGGCATCTCATTGTAGCTCCATGCCAAGACATCACGATACTCATGCAGGAGGGAAACCAATTCCTCTCTTCGGCCGGGGGCGAGTTTTGTGCCAATGTAGGTGTGCCGCGGTTCTTCGCCCGGGTCGGCCAGGTTGATTTCTTCAATATCTTCAGCCTGTGGTCGAGGGCCGTCCTCATAGCAAGGTGGTGCCGCGCCGGGGGTGAGGTCAGGATCTGGCTGGCAATGCTCGGCCGTGCAGCACCATTCAGTCTCTCCAAGGGGGTCGGGGTCGAGGGGGTCTGATGAGGGACCGCCTGGAGCCCCTGCATACCGTCATAATTGATAGATGATTTTGCCGTCCTTGACGATACGTTGAAAGGCCGGCTCAGCCTTTTGCTTCTTGGACTTGGGGAAGAAGGGGGGAATTGGTCGTGGCAGCAGGCGAAAGCGGTGGGGTTGATCCATTATTCTTGTTACTTCTCTCGGTTTTGGCCTTGGGAAGCTTGTCCCCGCACAGCTCATCCCAAGTTGGCAGCCTGGTAGAATGTATATGAGTAGCATTCTCACCATCCTCGGCAAAATTAGTGAAGAAGGAGGCCTCGGCGAAATAAGATTCGGCGCATTCAAAGGGGGCTTTGGTTGCAGGGATTGTCATCGCTACCTCATGCCCCGTAGAACCGGCTACCAGCTTCACACACTGGTGGTATGTTGAGGGAACGGCCTTGTTAACATGGATCCATGGTCGCCCGAGCAGGAGGTGAAAGGCAGACTCGCTGTCTATTACGTGAAAAGTAGTGTCGCGACGGACAGTTCCGACCATGAGGTCGACAGTGATATGGCCGAGGGTCGACTGAGGACCCTGTCCAAAGCCGGTAATCTTGACGGGGTCACGGATGATTTTCCTTGGGGGAATGCCGGCCTGTTGCAGGGTGATGAGAGGTATGATGTTGATCGAGGCGCCGCAATCAACCAAGGCACGACGGAAGCCCGTGCCATTAACAGTACATTCTAAAAATAGCGGCCGATTGTGATGCTCGACCGGCGGCGAGTCTTCATCCGAGAAGACTAAGGCCGTGGAGGGGATGTGACGTAATTCAGCCTGGACGGCGAAGCATTCGGGACCGAGGCCGGTGGTGACCTCGAGCAGGCAATTGGAAAGATAAGTCCGGGCGGCGGGTGAAAACCCCATTTCATCAAAAAAACTTTTGATCTTCGTCATCTGTCGAAAGGAAGACATCGACTGCTTAGCTGGAGGAGGCACGTTCGTCAGTATGGGCTCTGCCGGGGCTTCGTGGATTACAGGCTCGACATGGTCAGTGACAGCCATAAGGGCCTGGTGCTCCCTATTGTTGCGATGCGGTGGGTAGGGATCTTTGCGTACATCGTTGTTCTTTCGTAGCTGTAGGTCGCCCGACGCTACCTTCCTTGCAAAGATGGTTCGCAGTGCATTACAATTTTTGAGCGGATGGCCAAGGGCTCGATGGAAAGGACAGTAGGTGGGTCTGGCCTTTTCTTCGTCTGTGATGTTGGTCCGCATTGGTGGCAGTTGGAAATTTTTGTCATGCGCCACCCATTCCGCCAAGAGTTCCTTCACTGTATTCAGATCACAGGGATAGTCAGGTGCAGGCCTTTGTTGCCTTCGCTTGTCGGAGCCTTGGTCCCCATCTGGAAGCTGACGCTTGAAGCCTGCATAGTTGTTGCTGTTGTTGCTACGCTGAGTGATAGGTGTATCTGCTGAGGCCAACAGCGTACTTTGCGGTCGAGGCTTCCATGACTTGACAGGACCAACTGTCTCGTAAGTTCGTCGGGCTGTCTCCTTGAGGTGTCCCCATGACCTCAACTGTAGGTTCTCGATATGCACTCGGTAGACGTCAATCATATTTTTGATGCATATGGGAACCAACGTTTCGTCTTTGCTGAAATCCGTGCACTCAAGGCACTTGAGATGAAAACGATGCACATATTTATTCAAGTCTTCTCCCTGGTTCTGGCGAATGCCAGCAATATCAACGATAGTCACGCGCTCGGTCTCGTAATGAAACTTGTCTAAGAACAGCTGGACCATGTCGTTCCAGGTGTGGACGGTCCCTGCGGGGATCTGGTGATACCAAGTGTAAGCCAAGCCTGTAAGGGATTTGTGGAATTCTCTCAACTTTAAGCTGCCTCCTGTACCATACTGCTCCAAGGAGCCTGCGAATCTTGTTAGATGCTCACGGGCGTTGCCCTCACGTCCGTTGAAGAGCACAAAGTTTGGTTGCTTGTACTTGAGGGGGTAGGGTGCGATGGCGATATCATTGGCGTACGGGGCGTGTCCGGTCAGACGGGTTGAGGAGTCCGGTTCGGAATTCCTCGACAGGCGACGGACAAGGGCTTCCAAATCTGACCGAGTGACATAGTTGGAGGATGGTGCCTCATTGCCGGTCAAGGGGTGATGACCGCCTGGTGCGTCGCGAGCCCCCGAGCCCCCAGATGGTACGGCTTGATGAACGGGGACATGGGAGGGTTGGTATAGTACAGGTGCTGGCAAGGGCAGCTGTGCAGGGGCGAGTGTGGGTTGGCGAGACATGTCTATCACTTGGCCGGGGGTTTGGTGTTGCTCAGTTGGATACGGATTAGGTTCCATCTCGATGGAGTCATGCGTTTCGGAGGAGCTTCTTGCCGGCATCGGATGAGATGGTGTGACAGCGGGGAGAATCTGCTGCAAGACTGGCCCGAGATCCGTGTGTAGCTTGCGGGGCGGCACTGCAGAAGGAGATGTGTCGGCTACTGGTGGCGAGGGTGTTGCGAGCCCTACCGCCAAGGGTCTGGATATCCAAGGCGGCGGTAGTCGCGACACTGGGGCCGGGGCGACGTCAAAAGCTGGCCCCGGTCCTGAAGGCTGGATTGATGGGAGCGG